>WUAM01000407.1:2611201-2628553 GCA_024336885.1 Actenoides hombroni | reverse complement strand
AAAACACGTGTTTTTAATGTGTTCTTTGTTGATTTCTCTGAAACTGTCCTGTCATAAGCAATACGGTAAAAGTACACAAGTAATAAATATATCTTTTTATGTAGATTATTCTGGTATGAAAAGGCTTCATGACCAGATTATGTATTTATGCCTACACCTAACAAAATATCAACTACTTACAGTGGAACACTTAACTAAGACAAGTGGGAGAACAGACTTTCAGGGTAAATTACCAGCACTTGGAAAATAAATTGTTACAAATCAACTGAAAAACATAGCTTTTGTACAGAAATTTAGGACAAAACAAGCCCGACTCAATAGTTGTGACATCTGAGCTGTGAATTCAAAGATTGATGTGTCTTCCATTTCTTATCCCAGAATTCACAACATGTTCTCTGCTACACAAACCAGTGGCTGTGCTTTTGTATAGCTAAACTATCAAGTTCAGTAGACATGCAATTTTTTTTCACAGGAGCCATGAAACAGCTACACGCTACAGAGAAGGAGCCCAAGCAGTCAGATTCTGTTACCTCTTTTTACTCAATATCAGTGTCTTGTCCAAAAACTATATACCAGTAGGAATAATTTTTTTGTGTTTATGATCAGATGTCTTTGGAATTGTACTGTTTTTCAGATGAAAGCTTGTCTGTGCACACACGCATATGTATACACAGGGATTTTAAGAAAAAAAAGTATTCTGCAGCAAAGGTGCAATACTGATTCTGACAAAAAAATTCTAGACCAACACAGAACAAATCTCTGGTGTATTTAATACCAAATGAAATTCTGCTGTGTACTGTTGTTGCTTTGCCTGTAAATCTAAGTTCTCTATTAGATACTTTCTTTCTGTCACTGCACGTATAAGGAAGAAACACAGAAGTATACTGACCTTGTTTGAAACTGCTGATACAAGGGTTACCATAAAACAATTCTGATCAATGTTGACAGGTAGAGAAAGTTTCAGGGGAAAAAAAAAAACAAAAACCACCAGAAAAAAAACCTCCAAGTCACCTCTCCTTTAGTGGAAAGAAAAAAATAGAGGGGGGGGTGGGGAAAATACCCTGGAGTTTGCTTCTTACCGTAAAATGATAACAAAGTATTAGAACTACTCCTCTTTTCCTGTAATTAAGATTGCAGATAATACAAACCACTACCTTTCTATATTATATAATTTAGTAATGCCATTAACTGTTTAGTTTTCCCTTTAAAGATCGGTCCTTGTAGAGGAGGTCAATACAAGCTTTTAACATAACACTAGAAATAAATGACAAATTTAATTTAGGCTTGCATCGTCCCACTTCCTGGAAACACTGGATTTCCTGATCTCAATTAAGAAACGGCATCATGTCAGGGTAATGAGTGTTTTTACCACACACCCCTTTTTAGCAAGATCCAGAAAACAATTTAGGCATCATGAAGATGAATTCTTGCAGCTTTTTTTTGTGTAAACATTAAGCACTCTGAAACTCTACGTCAGGCATTCAGGCTCCCTGTACAGTGTAGAAAAACAAGCATCCTAATACAGGATCCCAATAGTCAGTACAAAAAGCACAAACAGACAAGTAAGAATAGCTTCAATCCCTTATGTCTCCTGGTTTGCTGCATTACTTCATGCCTCTTCACCAGTTACTTCCTCCACTTAGAGAGTCCCCAGTCTAGTACTTGTTTCTTGAAGTCCATCTCCTACGCTCAGTCATCGTTCAGGGATTGAACAAAGGGATATCACATCATTTCAGAAATAGGGATGGTCCCCCCCATTTCTGTACTGAGGTCAAAACTTTGTTTTGGTCAAAAAAACATATAACCCTTTCCTAGAGGAGCGCTCTACCTGCTAGGTTAGGAGATATTCTGGAACTACAAAGCCTCACTACATCTTTGAGGTGAAAAGGCCTACAGAAGCTTTATACAGATGCAGCATATGGGAGTGAGATTGCTTTTGTCTATTAAAATGTAAAATGAGTTATTGAATGACAGGGTGTTAATTTGTTTTCCATTAACTCATTTTTCTTCTTTAATTTTGCTGTTACATTTTCACAGCTTATGCCTGCTCATGGTTTTAATAAACCTAAAAACACAATCATGAGGATGAGCAAATAATAGCTACAAGGGATCAAGGACATGTGGCTACCACTTGATGAGGTCTGTAATTACTATATAAGCTTTGATTTGCATTAAATTTTTTCAGTCTTTTTCAGATAGTTCAAGAAAGGAAAGACTTATGCTAGAACGTCCTCACAAGAGAAATTAAGTTATCACTGCAGCTACTATTCAGAATTTGTGCTTCCAGAGTTAGTCAGTAAATCAATTTAGGGTTTCCAGGATTACATGTTTGGAATTAGATACCTATATTTCACCATTTCTTCCTAAATAACCTCTCTTTTTTTTCTTCAACTGGCATTCGGGGGCGGAAACAATTCCCATTCTTTCTCTTTTCCGTGATGCCTTCCAATCAGTCATGGGGGAGCTTTGTTCAAAGGGAAGCCACCAAATGAAGTCTCCTCAGGGTTGTACTACCAGGAATATTTGAAAAACAATTTCAGTAACAACTCCAATTTGTCACCAAAGCATAATGATCACAGGTACTTTTAAGTCCTGCAAGGCTTTTGAAATAGCTTTGCAATCTAGTGAATGTGCTAAGACATGCTACTTCTGCAGAACTCTCTAAGAAAAAGAACTGGAATTGGTGTTTGGAAAGTCAGAGTGGGATAACTGGTCCTGTAAGTAAATATATAACAGTGATGCATAGGCAACAGTCTCAGAACCCTGAGACTGTTGGGAGGAATACAACAGACCAAAACTCAAAAGTAGGATCTTTTGAATGGCAAGGGGACTGTGTTGAATTTAGGCCACATGAAAGTCAAAAAGGGCTGCATTCTAAACAAAAGAAGGTTGAAGAGATGGAGAAAAATATTAAAGAAGAAATGCGAAAAGCAACAAAAGTCTTCAATGAAAGCCAGGGCATTTAATATGCCTAAGGAAAACAGTCAAATGAAAGCTGGTCAATAGTAGTAACAAGAACAATCACTGTGACTTTAGGATATTCTTTGGTTTCAGAAAACTACATCAAATTATATTCAAGGAATGAGTTACGACATGGTACAACAACTGACCATTAAAAGTGACCTCCAAATTGTTTCAATTATTTCCTAGTGTCAACAAACCACTAATTGAACTATATGAAATGACATTGCCTTAACACCCAGTTAACAGCTTGCATCAACAACCATAAATTTAGCACTATCTTTGTATCAGATAATTAGTGGCAACTGTGAAATCTGTAACAAGCTGCACATTAAGGTTCACTTGAAATTATTTCTAAATAATGTGGCTAAATTCATACAGAAAGTCATTTTGCAAGATAAAAGATGGACTCACTAAACAATTTTATTTAATATAACTAGATGAAAGACTGACAAAACAAAGACTCAGCTACAAAAATATTCAACAATACTACCTACAATATTCTGTATTTCTGCAACATGTGATGTCCTCATTCTGAAAAGGATCCAGATGCCACATTGTATACCCGAGCCAGCTTTGAGATCTGTGGATGGAAGGGCTTGGAAATCATTCAAATAGTGTGCAGAAAACTAAGAAAAGTCCAAATTCCCAATATATGGAAAGTGGTACTTGTCCATGAAATCCACCCACACACTAACTAAAACTTGTTGAGAATCTGCTCCCAAAAATTAGGTAACATGACTTTCACTCAAGTGTAAAGTTCTTACCCATCTCAAATTTAAGAAACAATTTTGCAATAAATATTTGTAAACAAGGCAAAGCATCAAGTGTTGGTATCTGACAGAAAAGTATGAATAGCCCCAGGTGCTTGATCACCTTCACAGCGAAAAAAAAAGCTCACTCTTAAGAATTTTTTGTATTTCAGTTTGTGCTCGTTGTCTCTTGCCCTATCACTGGGCAAAACTGAGAACAGCCCAGCTGCACTTTCTTTACCCACTCCCATCACTACACAACCACAAGAGGATTCACAACAGGCTGCAGGAGAATATTGCCCACTATTGGAAATGAGTTTTAGTGAATGTTTGGAGAAGACCCATGTATTAAGAAGTAGTCCTAATTTATCTTTTATACTCATTCTAGTTAGGACTCCAGGTAAAGCCAGCATCCTTGTTTCCACTGAGCATGCGGAAGTCAAAGGCGTTAAGTGGAATCCCTCCCATTTACTATGTACCAGTGCTAATACATTTTTCAACATTAATCCTTTGAGCAAATGAAACGTTGATAGTCTGGGACACTAATGGGATACATTAGTTGCAAGTAGTGTAAGAAAAGAGGATTACTAAAATGCATGCTGGAAACAGAAAATGAGATTAAAAATGGCACTTTGGATAAAGTTCTTCAAGCTATTAAAAAATACAAGATGATGCGTAAAGGAGAAACTAGAAAGCCCATAAATGAAAAAAGCTGAGGGTCAAGGAGAATCCAGGAGAAGGGATTTATAACAAAAAGTGGAAAAGAATAAAGCTAGAAACAAAACCAGCACTTAATAGGAAGAAAAAAACCTAACAAGTATAGTATTTCAAATACCACAAAGCCATATTCTTTAGGGGAAAGGAAAGTACAGCTAATGCACAGATCCTTCAGGTGTTTAAGCATATGAATGATCGCACTGACTGGAGTAATCTTGTGGTTATAGCTAAATAACTTACTAAAAATACAGCCCAATCAGACAAGTTGTGAAGGAAACACCACTATCTTCCATCAGACACTGAGAAAGAGACTGACTGGTCCTTGAGCCTTAAGAAGATTACTGCAGTCTGCGCATGGAAGTAAAGGAACCAAATCAGAGCAGAGGGGTAACTTCTGCAATGTGATCAGTACTGGGAGAATAAAAAAAGTTTCTTACAGTGTTAAAGTTCATAAATTAGTGTTCATAAAAAAAGAGTTCAGAGACGATCCACAAGGAACAATTCCAGTACCAGAAAGTAGACGTTACAGAAGATGGCAGGAGCACAATCAAAAAATTAGTTAAGGAAAAACTAAATAAAAAGTGGAAGAAAACTTTGACAGTGAACTCTACAACACAATAGAAAAAAAATATCACTAGACCCAGTGATGCAGGCTTTTAGGATGATATTCCTATACAAGCAGTTGATTTTTCTGTCATTGGTAATTCTAAAATTAGACATTTTTTGAAGTAATATTGCCTAGGACACACCAGGTGGAAAGCAACTCCTGTGCATCATTTATAAAGTCAGACTAAACACTCTTTTTCTATAATCTATCCAGCAAGAATGATCCTGAGTACATCAAAACCCAAGGTGAAAAATGACAAACACATACAACTCATTTTATTTGCAGTAATTACAGTCTGTGAACTGCCTCAAGAATTTCCTTTAGTTGATACTGCAGTTATAGTTGCTAGCACCTGAAAACAAGAAGACTCTTGGATATTTCTGCATCACAGCTGATCCAGTAAAATGATATTATTATTGATTACAAATATCTGAAGGGTGGGTGTCAAGTAGAAGGGGACAGTCTCTTTTCAGTGGTGCCCTAGGACAGGACAAGGGGGAACATTCACAGATTGGAACACAGGAAGTTCCACCTCAACATGAGGAAAAACTTCTTCACTGTGAGAGTGACAGAGCCTGAAACAGGCTGCCCAGAGAGGTTGTGGAGTCTCCTTCTCTAGAGACTTTCCAGACCCATCTGGATCTGTTCCTGTGTGGCCTGCCCTGGGTGATCCTGCTCTAGCAGGGGGGTTGGACTCCGTCTCCAGAGATCCCTTTCAACTGTTCTATGATTCTACATGTTGAATTCCAAATGGAAGCAAAGGAAAGCTAAAAGATAGCACATAAGACTTTTGGTCTTGCTGGTCTACCACTCCTACCTGCATCCTGCAATAATAAGTTTCAAAGGTGGAAAGGATACAGACATAAGGACATGTACACATGACTATGACAACATTTACTCTGGTAACAGTACTGAAAACTCATTCAAGAACTTGTTGAGAAGAAGTGTGTATAAATGTACGCATACAGCAAGCTCTGAATGGTCAGGAAGACACTACCTAGTTCCTTCTGCCTTTTAATAGCCTAGAGAACCAGGGATGACAGCAGTGCTGAAGGGAACCTTCCCACTGTATAGACCAAAAGGAGTGAGCTTAGAGCATTCAGCACAATTTTCTTTCAAACATAATCATCTGAAACACAATTCTGCATGCATTGCTGCACTCCAAATCAATATTTAGATTCAAAATACACTCGTATCTTGTGTCAGAAGGAGCTATAGAAAATTTCATTTCTAATGAAGATTTCCATCTGTGTGAATTAACTGCATATTTGGACATGTAGAATTCAGCGTTCAGACATCTCAGCTGAAATTTCATATCTATGTTCTCCCTAATACAGTGAACAAAAATTAACCAAAAAAATAACTTTCAAAGAAAATGGCAAAGGAATCTGCACTGGCATATATTGCCAAGAGCAGATGTAAGAATAGCTACTTTTGTTCTCTCAGGAGTACCAAGATTTACACTACAGCCTACAGAGTAACATCTAGATAGTCCAGCTAGTTCACAGTAGGACTGATTATCTCCCTGAAGAAGACAGAGCTGCTTGCTCATTCTACTTGTTAATCTACATTATTTCTTACTTGTTAATCCATGTTGTCAGGAACAGGAAAATTAGGGAAAATTCAGCATGCAATGACTAGCAGGATTAACACAGCAAAAGCAAACATATGTAATTGGTGCAGTGTACCTAGCTGAAAACCTGGATGAATAACTCATGTTTTCATACCTCTAAGACAACTCTCAGAGACCAGTTAAAAATAATTAAAAACCAGAAGGAAGAATTTCCATGTATATTGTATGATGTACAGAAAAGTGCCTACTTGGGAGTTTCTACTAGACTTCTGGCACTATCTTCCACCAAACCACAAAGATGATTACAATAATGGAACATTTTTTGCGTGGTTTTAGTGAACTACCTCATCTACTCCAAATTCTTCCAAATCTTCATGGTTATCAGACTATATTCCCATCTGTACAAGTAGAATGGAGCTAGATAATTTAGGAAGAAGTTTTCCACTAGTTATATTGGAATAAGCCTGGAAATAATTTTATTACCTTGTACTGAGGAACTGAAAGAACCTTGCTTAGAAAAGGGTTTCCATTTTTATTTTCTATTGCAGTAAGTACAGGAGCTGGGTGTGTGTGCAGACACAGACATGTTGCTACTTTCTTTTTAATCCTTTGATTGTAATACATGAGACAGGAGGTAGGCAAAACTGGAGTTAGTGAGGAAAGCCCTGTGGAATTCAGTGAAGCATTCCAGCTTGCACTGGGTGAGAGTCTGACCTCTGTGCATGACAGACCCTGACACAAACCCCAATACCTCTCAGTAACTAAGCTGTATTTTGAAACACTCAATTAAATGGAGATTTTACTACCAAAAAAAAAAACCAAACCAAAACCCAAAACAAAAGCACCTGTCAATGAAAAATAAGAGGCTAAAGTGAGCACAACGTTTTCCTACTTTGGAGAGATGTAGTGAAAGACAAACAAGGAGGAGGTCTGCAGGAGCATTCTCTAAGCTACTCCAGGCATGACTACAACTAATTTGGAAATATGCAGTTTCAGAAAACATGCTTCAGATTGTTTAGGTTATACAATGTGAAATGTTTATGTTATACAATGTGAAATGCAAAACCACAGGGACTAGCAGACGATCACTTTGGAGGGGTTTTATCCTCCTTATGCGTTCCAGTGCTGCCACACATTCCAGGCAAGGAGAAGTCTACAAATCCTTGCTGCTTTGTGTAATACAGAAAAGTCTTTGTCAGGAAATAAAGATTGTGCAGCAAGCAGAGTACTTTAACTGAATTAATTATTTTTATTTACAGCACAAATATAAGGAACTATATGGAACCTGAAATCAGTTATTCATCTTTCACTGCATTTTTTTAAGCCAGAAAAGAAAAAAAACCTTAAGGAATGATATCTCCTGTTTTAACCACAGGACACAGCTATTTATAGAAAAGTGAAGTGTTGTAATACATATGTCTACATTAACAAGGGTATATAAAGCAAATGTTATGAGCACCACACAGTATTTGAAGTATTGGATACATCTGAAACGCAAATACTGGGGAACGTGGAACTAGCAGAAAATACAGCATCCTTAGTTTCCAAACCTATAGACTTTAACACAGTTAGATACCTGCATCCCACAGATTACTTTGCAGCACAAGCAGCTTACGGCATAATATGCTGAGTTATGCTGTTAAGAAAGCCTAACAGAGTCAGTGGCATTGTAAGCTCACCAGCTGGTCTCACAATTTTGGTTACAATCTTAAAAATAACATACTTTCAATGGTATTTAAAATTTCATGTTTCATCAAAATTTTTTGTTTCATCAAATACTACTGTTCTTCATCTTAAAAATGGGGGAAAAAAAAAAGAAAGAAAAAAAAACCCCAAATCCACCAAACAAGAAGGAATCTAGATTTACTATGTGTAAATGGAAAAGTACATATTATAAACAGAAACTACAGGAGAAGGCCTGGCCTTTCTTGCTCTTTCAGTGCAGGCATTTATCCCTGTTAGAAGGAGAACATAGGCTTCTTCACTGACAGCGGACATTCCCCCCACCCCCCTGAAAGATAAAACAATTACTTTAGTCATAAAAATCAGAAGACAGAAATTGAAATGCAATCATCTCAGCTGAAATGTTCATCACCAAGATGTTTTGTGAAAGAAGATCAAACCCAAGTTACTTAAATATTAGCATTCTGTTCTGTTAATTTCAGACTTAAATTCAGGTGTTCTTATATTCTCTGTGGCTTCTCTAAAGGATTTGGAATAAAGTCATCATGAGAACCATGTGACCTGAGTTTGAAGAACGTCATCATTACAGAGAAAGCTGTATATTTGTACTCCTATCTGTGACAAGCCTGGGATTCCGTGCTTTAATTTTTTTAAGAACTATATAGTGCTTCTCCCAGCAGAGGAGCCATGGGATTGCAATTATCTCTCTTATTAAATTCCATATGCAAGGCAATTCCAACCAGTGTTAACACATCATAGGTGCACGTCCAGGGAAGAATTACAATGCAAGTGACATAGTAACTCAAGCCACTCCAAAAACATAGTTGTTTTATTTACCCATTAAATAAAGGGTTACCAGGATCGCTTGCAGAGTTTTCTCAGACTTTCTATCCCCATGAACTCAAGTAATTTCCATCATTTTAAAGGAGAAGCAGCATAACTTGATACCCATGTAATTATTCTCCCTCCCTCAGGTGGTCTTTACTTGCTTCCCTGGCCTGCCTTTGCTCACTTTTATGTGAAGATAAGGATACTCTTTGATCTCCAGCTACCTCCTTGGAGGAATAAGACATCCTTCTCTCTGTATAACCACCCCAGTAATTTTGTTCCGTTGATGGTACAACTACAGTCTCCTCAAGAAACTTTCTTTGTTATAGTTTTTTTTTATTCAGAACTTGCTCTGGGGTATGTTTTACCTTCTGATTTCAAGGTCAGAGAAAATAAATTCAGATTAAACATATACAGATGGAAAGCAACACACGTGTGTATGGAAGTACTATTTCAGACACTGGCATCTCATCAGTGCAACTGTTGAGAGGTAAAAGAGTGCAACACAGTGCAAGGCTGTGTCTACGTGTTTTGGTTTTCAGCCATGTGCATGCCCAAAGTATCTGAGTTTCCTTAAAGTGTGCTTTAGCATTTAGTTCTCCCAATTCATAAAACTTTTCTAAGTCTTTCATGGAGAACAGTCAAACACAAAATAAACCATAACATTCAGAACAATATTTTCACCGTGAGTTCTTTGCTCAGTTCTAGTCCCAAGATAAATGCCATTTAGCACATAATTATTTTCAGGTCGTTCAATGAATTTCAAATTATTTCCCTCACTCTAAGTCTCCATCTGTAATCACACGTTCTATCTCAGACCAAAAGCATAATATGAAATAAAGACAAAAGTACCCTGATAGCTGCACAAAGAACTAATTACGAACCTCTACATTTACTTTAAACTATGTAATTTATGTAGAAATATATGAATCAGATAGTATCTTCCTAATATCCTCACAATGCCAAATGGATGACTATCACATTTATTTCAGATCATTCAAGAGGTGACATTTTCCCTACTCTCTTTAAAAAAAAATAAAAATAAATCAACTTTCAAGGCCACAGAGAAGTTTAATAATTCAGTAGCAGCTCCTTGGAACTGATGCCTAGTGAGACTTGTGACTGTCAATTCACAACTGTATTTTCTTTTTTAATTGCTGTAAATAACTGCTTTTTCTGTTTTAAACACTCTTACTTTCAATCCTCTTCAAATCATTAGCCACATCAGGAACTTGGTATCTGTATGTCTACTTATTTTAAAATACAATGCTTATTTCAGCCTTTTTATAACATCCTTTTAAGTTGTCACTTGCACTGATGCTACCCGTAAAAAACCTGGCCACCGACACCAGCTTTGCAGTTTTGTTTTGACTTTAACCCACTATGACTAACTTAGGTTTTTGTTTTCCTTTGCATTCAAAGGATCTCCACAGAGCTTAGCAGAAATTGCTAAGAAAAAGGAGGATTCCCCTGTGTCTCTAGGAAAATATTTTGTAGGACTAGAGAACAGTTCCTATAAGTAAAGGACAACCTCCAAACAGTTGCTTGGTATACTGTAAGAGAGCCCACTCAGCTATATTTAAAAAAAAAAATACCAGACTTAAGTCTATTTACAAGGTGATCTAACCATGTTACGCTCAAAGAATGTTCAGTCTTTGCACAAAAATTGTATTTTCTAAACCCAGAGAGGTTTTCTTACCCTGTTGCTGCACAAAAATCTCCAAAGAAAAGCTCACACTTCTCATTCAAAATGATGTAAACACTAAAAGTGAGCTGCCACACCATCCTCCCCCCGCCTCTCCTGTCCTTTCCCATCCAGTATAGCTAGACTCTATCCTAGCTAGTTTCACAACAGTACCCCTCTGATTTTGTCACCTCTAGAACTGCAGTGCAGCTACAGCATAATAAGTGACACTGGCTACATCATATTTGCCATCAAACAAAGTAAAAAGAGGAAAAAACTGTAGCAGTCTGAATACTCACTTCTCCTATAATCCCAGGGGTTCTTGGTTGGGAGAGAGAGGAAAGGGCAGTTAACAGAGAGACTCTTTTTAAGATGACAGACTCATCTGTTGGGTTACTGAATCCAAGATAGTTTTAGAAAGCACTTGTAACTGCTAATGATAAAAGGTTTTGACATGGCTGGCCCACTGTTCCCATAGGACAAAACCCATTTTTTAATAGCACATCAAGATTGTCTACTCCTTAAACTTACTTCAGATAATAGGATGTTATGACTTTAAAGGGAGATATTGTCAAGGAATGCAGGAATATGGCAAGACTTAATTATGCCCTTACAATATTTTAAATGCATTTAATGGGCTATATAGGCTGGATCCAAAGATTATGGCACTCTATGAAAAGACTCCTATTGACACAAAAGGTGCTCTGAAGCAATTATTCAGTTACTTGAAATTCTTTTTCCATTTGCAAAGCCATTCAGCAGATCTGTCACTTGAAAACTGTCAGCTTGCTGTGCAAGGAGCAAGAGTTCAGGATTAATATATTTTAATAAAATTACATAGTCACGCAGGCAACAACTGCTGCTATGAAAGACATCCAATAAAAGAGTTTTGATAACTTTGCAAGCCAGTCAGCATGAACGGACCGTGGAAATGTGGCAGCAGAAGAAATAGGACTTGGAGATTAATTAAGAAACCACAATGTTATAAACCCAAGAGAAAGCAAGTAGGCATACATTCAATAGCCAAGGTCAAAATTGTAAAATAAGAAATCTTCAAGGGTGAGCAGACAGAAATTCTTTCTAATTTTTGCCAAAAAAAACCCCGAAATACAGCATTTTTAAATACATGGCTCTTCTACCAGATACTTTCAGCCAAATAACTTTACAAGAACACTTTATTAAATGTTCAACATGTAATCATCAGAAGTATCCCTTCCCGCTCTTCATCTACATGTTGACCAAAAATGCCTTCCCGATTTTAATAGAATAGCAGCAGCAGCATTCTATTGCATTATACTAATGGTTTTATTAAGTTCCAATATGTAACTTGGAGGTATCTGGTGGGGAAGACGATATTTTTAGCAAATCTGAAACCATTCAGCAACTGGGAGAAACTGAAAATTCTATTTCATTAAGACAACCCGAGGTGGCCCTTTTTGGGAGCTTCAATTTTTCCTCCCAATGTCAGGTAATCCGATTATAGCATTCAGCTGCAAGCTGTTTTGATTGAACTAAAAGCCTGATTTCATCTGCTATAAATGGCAAATTACTCCTTTATCTATCCTTGTACCCCATGTAGTACAAATTACTACATTTCACATTATCCTCGGAAATGTAAGTAAAAGTGAGCAGCGGTACAAAGACAGTTTCCTCCCAGTATATCAACCAACAGTGCGAAGAAATCTAAAAGCCAGGTCTGTGAAACTGCCCAGCAGTTGCCATTTATGTCAAGGATGATGCCTTAGGCTTCATCCTTGTTTAAAAGGGCTTGCTGATAACTTCATATTCACTTCAGTCAACCTGTCAAAAGGCAGTCAATAGTGGCAGAAGATTATTTATGCACTGCTGTCCTGAATTTAATAACCTACACAGGCAAAAGGACTTGATTTTTTTTCTTCTTTTGACTAGCATATCTGTTTCATTAAGGCCCTTGTAGCTGCTGCTCCTCTTTGTTAGGCATCCTAGCTTCATTCTACTTCAATAAAAAGAAAGGCAGACAGAGAATAAACATCTCGTTACACAAGAAGATCTCATACTCACAAGTTAGAAACAAAAAATATGAAAGTAAATGACTTCATCTAATTCAGCCATTCTACGAAAAAACTCTGTGTTTACTTTTCTAAGGGGCAGTTTGGTGGCTGAATCCATTCTTCGATGGGTTTAAGAGGTAACACAGAACCTCTTGTAAACTAAAGGCCATTTGGAGGCACATCATGATGATAAGCACATCGACACTAGACTCTGTATCACAATTACACTAAGCAAAGTACTGACTAATTTCCTGTCAAGGTAAAGAAACAAATCAGTATTTCTCTGATTCCTGCACTGATATTTAGAATGTGAGGCAGACAAAAAAAAAATTAAATATATATATATATTAAGAAAAACACTAAACTCTATACATAGGAGCACAGGTGGCACATTCAGCATCAACAATCAAGTCTTAGGTGTTATTAGTAGACAGTATTACCACTCAGCTCTGCAAGTATACCTCTTCATTTAAAATACTGTCTTGAATATATGGCCTAATAAGGAGACCAAAACATTTCCTGTTGTCAAAAGGCTTATACTTTTCCTTTTGAGGAAAGATTCCAGAACTAGTATAGTGATATGCACACAACTCACCATCTAAAGTTCCTTCCAACAGTTAAGACATTATCAACAGCATCTTGATATACCAGGCATATCAATTTAGACCCATAAAGCAAAACCAGCTTTAGTAACTCCAAAGTTCAAGCAAAGAAGGTTCCAAAATTTCACTAGGAACATTTGAAATAACCATAAGATATTGTTACAGAATTTAATTCCAAATTTTATTTAGTTTCCCTGTAGTGATTACTTAGACACTTATCTGAGGAAAAAAAAAAAATCCTCTGATTTAAGCTTAAGCAACATCAAGAAATAGATTATAATAGGAAGGAAAAAAAAAAAGTAAATCATTTAGAACTAAACAGTTTATTTTCAGCTACCAAGTAGTCCCACTTATTTCAGAGAGACTATTCATCTGCTCTATATTTGACTGGATAGCTTGTTTCTTACAGAAGCTGCTTATTGGTCACTGCCTCTCACAATAATGGAGGAAAGAGAAAAAGTGCTGTAGCATGTAGTCAAAACAGCAGCAGATACCATCTCTGATATGGTTTGACTTTGAATCTAAGCTGAGTACATTTTAGGTTGACTGCATGCATCTAAAGCTGAGTTTTCCTGAATCATTGTATTTACAAGTACAAACTTCAGACTGTTCAGAGAAGTGGGAGAACAGCATTTTAACAGTATGCTTTTAGAACATTAATTGCAATGTCCAGATAACAACTGCAAGTTGCAATCTCATTAATACAGGTTCTCCAGTTACCAGTTACTCCCAGCTAGGAGCTCATACTACAGAGGAAACTACTAGATAAATAAGTGAAATGTTTTCCAGTGCCTCTTTTAACAAAGCTTCTCAGTTTTTTTCTCACACCCATATATACAGAGTACAACTACCACGCTGACAAGATCATGAAAAATAATGAAGTAATAAGGACACTGAGTTAAAGTCTTGAATTGCTTTCAAAACTTTTTTAGAGTTTGTTTTAGAAATATAGCAGATCATTCTCATGAATGCTCTTTAGAGGTGTAAAATATCCCAAATCATATCACGCCCAAGTAAGGCAAAAATCTTTCTCAAACGTTACATGAGAAGCACAAAAGAGGACCGGTTTCGTATCAGCATTTACAAAATTGGATAGCTAAATGTTAGGCAAATAAATGTTTGTTCAAGATAACAGAAATATAGGGGCTCATCAGTCATAGTTTTTAGCACCTGGTAGAAAGCTTTCCAAGAAAAAAAAACAACAAAAAACAAACAACACCTTTTCAACTCAGGTCCATTTTCCACTCTCCAAGAGAAAGTTGTAAGCTCATTATTGCTTCCTATTAAATTATGCGGGGGAAAAAAGTTCTGTTATTACTGGGGGTAGATGACGTATTTAGCATTTACTAACAAGAAAACAGAAACTAGCAATTGTAAGTTGAAGTTAAACTGCATTAAACTGCAAAAAGTGGAAGCTTTCTAAATGAATAGTGTGAGATGGTGGGTTTACCATTTTTATAGAAGATTTTTTTTTCACGATTTTATTTACACACACACACACACACACACACACACACTGAGAGTTATACTTGTTCCTGGGATAACCTTTGGCCTGCTTGGAAATCTCTATTGCAGTCTCTGTGCTAATACTGTTGGGTCCCTTCAGATAAGAGGTTGTTCATTTTACCCAAAATCATGATGATCTAGGTTAAGACAGTTATAATAAGTACTTCATAAAGTCCCTATAGAATAATGAAATTATTTTCTAACCTCTCTCCTCCCCAGTAAATAAATCCTAATAAATGACTGTTGTAAGGATAATCTTTTCCCCACAAGCATGAGAATAAAGCTGAGTAAAGAAAAAAAAAATCTCAGTAGAGCTGGGTCAGGGATACAGATTCAATTGGCTATCTGAAATAGTCTAGAGCTTACCTTCTAGTGACTGGATGGGATTCCTGCTCATATATTTGTATATAAGATGACAGGAAGGAATTTCTTCAACACCACCTCCTCACTTACCTCTCTTCTACTATACCAGCGCAGCAGTGCTTGGAAAAGTAGCACCTTCAGCACTCCTTGGGATCACTCAGATTCTAAGTCTTAATAACATTAGCATTACTAACAACATCTCCTCGTCTCATTATCAATTACCATTACTAGATCCAAAGTTTTATTAGCCTAACAGAGCCAGGTTTGTCATGAAATGAATATATGTTCATTGAAATATTCTTGGCAAAGATGGGATTATTCCTCCAGCCAAACTAAGGTAAAGACATCTATATTCCTAAAGGTAGGCAGAGAGTCAACTCCAGCACCCAAATGGGCTTGCTGAGGACACCTAATTTTAGATGCTCAATCTTGATATCTTAATTCCCTTTTCCTCACTGCCCTCCCAGACCTACTGGCAATTATTTGGATTGTTCTGCAAACCACTCCTACAACCACTAAATGTCAGAGAAGCTCCTTTTTGGTAGCCGTACAAGAGAGAAGAGCAATGTTTCAAACCCAGCGTTAAAGCACACAACACCTAGGTCTTCTGCCCTGCTTGGCTGTCATGAGAAAAAATTCCTTTAAGGGTGAATTTGAGTCAACCATTTTGTCACATGAAAACACATTCTCAGCTAAAAATCACCATGATGATTTGTACCAGTAAGAAAGCTAGTTCTCAGTGTGAAACTACAAATAGCTTCTTCTTGATTAAAACTTCTTGCATGATTAGCAGTAGTTGGACTTTTTATTGCTAGCCTCAAAATAATAAAATATGCTGCTGAAAGAGAAATTCCATTTGCAACAGATGTAAGGAAGTCGGCTCATGTGCAACATTACACCCATGCAATTCGTTCTTTGTTCCTAGAGAGATGCACTAAGGTTGCAATGGAAATCAAAATGCCAAGATCAGGAAAGCAAGAGCATGTTATTGCCTCTAAGTAATGAGCGCTGATGAATTACAGGCCAAGGCAAGAAGATTTAAACACCATTCCTAACACTGTTCAGATTTGTCCTGTTCTCCTTGCATAGTCTAAGTTGCTACTAACATCAGCCATTGTAAGAGGCACTATAGTCACAGTCCTAAAGGAATATTTACAGTATTACTTTGGTCTCCCATAACAAAACAGCAGGGACTCAACATGCTAACATGGGTCTTTAAAAGTGCTCTTAGTACCACTGAGGAAAGATGGAAGACAAGACAAGAATACTGGTTTTCTAGCATACAGATATAAAATTAAGCATATAAAAATTTAAAAGTTTTCTCAACAATTTATATCTAAGTTAACCATAAAAGTTAGAGGAAAATAGCACGTTCCTCCCATGTGTTCAGATTTTTTAAAATCCTTTAAGAGACATTTTATTTTTTTTTCTTTTTTTCTTTTTTTTTTTTATTACAGCAGATCTCCCTGGCAGAGGCAAGAAGCAAGGAAGGATTAGTCATATGGTGCAGCCACAAGAACTAACATATATTAGGAGAAAAATTTCAAAGGCATAAATTCATCGGCTAACTTATTTTAAAATTTCCCATTGTGGCAGTTACCCAACACTTCTTTTAGTCCTAAAGATATGTAAGCAATTATTAAACGTTTCCTATTAAAATCTAATTTGAATTGTAAATAGTTGTATGCTACAAATCCCTAAGGACATCACAAGCATCAGAATATAGAAGAATGTCACACGAGATTAAAATTGCTTCATCTTATAAAAAACTTAGGAGATGATCAAATAGAATATATCAGATATTGCATTCAATCAGTTTATCTTGGCTACTTCCATGAAAAACAATAAAGAAATATTTCTAGAAATACATTTACAGCAAAAGGAGGACTAAGGAGAATCTCCATCCTCTATTGGATACTGGGGAAACAGTGACCAAGGATGAGGAAAATGCTGAGGTACTGAATCCCTCCTTTGTCTCAGTCTTTAACAGTAAGATCAGTTGTTCTCCAAGTGTCCAGCCTCCTGAGCTGGATGACAGGGCCAGGG
>WUAM01000407.1:2588652-2601691 GCA_024336885.1 Actenoides hombroni | reverse complement strand
ATAAAATAAAGCAGATCAGGGGTTTTTTTATGTGCTTAAATAAAATTTAAAAAAAATAATTAAAAAAAATCCAAAGTATTAGGCTTATAAACTGGCCCTACAACCTCAGCCTATCTGCCATAATCAGGTAAAACAATAAATGCTATCAATTCAGACACGTCTTTTACTGTGTAAGTAATTTCTCAGAATTTGAGAACATTTCTATCAGCAGCCACATGAACAGTGCAATTATTAAGCCGTATTAGGGATAATCTGCATACATGAACGCCCACCTCGGGAGATGGCTTTCAAGTTTAATGGCAGTTGTAGTATTGTAAAGAGCATTAGCTGGCATTTTTTATACCCCATTCTCACAGTTTCGGACTTACTTTCAGTAGAAAGGAAGTCACTAATCTCTTTGGATGCTCCCTCTCTTTCTGAAGTCAATATTAGCATGGCCTTAAGGCAGCGGTGTTCAGCTGAGTTGGGTGAAGACCTGCTCGGGTACGCCTCTGCGTGCTGTAATTACAGCTCTCACTGCAATGCAGACACAAATATGAAATGAGCCAAGAGAACATGCTCCCCACACAATTTGCCTCTAGTTTTTTTTTCTCCCTAGGAAGTATTTTGATTTATTCTCCATCTAATTGCACCTCAAAACTACTCTTCTTGCAATTCTCACACAAAAGGTTGAGCATAATGTAATTTTACACCTGCTGCAGGCAATCCTGTGTATCCAACAGTTAATTTGCTCAGTCATCCAGAAAAATTCCAGCCTTATTCAATCTTATCTCAACCTCAGTCCCCTTCAATGTACCAAAGGCACAGATGTTTTCGTTACGGGAAGTGGCCCAGAGCACAGGGTGGCATTTCTGAACCTGTACAACATTCAATCAGCCAACGGATACGTGGTGCAAATAACGTGCAGCATAGGAGTTCTCAGTGTTCGACAGAAAGATACACATTTGTCATTCATTAACACTAAAATCTGGGGAGAAAGAGAAGAGTGTTTGCCCTGTTGACCTTGTCTCTCCTCACAATGTTCCTGAAAGCCATTGCTGTGAGCACTTTGGTGGGGTTCTTCGCATATAAACATGGTAACAAAAATTATGAATGCAGGTATCTCTGTTTAAGGGAAAACATGTAATTTTCCTACTGGTCATTATCATAACATCATCCCTGTTGTAACACACTTCTGCAAGCTTTTGCACATCCAAATGAGACGCCTATTAAATATATCTATGCCAATAGGACCCTGGGTTATACACACTTCCACAAAAACTTTATGCACACGAGTTCAAAGTTTTACAGGTATCTCTCTCCAGGTTGCATTCCTCCCAGAAGGGGACTTCATAACTGACAGTTACCCTGCTTGAAAGAAGACATTTTCTACAGCAAGTGTCACCAAGGATTTCATCACCATTCTCGGTAATAAAAGTGAAGATGCCAACTGTGTGATTGCCACACCTCCCTTTTCAGACTGAGGGGTGGATTGTTCGAGTTAACAAACAGGCGAGCAACTGGCAGCAGGTTTCCAGCCTGTCAGTTCTGCAGGAGCAGTAATGGAATGTCTCCTCTCACTCTATCCTTTGCTCTAGCCACAGAAAAGCAAGCCACAAAAAAAAAATAAAATAAAATAAAATTCCCTCAGATTGCGCTGAGAAATTCATTAATTCTTTTTGTGGCTTTTATCTTTATACTACGGAAACACTGACAATGCAACTAAACTTTATGAACTGAAGAAAAACAATTATGATCTAGTTCCAAAGCAAGTAAGTGCCAGACTTTGAAATTACTCCAAGCCATACCTGTAGCATACCCTAAATATAATTTAATTGTCCATTTATTATTTTTTTTTCCTTTATTGAGTAAACTGCCATTTGTTCAATGTTTTCCCCATTTTCCAGGATTAGTAAAGATTATTCTCCATCTGCTGCAGTGGTCCTCTGAGACAGGGGAGGTAAGTGAGTGTGCATAAACACCTGTCTGACCAAAGGAGAAGGAATTCCTCTCCTGCTATGGAAAACCCAGAAATGCACCACCAGGGACAAAGCTCAGAAGCCAATGTTTTTCCAGACTCTTGGCAGTGAACTCGGTCACCTTCAATCTCCACAGCACCAGCCTTGCTTCTTGTCATTTTTTTACATCATCAATACACAGAACCACTGAATGGTAGGGGTTGGAAGGGACCTCTGGAGACCATGTAGTCCAACCCCCCTGCTAAATCAGGTTCACCTAGAGCAGGTTGCACAAAGTTGCGTCCAGGCAAGTTTTGAGTAATTTCAGAGAATTAAGACTCCATAAAAATAACTAATAAATAAATAATCCCATCTGCCAATCTCTGGGCAGCCTACTCCAGTGCTCTGACACCCTCATAGTAAAGAAGTTTTCCCTTCATGTTCAGGTGGAACTTCTGTGTTCCAGTTTGTGCCCATTGCCCCTTGCCTGGGCACCACTGAAAAGAGTCTGGCCCCATCTGCTTGACACCCACCCTTTAGCTATTGATAAGCATCCAAAAGATCCCCTCTCCACCTTCTCCAGGCTGAACAGCCCCAGGGCTCTCAGCCTGTCCTCCTAAGTGAAATGTTCCAGTCCCTTCATCATCTTTGTAGCCCTCCACTGGGCTCTCTCCAGTAGTTCCTTGTGTCTCTTGAGCTGGGCAGTCCAGAACTGGACACAGTACCCCAGATGTGGCCTCACTAGGACAGAGCAGAGGGGGAGGAGATCCATCCCTCAACCTGCTGGCCAGAAATATTGCCTGCTGGCATTATTCCTTACTGGGGAAGCACAGAGTGACATGTGAAGAGTATTTTAAGTTGCAATGCCAAGAATTTATTTCCCAACAGGATTAGCAATAGCAGCAGAGTTTTAAGGAGAAATTATCCTCTAGGGCTAAAAAAGAAAGAAGCATGGTTGGTTTTCCTATTTTATTTTTTTTTAAGTTTTCTTCTTATGAGAGTTTCATCTGACGAATCCTTGGTTAAAATCAGTTTATTGTGTAAAGACAGACGAGTGGATCAACAGCGGTGATTACGGGGCACGCTAATCTGACTAACGTGTTACTAGCCCACAGATTTAGTAGTCTTGATTTGGGAGCCTACTTACTCCCTCAGAGGAAACAGTTTTAATAACCAGTCCAGGACTGCCTGGTTCTTGTTTTCCTTCCTAAAGCAATGCTGCCCCCATCTGGGAGTACAACCTGGAATCTACTACTTACCAGCACGCACTTTACCCTACCTGAAATGTATGAATTGTACTGAGGTTACTAGAAGTGCACCTTCCAGGATGACATACTTGAAAAACGCTTTGTGGCTCAAAAAGATTCGAATTTATAGAGAAGTGCTCAAACTCGGTCAGCTGAAAAATCGAGATTTCCCTTACTGGATATACACGTGCTGATTAAGTGTGAGATAAATGTCCTTTGGAGCGTGTTACCGATATGTGACGCTAAATACACTTACTTCCAAATGTTATTGAAAATAGATTCTTTCAACATAATTCTTCCGTAAGGTCATATCAGAAGCAGGTAAAAAGCACACAGAGTAATTACATTTGATAAAATATGTAGAATTTCAATGTATAATCAATGCAAAAAACGTATTTCTGTTGATTAATTTTTTTGTAATCTGCATTAGCATAATACACCAAATTTAATCAATGCATCAATCAAGTCATTAATGGGCTACGGAGTTGAGCATTATTCTCGTGTGCAGGCAAAAGGCAGTTAAATCCTTTTTTTTTTTAAGCTTTGGTGTATAAGCATGACTCTTGAATAGCTAACATGATACTAAAGATTTCAAATGAATTTATCAGTTGATAGTATCAATATAAGGACCATGAACCTACTTGCTTACATCTACTAATGACTTGTTTTCCCTGCCTTGCGTCACTTTAAGGGCCATATATATTACCAACAGAGGCACAACAAGTATCTGTAGTATGCAGCAGAACAATCCCACATGGAGGTTTTTAAATGATGTCTCTACTGAAACCACATTGAAGGGCTGGTTTGCTACACCTCAAGGTTTTATGAGCCAGCAGGCAAGATTTCAAAGGGATGTAGAACAGAAGAATAAATTCACTGCAGCCTTCACCAAGTCACATTAACCTGAGCTCTTCAGCATCCACACATGACTGCATAGCAGAAAACAGTGACTCTTCTGTAGAAAAACATTTCTTCTATTTGACCTGCATTCACCAGAACAACCATTCATTGCTAGAGGACACCTGGTCATGTGAAACATTACCTTCCCATTAACTTCCCTCTTGCTGAATCTGGGGATACAAACACATACACCCCAAAGTTCTACTAAATGCATTACAGGACAGAGGGTGGCTGTCAAAGAGCAGGTCACATCCACCTTGTTCCACAGGGGGATGGTTTCTGCCCCACCACAAGGACAGGCAAGCCTTGGGCTGCTCTCCTACACCACTCGGTCACAAAGCCTGCATATTGCCCCAGTGATGCCAATGTGTCAGATCACTGAACCACCTGTCCCACTGCCTGCCCTGGGACCAACAGACACAAGTAGTTCCCCACATTCCACTTAGTCTCACAAGGATTAACAGCATGCAGAATTTGACCAAGGTCTGTGTCTTCCATGTGGCTATTCCTGTTCAAAGTAGTACACCCGCTGCATGCATTAAGTTGGCAGGCAGTAAGAACTCACCATTGTTGGAAAGAAGTAATTTATGAGCTGAACAAATACTTAACTACCCGCGGTGGGCACATTCAAGGAGTGGATTAATTGTTGTGGGGGTGTATACTGCATGAAGCTCAGTACAGAAACTAAGGAACAAGAGGTACAAAACCATAGCTGTGTCTCGTGAAGCGCATAGGGTGTGCTTTTCTCATTTGCATGACAGATCAAGCTTTTTACTGCCACAGTCCAGACTATCCCAAAGAGTTACAGGTTAGCAAAATATTCCTTTACGTTGATACCTCAGGTGAATATACAGATTTTGATACCATCCTTCAGATACCTTCTTCCAGAACATGAAGAACATTGCCTACCTTGGACATACATGCGACACCTCCCTTCTGATAGGGCCTGACAGTTAGAATTTAGCCTGAGAACAGTCTATCCAAACTTGTAACAATAGCCATAGATAAAACTATCTTTTTTTTTTTAAATATATAAAACATGACAACAGAATACTGCATCCTGAATATTTTGTACCGTGATGAAACCATTGTTAGAACAAATTTCTTTTGGGTCTCATGAAAATCTAACTTTTCATTGCAGTATGAGTTCATTTATTGTTATATTCTACAATCTACATAAAGTTTATGGCTGTTTTACTAATACTATGATAAATATTTGGTACTGCATTATAAAATAGCAAACAAATGATAATTTTACCTTCTGCTCTGTGCTGATATAATTACTTCCCTTAGGAGTACAACCTAGCCTTTTGTCACTTTGATAGCACTGTTATTCTCAAACAAAGGCAGCAGAACAGCTAAAGGAGATGGATGCAGATGTAAAAAAAGCTTTTAATCACAGGCATGAACCTACCTAAAACAGTAGCGCGATTCTTCCTCCAAATAATGTGTCTGTGGCTTCCAATCAGACGAATTTTTTCATTTTCTGAACTACAGAGTAAAAAAATCTGAGTTCTGGCTCTGCTTTAGATGCCCTCAAAAAAACCCCTGAAATAACTAGAATTGTGAACACTAAGGAACCTGCATCAGTGGAGTAACAGAACTGGGAAAGGCAATTATCCATTATATACAGAGTATATTTACCCCTTGCAGGTATCACTGTGTGGTCAAAATTACTGTAGAATGTGGATACCATGTAATAGAATCTATGTCTTTTTTACTTCTTTCCACAGTCCAATATAATTTACTGTAATATGACCACTACTGCCTACTACTTCACTCTGCTTTGAAGGGGGTTGTGGGGAGAGGGGCCACGCACTTCAGGAGTATTAGATACCACTTGATGGAAGCCTGGCACCATAAAAATCATACTTTGTTAGCAAATTATTCCCACCTTTACTCTCCGCCCCTTCAGGATTGCAGGAATGGAGAAAACTACCAAAGCAAATCCATCACAGAGTAAGTGTCAATCTTTGTAATGTAATCCAAATCATTCTCTTTAAACATTTTCTACAGATGCAAAACACTAAAAAGCATAGCACTAAATAGTAGCACCATTATAAAGTTTCTGGGAAATG
This sequence comes from Actenoides hombroni, assembly GCA_024336885.1. Classification (NCBI taxonomy): domain Eukaryota; kingdom Metazoa; phylum Chordata; class Aves; order Coraciiformes; family Alcedinidae; genus Actenoides; species Actenoides hombroni. Next base: position 2,595,529 of record WUAM01000407.1, on the reverse strand, counting down.
AAAAGATTCATTTGCAGGGAGTTTATAAAAAGCTCTCTCTAGAGATCAGCTACATTTTTCCCTGTAAGAAAGATTTGTCATCTTACATTATTTGAATTCTATACGTTTGTTAGATAATCTTTGTCTGTAACCATGAATTTCAAATTATACGAAGAACAAAGGCTGGAAATCACAATCTAATGAATAAATTAGCCTGTTAAACATCATATGGCATGATCTGAGAAACAGCACACATTAATCTAATTAGAAGCTGTGATGTTCCACATCCACAAGACCAGGATTTGCCATTTCCTGGCTTCTGAATCCTTAACCGAGCAAACTGAACATTATTTTAAAGCCAGCCATGCTGTTAACATATTACTGAACAAAGATCTGAATTAAATAGTATTTCACCCTTTCTCTGAAAATTTGGCTCAATGACTTCTTGTTTTAATGCAATATAATTATTGCTTGCAGCAGGGTCCAGTAGACAAGAGATCGCTTGGTTTTCAAGTCCATGGCAATACTGCCACTCATCTCCGTGGACAGAATTTCATCTTGAGCATGACAAATATTTTCAACAATTGTTAATAAATCACAAGTACTCTAAAGAAGAAACTGAGTACTATAATTAAATATAATTAAATCAACCAAATTGATTCCAATCAAAAAATTAAATATAATTAAATCAACTAATCTCTATGAAAGCCAAAAATACCAGCACTTGGGATCTCTGAATACTAATGTTTTATAACCTTTTGGGGTAGGTTAGAGGGGGACAGACTTTGGCATTCTGGTTGCAACTCCAGTTTCACAGAAGACAAGCATTTATAGGTAATTACCAACCTCAATCATATTTGCATATCACTTGTCTTAAAACATCCTTTCAAACACCTCTTACAAGATGAAATTCACCTTTTATTTTCATCTTGAACTGAATGCTATCAACTGTAATATGCACTTATAAGATACATATTTTTATGACAATGACTTGGACATTTCTGATTTCACAGGTCACTGAATTAGAAGTGTGATGAAAGGATCTGACTGGATCATTGCTAATGAAAGTAAGTCATGAGCTGATGTGAATCAGCAGGTAAGGACATTCTCCATTATCTGTCATAACCACTGCCCCAAAGTGAGTGAACCATCACGTTGCATTTATTTTCCCCGGAGAGAGGCATTCTGCTACATCCATGGTCACAACAAATCATGTATCCAGAGGCTCAAATATATTTCAACAGAGTCCTTGAGATTTACTCTTTAAATTCATCTTCTAATACATTTCCTCCATTGATGCTAGTTCATAAAGCTTCTCAGTGAATACACCACCACCTTCTCACAACAAAAAAACTTGTCTAAAATTTTTTCCAACAGCCTAAAGTGCAGTAATGTGTGCTTAAAGAACAGCTTTCAACATAGAAAAATTTACTAACAATTTAGCAATCTGAAGATTCGTCCTGTATAAAATCAATTTCTCATAGTTCAGAATTTGGGGGAAAACCTGGTTTTCCTGCTGTGCCACCACAATGACAGTCACAGGTTTCCTTTTGACAAGTCAGGATTCTGTTTCCAAAAAATTCCAGAAGTGACAATGGTGAAGATGTGAAAAGCTTTAGGTGCTAAATATCTATGTAGCTTATTTTAACCTGTTTCAACACAGAGGATTTGCAATAAAAAGTGGATCTTGAGATGCTTCTCATCAGAATCTGAAAGTTTTGCACAGAAAAGCCATAAAATACAAGGCTAAACCTCTGTTGAGGGATTCTGTATTTATATATGCCACCACTGCACAAAAAGCATTTAGTGAGCCAGATTCAGAGCTACATGTTTAGATTATCATGCCAGAGGACCAACGAAACGGGGATGTAAAAGTCAAGAACTCAAGGCTCTTCCTCATGCACCAGGACAAATTTGATTGCAAACTGGAGACTTCAAAATGTCTGAGTATGCCAAACTACACAGCTTGAAACTTCTCTCCTAGAAATTAGCTTGATATTTGTCCTTAAGCGCACAAGGAAGAGAGATTTCACACCTGTCTCTTGATAGTTTGCTTACAACCACCTTATTTATAGGAGCAGAAATAGGTGATTTAGGAATAGTGGATGCAGCAAAAAAATTGTTAGGGTTTTTTTTTGTTGTTTCTGTTTTGGGGTGGTTTTTTTTTTGTTAGTTGTTTGAGCGAGGTTTTTTTTTAATTAGAAAAAGTATGGAAGAGAAGTTCTGACATTTGATATCCTACATTTTAAAACACTTTGTTGATATGTAGGAGGAAATACAGATGAGAGAAGTACATATCCAATTAGCACTGTAATAGTAGATACCAGCCTTACAAATAACCTCCTGCATTATTTTAGGTAAAAACCATCAAGGAGAACACTCAGTGTGATCTTATAGCTATGATTTTCTTATATTTTTATTTGGTACATAAATCAAAATCTCTTTTAAAAAGGCAACATACGAGAAACAGGGGAGGATCTCCATCTGTCAGGCTCTAACACTGATCTAGCCCTAATCATTCCCGTCTTTGAAAGGAGGAAAAAGTCTTGATAAAACAACATGCCAATGAAAGTTGTCAGACAGTCTGTGATATAACCAGCCATATGAAAAGGTGTACCATGGCAGTTTTAGTCTGTGTTGTTTTGTTCAGCCCTTCATACTGCTGTTACTTGGTTCCCCCATGGGATAATGCTTGCTTGGGTTGCTGAAATTCCAGATACTCCTCTGTAATGTTTCCAGTTGTGAGAAGTCACTAACATGTCCTAATCTACCTAGTGGCCTCAGGTTCTGCTAAGTAGGTCACATCAACCCTCAGGGTAGCATATGATCTGGTTGAGGTTTCTGCTATTGTAATGAGAGTGATTATACAATCAAGAACCTGCTACCATGTTTTCTAAGCAGCAGCATTCCCACTGCCAGCACCACACACTGCAACAGTCCCTGGATGCCCTGTATTTTGGTAAGGCAAGTCCTAATTATCAAACAGATCTATGATAGGCAATTGTCACGTTTAGTATTCAGTGCAGAATTTACGGATCAAATTACATGTTTACGAGTGGCACTCTGACATGTTATTTCTAGACTGGGGAAATAACCATATGAAGCATCAGAGAGTAATTATGTTATAGGATGCACCAGCACTCCAGTTTTAGACTGAGGCCTTTACCTTTCCTTAAGCATGTTAACATGTAATAATATTCCTTGTCAGACACTAAATCGTGCCTGTCCAAGAGTACTTCCATACTTTCACTTAGCTTGGCTTTTTTCTCTGAGCTATCAAAAGGAGTTTGTTACTCTACAATAGGTGTTTCTGAATATTTTGGGGGGCATATATTCAGCCCTAGAATATGTAATTTCATGCAATCTCATCTAGCTCACAGACATAATCAGTAGGCGTGTTCCCCCCTGCACAAGCTAAGACAAACACGAGTCTACTTTCATATATTGGGTCATATATTCTTTATGGTAGCTTTAGCTACAGCATATTGTTTTCTGCATGACTGGGCAAATTTATAAGCGTATAAGTTTCATTTGTGTTCAAGGTGATAATTTATTCCCTAGCTAGAAAAGTCTAAGTAAAACTTCCCACAATTACTTTTCTCTGCTTCGCCTCAGGTATTTTTCATTCTTACTTCCAGGCTTGGGCACACCTCTCACAATTATCTGACCAAACAAGGGACATGGATTAAGACAAGGTTTTCTTTCACAATTTGTTAAGTCTTCCACGCCATTTCCTACAAACTACTTTTTATTACATTATAAGATCCTTCTTAGGTTCAAGGATAACATTTTTCTTCCAAGTTCACAGTCTGTTCTCACTCTGCAACAGGCAAATTCTCATTGCTTTTTCCACATCAAACCCGGATGTTCTGGCAGCCTTTTCTTACCACAGTGCTCTGTTACACCATGGTTTCAATTAGGGGATCCACTAGCCTCAAAAACTGCATAACTCAATCTCAAATCTTTCAAAATATCCCCAGAGTTTCCAGATCTTTCCAAACATTTGTAATTTCTTCCTCTTTGAGATTCCTCAAAATTATTTCCGCAAAGCACAGCACCATTCCCCTTTCTTTACCAGCTTGATAATTGAATTGCATGCCACTCTACTATTAAATAAATCCAATTCCATAGCTTCACTGATTTAATAGATTATTTATATCCTCGATCACTTCTCAATTGTCTGCAATGATTCTCAATTAAGATACGCTGAAGTTAGTTATTCCCTCTTCCCCACCTACCCCTCTACTTCTACTTGCAACCCTCATAATGGTTAAAGAATACTCTGAGTCAGAACTGATACTAAAGAGGAGCTTTTACAGGGAAACTAACATTCAGAAAGAAAAATCACAAGATAAATTAATGTCCCCAGCCTCACAGCTGCTAAGCGTTTTAATCCAGAATGTTCCTCACCAGGCACTACATACATAAATACCACTTTCAAATAAGCTTCTTTTAAAGAGAAGTCAGCCAGCCAGGAAAGCTAAGATATCTGGTACATCTTTCAGGCCCTGTTCCAACGCTACTCACCAGCACCGCTTATGCAGCAGGAAAAAAAATGAATGTGTCTGATTTGCCTCTCAGCAGATCTTAACCATCTGATGAGAGGCTTTCTGCTGCCACAAACTCTCCTACTCCCCTTTGCTGGGGCCCGTGCAACTGCTACCATCACACCTCCTGCAATTACACTACTCACTTTTCTTACTTAACCAATCCTTGAACGATACGCAACACAAATTTCCTCTATTTCTTTTCAAGACGATTGCCTCCAAGTTGCTCACAGGAAAAAGCAGGATGGGTATTTTCTTGCTGACTTTTCACTCCAAGAGGGGATGTGGAGCAGTAAGTCCATTTTCCGCAACGCTTTTCAACAGACAGTTGCAGCTTTTCAGCACAGAGCTGCACTTCAAATGTAGGTCAATGGAAGGTAAGATTGCATAGGAGGATCACTGAAGAAATGAAAGCAAACTACATATTATGCACTGGTATTTCTGAATTCTAGGTAACTGTAAATATGATGTGAAATTATAGAAAATAATGAAAGAAGCTTTAAAAGGCTGTGGACTTTCAGCCTAGAATTGCTTATACAGGAATGTTTCACCATTAAAATATCTATTCTATTAAAATGTGTAACTAGGTAACTTTTTTTCATCCTTTTTAGTAGTCTACTGTTGTTCAAACACCTTTTTTGCTGATCTGAGAACTTAGTTCATCCTATTGAACAGCAACATCGAAAAGAGGCTGTCTGCTTTAGGAAATATGAAAAATATTCTCCCTTTCCCCAGGAAATATTGCAAAATGAGAAGGAATCTCATCAGCTTTCACCTCTGAACAAGTGATAGAAGTTAACCTGTATGTTCTACTTCGATTATTTAAGCTAAGAGTCCCAGTTACTAAGCACAGAATCATTAAAAACAGCATTAAAAGCTAGATAGTTAAGAGGACTGCGTGTGCTGTATCTCTACAACAGCAAAACAACTCTGACAGGTTTCTGGACACCCACACATGATACTGCTACACCAGGGACATGCAGTTAAGCAATTATGGCTCATGGTCAATGACTTAACGATACTGGTTCATATCCTGGATTTCAGGCTCACTGAATAACTCCAAATATCACTATGCTTTAGGTTTCTGAGTGTCGTAAGGAGACGACAGTACCATTTCCAGCAAATTGTTCTGTTCTTTCCAGTTGAATGGTATAATCTGAGCAAGTACAACCTCTAATTTTACATCCATAATAGTAGTAAGTTAAAAACCACATGGATTTCCTACCTCTGAATGACACACAAAAAAATAAATACATTTCACTGGTTTAAGTACATTCTATCAAGTTCAAGTTCTCTTCCTTGTTACACTGCACACACCCATACTGATGTGCTCACTATAAGCTATAGCACGGCTAAGCCTGAACCATCAGAAAATAGCAATGGCAGGGCTTTAGATGGGGCATCTAGTCCACATCCTTGACCTAAACCAGGATCAAAAATACCTGAACCATTCTGAGATGCATGTCTAACCTCTTACATGCCCTAAGGATTCAGAGCTTCCCCAGATAGTCTATCCCTTTGTTCCACAGCTTACAACCAGAAAGCGCATCCTCTAACTTAAATTCTCCTCACTACAGTGTAAGTCACAATGAGGGAAAACAGAGTGGGATGCATTGGATGAAGCTCTAAGTGTAAGTGCTTAGATGAGAATTCGCCACTTAACTCAGCAAGAAAACTTCATTTAATGTCATTTAAGCAGCCTTAGGGTCCAGGCACTTAGTACAGTAAGTGACTATGCATGGAAGTCACACACTTAACACGCTTCACTCCTGTTGCAGATTGTAGGCTTTTTGTATATATGCCAGCCTTCACTTGCCTGGCCAAAACAAAATCAAAAGCTATTTAAAAAAATAATAAATAGAATATGAAGATAATTAATTCCTGAGAATCTACTAAAGAAATAACTAGAATTGTTCACTAGTAAAATGGTAATAAAAGTTTATAGTACAGATGGACCTTCCTGTCAGTACAGCGATGAGCACCAATGCATTGTTCAAACTGAAAACAGCTCATGAAAAAAAGTTCTTAGAAATTTTTACTGGAGCAGCTCAGAATTAGAATTCATCTACTCAGACTCCAAATGTTGCTGCAGCGGTTCTGTGAAGTAGACTCTGGTCAACTGGAAGATTCTTCCACATGAGGAGGAATAAATAACTAAATCCAGAAGGCATTTGTTGCTTTGCTTTGGGAATAACTAATTTAAAGCATCACGGACAGTGAAAACTAGTAATCCTAGAAACTGCATAAGCTCAACAGAATTTGGGGGGGGGGGGGGGGGGGGGGGGGGAGGCGACATACACACAAAAATGGCATGTTGGCAGCGGTGAAGGGAAAACAACAAGAGCACCAAC
>WUAM01000407.1:2567899-2588642 GCA_024336885.1 Actenoides hombroni | reverse complement strand
AGCAGGGGGACGCGTGGGGGGGGGAGGGGAAGGGGGGGCGGGGGGGGGGCGGGGGGCGGGGGGGGGGGGAGTGGTATACAAGCAAAACTTGGAGTTTGCCTTAGGGGAAGGAAAAACAACAATGTAGCTAACACTTATTCTGACAGTTCTATTAAGTACTAAAGTCAGTGAAATTCTGCAGGTACCAGGCATTTGTGAGCATAGTTGTCGTACACAGTTGTCAGAAGTATTTGTTGTTGTTTTTAAAGCAGAATTAGTTTTACCATTATTTCTTGCTCAGTAGTTATAAGAACTGTATGTCAACTGTGCTTACAGGGGGAAACATTAAACCACCTACAACTTTGTATCTAGGAGCTTTAATCCACAAAAAGCCAAAAATCAATTTCTAATTAGTGAAATAGTGTAAGAGCGTGATTTCTCAAGCTATGTTTGTGATCCTGGGGAAGTTAACAGCAAAGCTACCATTGACTTTAAAGTAAATAAGGTTGAACTTGACATCCTCGGGCCCTTTCCCAACTCATTTCTTTAAGGCTGGGTCTCTATGGAAAAAAAACTGAAAGTGTTTTTTTTTAGTCATGTTAACTCAACTGAACAAGCATGATATGATCGAAAAAACAGTGTTTAGGAGCAGGCTAGAAAATCTAAAGCCGTGTTAGTTGACCAAACTCAAGAGGAGACTATTTAATCATATTAAGTTCATTCAGTTGAGCTCACAAGATTGAAGGACAGCCTCCTGCTTGCCTATGATGACATACTCTAACTGTTTAACAGTGCCATGTCATTTAAATTCACTGGAAGAGAGAGTGACAGAAACACAGCACATAAAGCTGACTTATATGCTGCAACCAGAAAACTATTCTGTTTTACTATACAGCCATACCTTTTTTTTGTGTGGTATATCAGCATTTCACAGTGCACAGCAAAACACAAGCTGTGATGAATAAGGGAATCCATGGACTATATATAATTTTGATTCAAGACTGAATTTCCTGCACTTTTAAAAGTACAGCTCTTACTTCACTTACAGAGTTAGTGCACTGCCTTTGTACCTCTATTTTGGATCAGGAATTTAAAGATTAGCTTTAAGAAAAAAAAATAATAGATACAGCTAGAAGTAATATAGTATAATTAGTAATATTAATAAACCCCAGCAGGTAACTGAAATTCTGTGTTGTTCTATTTATAGTTAAATACCCAGCAATTTTAGCAGGGAAGGCTACCTGACTTGGAGGAGAAACCACATGTAAGAAGAAAAAAGATGGTAAATACTCTAGATAATTCAGTCCAAACAAAAGAAAAAAAATAGTGAAGAAGCAAACAAAGCATACACAGGTTCCTACCATTGGTCTGGATCTGCATGTCTCCTCTACCAGCTCTATTTGTTTAGAATGTCTTTTGCAAAAAGCCAGAAATACCTATCTTCAATTCTCTCTAGTCCATTAAGTACACAAAACAGTAAGCAAAAGCTCTGGAAAACAGCATGTTTCAGTAACAAAGACATTGTAAGGTCATAGCACTGGTCCTAGAACCCTGAGCAATTGATCTTCCATTGCCCTGCTGACGTAGGAGGCAGAGTACATGTAGGGTGAGTGGCAGGGGTCAAAAATAGAGATAATGCTGGCACATACCTAAACTACAGTACGAAGCCCACATACACATATAGATATGCTAAATTCAGGAGTCTGCTGAGACTTTTGTCTGTTCATCCATCCAGAACAGAGACATGAATATTATGCAAATAAACCATTATTGGGAGAAAACAACAAAAAAGCTTAAAATGCTAACTTTCAAGTTCAGGACTACCAAATACCTTTGGTGAAAACCACAAACAACAACCACACAAAAAAAGCCAGATCCACTTCACTTAGAAGACGTCGAGGTTCAAGTTAAGTGGAAAAGACAAACTCATGCAGAACTAGGTAAAATAGTCTCTCCTTTATTTCTCTAACTGAAATCTAAGGACATAGCTTTAGAATGCAAAAATGAGAAAGACTGCACAAAAACTGCAAAACTACAAAAAGTAAAAGTTATGGTGTTACTACAAAACAACCATCACGAGGGTTTTGTGGGTTTGGTTTGTTTGGTTGTTGCTGTTTTGTTTTTTTACAAAGAAACTTTCTGAAGTACCAAGCACTCATTACCATGAGAGACATAATACTGGGGATGCTAAATGGACTCTGGATTTAGTGCTGTATCAGAAAATCCTGTCCTGTATCTTTCATTTCCTTTTGCAATATCTTTTGAAGAGAAGTAGGAACAAATCCATAGAGGATTTAGAAGGTGAATGTCACCATTAGGGTTATTTTCTCCACTTACAACTACCAGGGTTAAGAATGAAGGAAAAAAAAAAGAAAGAAGAGAGGAGGGGTCAAGAGAAAAGACATAACTCTCTTCTTCCCATCCCCTCTTTCCAGCCTTAATGAAGATGAAGTGTATCAAGTAACTGAAAACCTTCTAGAAAATACACTTGAGGCTCTCAAGGTGAAGGGACAACTCTTTTCCCCAGAGCCAAGGACCATGGTCAGCCAAGACAGCACAGAGAGTTGAGCTGCCTAAGGCTTTATCCCCAGCTTTGCTACAGACATTTGTGTACTGATCTCAAGGCAATCATTTTCTCTAGCCATTTCTATTTATAATTCAAGCTATTCAATACAGTCTGCTACAGGGAAGTTTCAAGTCCCATGTCACAACAATCAACTTGCAGCCTTTGAAGAGTTAGTGGGAGATGGGTGTGGGCTGGAGTTTAGCAGGTACATTAAAAGAAAAAAAGGAAAAATTGAACTCTAAGAAAACTTACAGCTTCTACTGCAGTTAAAACAGTGAAGAGCAGAGTTATTTAAACTAGATATGTAAAAAAAGGTGTTTGTTCATCCTGTTTTGGTTCAAAGTAACACATATCAGAAATACTTTTGTGGACTTTCATACAAGGATGCATTTAATTTTTTTTTGCCAGAATGACAATGCAATATTGAAGTTACTCTGGCTATACCAATGCCTTCAAGGAGTTGGTTTATTAAATTAACTGTTCTAATATTGAAGCAATGGATCCCTCAAGATATACAGTAGGAAGATTTCTCTCTCTCATATCTGAACAAAAAAAACCAACATGCCAACTACTAGACAACCAGTGCAATTATCTCCACCTTTATTTGTGATAAGCATGCACTGTTTGAAATAGGTTTTGATCTATCACTACTTACTTCAAGGAAGACAGTCTTCCAGAAGTCAGTGCTTTCTTATAATCCATTGGTCACAACTGATGCTGCTTCAAAGGAAATGGTTACAGAAGCGTGACTTCACAGAGCATCATAGTGGGATTGCCATTAAATGATGCAGATAAAGTACCTCTTATTTTCATCAAAAGATAAGAATAAAACACAGGCATAAGAGACTGGTTCTTACACCAGGAGAGAGAAGAGGCAATTCAAAAGACAGCGATATGTTGTACGTGCTTCTAGAAACTGGTTTTCCTCAGAGCCTTCACAATAGAACACTCTTAGGCTTACAGGCCTGTCTGTCAAGTATATACATTATCACACATCTTGATATTGTTTAGCACGGCAGATTAAGACAGCAGGGGAGATACAAAGCTATGAAAACACGTACCAATATCAGTGAGAATAATTGTATTATCTCAAGCTTAATGCCACAATTCCTATTGTAGTATTCTTTGAACAACTGCTAATAACATTTTATAGTTCAGTCTATCCTGCAGTACATATTTCTTAAAGCACATGGTGCTCTTAAGGTAACAAGTCACCGTCCTTTAACTTTAAATCTGGATTTCTAACTCACACGCTTAGCAGTTCTGTTCCTCCTCAGGATCTACATCTCTTCAGTAACAGGAAAAAACAAGGAAATAATTCTTCCCTTTATGAACTTTAAAAGTTAAATACATTTGTAGTAGTTTTGCAGTAGTTAATACCGCACATGTTACACAGACTGTGTACACCATGCAATTCATCAGCGTGAAAGCCATTTTATTTCTACAACTTTCAAGACTGCTGACTCCATCTCCTTTTCTATTGCTGGTTAAATAACCTTCAGTGCTGTATCTGTAAAAGATACAGTAGCACTGTACTGGATGAGGAAAATTTAAGAGATATTCCTTTCAAAATTAGCTGAAGATGCATGAAGTAAACAACAATTAAAAAAAATAATTTATAAATAGACTTCAGGCTAATAGTTATTACATTCAATAATTTAGCATGATATGCATGGCAGCTTCGACCTCCAAAATAATTTAGCACCTTGAGCTGAGATTAAATGCAGAACATCAATTTTTCCCTCTGGTTGTCAAGCCAACCAAGAGGCCCGTCAAATCCATTTAAATAAAGTCTGCATCATGTAATAATATTAAAGGGGATAAAATATTAATATGGGTCTGTGATAGAACATTGGACAAAATAGCTGCAGTAAGGCAGCTTTAATTTACTACACCAACAATCTGTCTATGCTGAAAACAGGATTTAAAGGTCCAACGGAATACATATTTGTGTTTATAGGATATGTTAATTTATAAAATGTTACTGATTTTCAATTGCTGAGAATATTTATCATTATTAGGTAGGAAAAAAATAGAAAAAAAAAGATGGTTCTCAATTTAATCCTACTGATGTAAGAAAAAAAAATAAAATATTGGACCAAAGTTCCCTCCACATAAGCAGATGTTATTTCAGTGATAGCAGCATGGCTGCATCCATTTATTGCCAGTAATGGATTTTCTTCCTTCAGCTGGAAGATGATAAATGTCATGCAAAACTTTACTATTTCGTAATATAAAAATGGATTGAAAGAGTAGGTAGACTCCCAGACTGAAGACAAAATTATCCTAATATTTAGGATACAGGTGCTTGATCAGAACAGTAGGTTTTATGTTGTCACTACAGAACTACTTAGAAAAGAACAGTAAGATGGAACAAATTTAAACAAGTCTGTACAGTTTCCTGTCTAAAAAAAGAAACCTGAATATTTAAACATGTTTAATTGGCATGATAAATGGGATTGGTCATATTTACAGACAATATCACATATGTCCAAAATATATTCAATATCGCATTCTTTAACTCCATTGCAGTTAACATTTTTTACATTTTAAACTTTCCTAATAATTTATGATTCTGACGTTGGGATCCCAACAAGAAAGCAGACTTAGAATTTTACCTTCACATGGCAAGTTTGCAAGAGCATTGCTGATAACTGTCAACAACTGTATCGTGGCCCAAGTTCCTATTGAAGAATCGTTTCTCTATATTAGTACCAAATATTTTTTATTTCAGTACTGTTAAAAAATTTTAAAAATTAACTAGAGAGTACTTCCTATAAAACATGGATAGCCTCTGCATTAGCTCTAAAGAAACAAGCATGGAGCAGGGCATGCAAAGCAGGTAAGGGAAAAGGTTGAGATTTACCAAAACAGAGCAAGCAGAGGAGGATGTGTCAGCAGGCTCCGAATCACATTTGTGGCATGGCTCCAAGTTACCTTCCAAATATGATAAAGTTGATTGCACAAAGCCTGTCCATCAAGCCTCGTCAAGTTTGTTAGTTATGTTTAACTGAAAGCTAATATCATTAAGAGACCAAAACACCCAACTGCCCAGTATTCCTTAAACAGTACACTTCCAACACAAGCTCATTCAATCTTAACGTTACAGGTTCTGAGCCAATAGATAATAAAGGTAAGCTGAAATACTGGCAGATTCTTAGTGGGCTTGCCTAAATGGCTATTGTGGAATGTTCCCAATGAGTATTTCACTAGATATGTCATAGCCTGTATCAATTCTCACACCAGCTTTTTTTTCCTTAATGTTCATCCACACTGCTAGGAACATGTGGCATTCATATGTTATATCCATGCTACAAACCCCTCAGCAAATCCTCTTTCACACACAGGAAGAACAAAAGATAAGCATCTTGCTATGAGGAAGGGAAAAGAAGTTATTTACCCTTCAGCTGAAAATTTTGATCCACATTTTAATTTCTACCAAACGAGGTTGAGATTATACCAACCTTAGTGCAAGGCAAAAGCAGTTACAACTTTGACTCCATGTTCCTCTAAGGAAAGAAAGGCTTGATATGATTATCTTTTGAAAGTATTGGTCTGCTAGAAAACCACCCCCTTCTCACTGTTTTCATGGGATGGAGTGGGTATAGGTCATCAACTACCTAAAAGGAAGTTGTAGTGAGGCTGGTGTTGGTCTCTTCTCCCAAATTCCTAATGATCGAATGAGAGGAAATGGCCTCAAGTTGCATCAGGGGAGGTTTAGATTGAATAATAGAAAAATTTTTTACTGAGAGTGTGGTTGCGCAATGGAACAGGCTGCCCAGAGAGGTGGTGGAGGCACCATCCCTGGAGGGGTTTAAAAAATGAGTAGATATAGTGTTGAGGCTATGGTCTAGTGGGTAGGGAGATGATGGAATGAAGGTTGGACTTGATGATCCTAGAGGTCCTTTCCAGACATAATAATTCTATAATTGGCTACATATCTTCCTGGAAATTACAAAACAGCAGAAGACACACTGCTGCTTATAGAGAGTAAAGCGAAACTAAATTACCTGAATCTATTTTTCAAAGCAATTGTAGTTCCCATTTCAAGGCTGATGAAACTGATAAATATTGAGCAAAGTGTAAAAAAATTACAGAAGTTTTATAGAAGTCAGCAGAGATGTGTTGGGGCAATTTATTTACTGATAACATTCCTTTTCTTTTTTGGTTGACTGTCATTTTTTTGTTGCTCACCCCTATTTCACATTTGTCCTTTTGTAGCACTTCGTGTTTCTAACAATGGAATTAAAACTAAGGAGGCTGTGGAACATAAATGGTGCTATAGCAATTTCGTTTCAGATATGCTGAAAAAACCCTCCTAGTAATCAAATCAGCAGGAATGCAGATGCTAGCTAGCAAAAATAATCCATAGTGCACCAGAAAAAGCCCAGAAAGGGGAGAAAAAAAAGTCAAGGACCAAAAGACAAATGTAAAGATTTCTAAGCTTTCAGGTACTATGTTCAGAGCAGTCATGTATTCACCACAGAGTGACCGTAACCTTCTCCAGATGTTTACTTGACCCTTGCATGCTCTGAAGCAGAATTTGTTCCATAACCACACTTAACATTATATGACCCTACATTACACATCTTAACTTCTCTGTAAAGACCACATACCAAAAAAAATCCCAACCCCAGAACCACTTGCTTGTCAATTTGACTTCATCACTGACCAATATGTGGGAAGGATACTTCTAATCTTCAGGGAAAACTCCATTTAGCAGGTTTTCCACACTGTGAGAATATTTAACAGTCCCACTTTGACTGAGCTTACATTTGAAAGTCAGCACTTGATCTCTGTGAGCGCTCTCCCAATCCCAATGCTAGGCAAGAGGAGCACAAAGCTTCACAGTGTTTCCCAGCATCTCTTAGTTTACACCCAAAGAGAGTGCTGAATTGTGTCCAAAAGCCACCACAAAAAGGACTGGAAGATGAGAACCACAAGCTGCACCACAGAATACTTTGGCTGTACAGAGCATGGAATCAGCAAACTGCAGTAAATCATCTGGTGAAAGATTATGGGTTTGGTGTCAAAGTTTAGCAGCTTCTTGACTTTATGTTTTATTTTATAACAAAATCCTGAAATACTCAGTCTTGCAACATTTATAGAAGATACAGAATTCTTCTTCCTCTTTTGGAAGATGTGAAATAGATCTTGGCTTTCTTTATACCCTGGATGAGTTGTGTGCATTTTCGTTTGTCTGTTCAGGTATGATGCCAGGTTCATCCTGCACACATTAGTAACACTGTTGACAACTTGCTATTCCTTTTTCCTTAGAGTTAAGACAGGAGCACACATTTAGAATTTCTTTTTATTATACACTGTCACTGGAAAAATAACATTAAAAGGGAAGTGATGTTTTTACTAGGATCCTGAACTGCAGCTGTCCAAAACCATGCCAGCACTAAAACTCATCAACTTCAGAGATTTGATATTTTTGTCATGATCTATTGCTGAATTTTGTCAGTTAGATATCACAGCAAAGGAGTGCCTCCTTAGACATACTGCTGCTAGTGGCTTTGAAGAGAAGAATCAGAACTTTGAATATGACCTCATGTCAGAAGGGTAGCCAGGATAATATCTTCAAGTGAAGAGTTCACATCATCATACGTCACCAAAGGGAACAGCTGCTGCAATTCAAATAGCTGAAAATATTCTGAGCATCTCTGGAAAAAGCAGCCATCCTAAAGCATGACAGATTATCATCATTCTTTCTTTGATTCTTCTCTTCACTACAAAATTAAGTCCCAAGAGACCTGGAATTTACAGAAAGCCAAGACTAACTTCAGTTGTAGTAGCTGGCAGCCACGTCTCTTGGATTCACAGATAATCTACCCATCCCATGAAGGGGATAAGCAGGAAAACAGAAAATATATTCTGAAGGCAGAAAGGCAGAGAGTAATAGCTTTGTCTGTAACTTTAATTTAGTATCCCTAGATGTAAATAATCCTTATCCTTTTATTTACCTCATACATGTAACCCTAAGCTAAGGAAACAACAAAGCACAGACAAACACAGTAAGAAACTCCTGTGTCTAACCATGTAAATGAACCACTCTGGGTCATTTTTATACTTTATGATTTAATTACCATAGAACATCAAGTTTTACTAGATACTGTTCAAGTAACTGGAGCAAAGTCACTACTTTAGAGAAGTAGCAAGATCTGAGACAGAAGGACTGAAGAAAAAGAGTGGCAATAATAGAAAGAAGCAGACACAAGCAAACCAGGCACAGGACTTCACGTGTTTTCATATGTCTTGCTTTTAGCTAATCCTCTATTTTTCTGATAACAAATAATGATCTGAACTTCCAAACTGAACTACTTGAGGACGATGCACACCTGCTGATCAGTTTCTAAACATCTCCCCTAGGGCTTGATTCACCAATTTCAGTATCTGCATGGTATTAATCAAGGAATTATTCCAATAGCTGAAGTCATACACAAAATATCTTTGATATCTGTCACTGACCTTTTCCAAATTGTTCTAGCTGTCATAATTTCATAATGCCACCAATACAAAACAGGAGTCCTTATGATCCTCAAATGAGTGGTTTCCCCAGATGTACTATAGAAAGAATTACAGCATGTATGATAACAAAAACGTCAGAAAGGATGGCTGAAGTGGAAGGAAACATCTGTTGAGTATAGGGACTTTTAGACCATGGAGCCCTTTGAATGTTTATTATAGTGCAGTGGAAAAGCTCTACCTGCTCCACACTTCAGAAAAACCCCAAAATCCATTGACCACACGGTCATATTTAGATAGCACTTAAACCATTTCCGTAACTAATTTACTAAGTTACTATTGTAAGCTTTGAGAACACACACTCACTTTGAGGAACCTAACTTCAAATATTTGGACCAGTCCTGCCCTTTAATTTTCCAGTAAGACGCCTGTTGGACCAAATACACTTCCCTCATAGACCAAGCATGTTATCAGACATGCAGTCTTGGGCAGGAAACAGATGCTGCTTCATGCTAATTTATTAATTGATTAGACTGCTCTGAAGCATTAGGACTTTTGTTTCTCTTTACCAACTGGAAAATATATCTCTGCTTCAGTTTCTGTACAGGCAGTAGTAAAAAAGAGTAACCATGTACTTGCAAAATTCCCCTAGATTCAGCACTTCACTTAGGGATACAACACAAAGGTTTTGTAGAAAACACTCCTTTTATTTCCACCTTAGCTATAGATTTCTTAAGCTCAGTGTTACGGAGCTCAGCAATTTTATCCTCAAAAATGATATTTAATATGACTAGATATCATTTTTGTGAATAAATTCAGTCATAAGGTGTTTTCACATGGCTCACTACTAGCAACTTATTGGCACCATCTACTAAGAGAAATTCCTCTCTGTAGACTCCGTACGTAACATTTTCAGTTCACACATTTTCAGTGTCCTGTTTTCTCTTTCTTTCTATTCATTTCTTTAAAGAGACATGAATATGCCTTGGTTAAAGTATGCAGTAAATGAAACACTGCTTTGAAATGTTTTATATACCTTCAAAATACTGCATTCTCATTTGATGTCTGTTGAAAAATCAATGTTGCTTTGTTAGACTCCCTTAAAACAGCAGACCCTTCCAAGGAAAGACCTACAACCACTGAATTGCTTTCCTGACAAAAAGGCCTAGTTTCATCTAACATTCTGCTTTCAGTGCAAATACAGAAGAACTTTGCTTTCGTTTTACTCTTTTTATTAAAAAAAAAAGTTAGCCTATTCATCTTTGCTTGGAAATCAAAATCAGGAAAAGCTTTTTGTCCGTTGAAACTCATGAGTTAAGGGGAACAACTATACCACACAAAGTATGGCCTCTGATCTATATATAGTGGCCAAAGAGACTCCATTGTACTAGTTTCATAGCCAGAAACTCCCTAAGGCATAAAAAAAAAAAACAACCCAAAAAACCTACTGCTGCCCTACTAAATATTTTTTTAAAACTTTAAAGCAAAGGAAAACTAATAGTAGATAATAAAAAACCATGTCCCATAACATGCCTTGAGTTGGTGTTTAAAGCACCCATGTGGAATGTGGAAAATTCAGTGCAAGTTGCTGTTTCCTCTCTTACAGGCCGAGTTTTGACCCTCCATCAAAGCACAGGGTCGCACAGCAAATGTGAATGTTAGTCTCTAAACTACCCTCTGGTTGGGTATTTGACCAAATCACGTTCAGAGTTGAGGAATCCTACCTCAGGGAACCTCAGGCTTCAGCATGAGCTACAGTAGCGCACGGCCTGATGAGTTGAGCAAGTCCTCTAGATGTGAGTGACAGCAGAAACACAAGAGCCTACCTGGTAAGATGGCAGCCGAGCAACAGCACCTCACTGATGGACTCCCACCAAATCCATCTAGGGCTCTGGCTGTTTCAACCCATTCAATCATATAGTAATCTATTATTAATTGAGATGTTCAAAAGACTCCTTTCAGAAGAGGCTATAGTGAAATGTATCTAGTGAACCCCAAAACTGCCCTTCAAACAAGCCCCACAATAGTAGGTGGGGAAACAGGGGATTCACTCAAAAACACTCTCTCTCTGAACAAAATTGATATCATAGTACAGTCTGCCAGAATTAACTCCTAAATTTTCTGACCTTTCCATTTTTATCCATCTATAAAAGGAGGGGAGTCAATCTGCTAACCGGTGAGGAAAGATTAATTACTGCTTGTGACACTCTGGAAGTGGCAGACAGTTCTAACAACACATTTCTTTTATCCATAGACATGGAGGCATTTCCCACAACCTCAAAGCTTTTCCTTTCATTAAGAAAACTACGAAGTTGCATTACTTGTCAATAAGTATAATAGAAATATAGAATATATGTCTTCATAAATAAAATTGGTTGGATGTACATAGTTTTGCACAATAGAATGTGGGTTTACAGGGTGAAGGGTGCAGAGGGTTGTCTTGCGGAACAGAGTGTAGCAAAACACCTGGAAAGCAAGAAACAGCTTCTGGAAAATGGGGAATCATTTTGTTGCCAAACCCAGTAGGGTCTTGACTTCTGGAACCCTAAGGAAGGGTGCACATGCTTAATAGACTTGTGACTATTAACTTCTCCTCCCAGGGGAGGCATAAAGGCGAGTTAATGAGACATAGGAGGCATGATGCGAGGGGTGTACATGTTAGGGAGGAATATGTAGTAGGTGCATCAGGAAGTCTGTACTTTCCCAGCACCTCAGCCAACAGGGAAAGGAAAAGGGTGACAGGCAGCTGAGGGATTAGGATAAAAAGAGGCTGCACCCTCCAGCAACTTTGAGACACCCCACAGGGACAGGCCCAGTGGACTCTCCCTTTATTCAAACACAGTTAATTTTTACAGGACTCCTCTGTCCCCTTTTTGACCATGAGCCTCTAACAACACGGATTTTCCATACAACTGTGACTGTTTCGGTCATATCAAATACTATTTTAATAGCAACTCTATAGCTAAGCTTTATAGCTCTTCTAAAAACATGACTTGCCTTTTTTTGAAAAAGTGACTTTTCTCCCTAAAGAAGCTCACTTATAAAACAAGTCAGTCTGAGCAGAAACTGGTAACATCCATTTCTTCTATAGCTTTGTGTTTCACACCTGACTGATATTTTCAACTGCATTATAATGAAGCGAGACAAGGTTTACACGCAGTGGTAATATCTTGGCTAGATCAACTGATCACACTGCAAGAGCTACACTGTTTTAAGCACACAAGCCATTTGCAGATCTCCTCAGTTGTAAAAAGCATAACCTCTCCCACTACTAAAGTAGAGAATCCAATGAAAAAAGCATGCTATAATTAGGGATTACATCCTCTGACTTCTAATACAGTACACTATCTAAAAATTGTGGGTCATCATTAATAAATTTCCCTTTGAGAATTCTGCGGTAAACAACGGGGCTGAGCTCACACCAAACCCTCAGTTCCCTAACACTTCAGTCAAATTTCTGGTTGCCTTAGGACTGCAGGTTAAAGAAAATCCCATAAAATCCTGACAGACATGAGAAACCACTCAAGAATGAACTCAGAACCACTAATAAGTCAAGAGTGTTACTGCTTGTAACATTTCCAAGTCAATTTTGGAATTAAAGTCTGTACCTAAGCATATAAAATTTCACATCTCAAGTTACCATTCCCAAGTTACCATTCACATTCCCAAGTTACCGCATCTCAAGTTACCATATTACAAGCGTATAAAAAAACCCAAAATCAAAAAAAAAAACCCCAAAAAACCCCAAAACCAAAACCCAACCCCAACATTCTATAGTGTGATGCATTTTGTTCTTAATAGTGGCATAAAACAGTAACTAAAATCAGTGATAAACTCTAAAACACTTTAATTCTATAGCTAGGTGAGTTTGATTCTGTACTTTTAAATCAGCAAACATGAGAAATTTTTTTTATCCCCCCCCACCTTTCTGGCTGTGTAAGGACTACAGGATTCAGGTCTTTGCCAACTAACGTGGCATTTTGAAAAATGATGTTAGTTTGGTTTGCAACCTCAGCTGACACGGGGAAAATGCTAAGATGAATTGCTAACATTTCTTCATGAGCTCTGGACAGGATGATGCAATATGCTGAAACAACCCAAACAACAGCAAGTGGCAGAGGAGCAAACAAACAGCAAAAACAGCCCCTGTAGTCCCTGAGTGATTAACTGCCTGCTCTGATAAAACAGGGAAACCCTTTCAGTCCCAGGTAGGTTTGAATTTTAGAAACAGAATTCAAAACTCAATACTTTGAATAGAGTCTACCTAATCTTCATTACTGCAGTCTATGAGAAGAGGACCTGGGTCTGCAAGACACAGAGCCAGGTAAAGGGGGAAGCTGCAGCGTGATCATTCAAAAAACTATGTGAAATATTTCAGTGTGATTTCCAGTGCAATCAAGCAACCAATTCACAGTAGCAAAAAATGTGGAGTTCTCCTTAGAATATCTTGGTTAGGGAAGTAAGCTAAAAAAAACCAATCTGTTTCCTTTTTATCTTTTCTTGTTGTAGATTCAACTATCAGCAGTAGATGTGGTGATAAACATAATGTTCCTTGCAGATCACACAAAGTTTTACTGGTCAGATTATGTGCACTTTTCCCTAATAATGCTAAGTGAAAAAATTTCTTCCAAGTTTTTCCAGCAGGACTGGAAATCTTACAGCTAACCCACAATATACTCTTCCTAAAAATGTTCCAAAGATTAAGTTGTGTTCTTATGTGCAGTGGAGACTGTATTGTGTTTTCTCAGCACTTCAACTAACCTTTAGTGACTTATCACAGGACTTATCCTTGCCTCACCTCTTTCCACACTGATTAAACAAAAATTCAGAGTTCAGTTTGCTGTTAGGTGTTAAACAAAATTAAAACAAACAAAAGGAAAACAAAAGTAAGGCATCATTAATTATGTGAAATGTGAGCTGCAGATCTTGGATTTATACATCAACCATAAAAATTAATTGCTCTATTATCATTATAGTAAGTATTCTTCAGTCACCAGACAGGAATTCATGTATCTCCTCAAGTGGTGATATAGAACTGCATTGCTCCTCCAGTGATCTCACAAAAAAAAGCACGAAAATTCAAAATTATGGACAAGAATCCAGTTAGGCAAAGAGACCTTCGTTATTCAGGGTCTCATTTAACCCTTCCATATTACCTTTTATACAATACCAAAGCAAGACACTCTTACAACACAAACAAGGCTTTCACTGTCATCAGAGGAAATAAAGTAATCAAGAAAGCAAGCAGACAGACAAAAAGGGATCAGTAGAAAATAGCTTTCTGCCCTTTCACATGTGTTTTAGGACTACAGACATTACATGCAATTTTTTAATGCCACATCTAGAGTTGGCAATGGCAAGTAAAAGAAATGAGGACTCCTCTCCACATCAAGCATCAGCTGGATTCAAGCAGATCAGTAGCCAGGTACCTCATGTCCTCATAAAATGTTTCAATTGAATGAGCTAGTAAATGAGCACAGACTGAAGCAGCTCCACTAAGCCATGAACTAAAAGTTCAGGCAGTTTGAAGCCTGGTAGGTTTTGTATTAGTATCAGCACAACACATCACTATTGCTACCAGCCAACTCCAAATCAATACGAATAGGGAGCTGTGCTCCACAGCACACCAAATATCCTGCTTTCTTCATCATTCACATGGTGGATCTCACCAGAGAGGCTTCGCAGTTTCCTTCTCAGAAAGTATTACTTCATCCACAAGTTTCAGATGCATTCTCTAATAAGTTATTGATCCCTTACCCAGCAAACTAAAAAAGCTTTAACAAACCTGTGTTTTCATCCCTGACATACTTTTCTTCTATTTTTCCTTTATTGCCCAGCCACCACGCACCGCTGCCACTTTACTACTACTTTCCCTAACATTACCCTTATTTCCATTGCCTTAATACATCTGTATTAAACACTAATCATTAGAGATTACTCCTCCCCCTACCTCTGCATACTGTCCCATGCCATCAGGTATCCCAACTTTTGTAGTGCTGCTCCTTTCCTATCCACTTCACTCCCCTAAAAGTGAACAAAAGCACTGTAAAGCCACTTTGTTAGCCAAAGCCACCACCCTTTTACAATTGCTATGATGCTGCCTTGCCCCATCATCTCTTGGGCACTGTCAGAATATGGCTTTATAAAACAAGCATTGTCTGAGTATTGTGTGTGCTGGGAGCACTGACTGGTCAAGCTGTTTCAAATTTTGCCCAGTCAGTACTCTACCAGAAGACTTGATAGTCCAGGACTGTTTATTTTTCCAATCCCTCAATCTACCTAGTCCTAGGTTAACAACTCAGCTGGGCCTACTGGTATCTGGCTGACGATTCGCAGTGCTTCACCCCTCCTAAGAGCCCAGGGCAGAAGGGGAAGGTATCAAGAGATGAGAGAGCTGCAGTGGGAAATGAAGAGAACTGAGGGTTAAAAACAGAACAGCGTCAGTTGTCAGTGACTAAGTGAGTGCACGTTGTTTATCTTCATCATCTAAAAACCCTCAGAGACCATCTGCTGGAAATACAGCAGTGGGCCCAAGTAGCAAACTGAATCCAGATCCAAACTCACCACTTACATTTGTGTCTATCCAGAAGACTTCAGTCTTTAGACTGTGCTTTAAGAGGTTAAGGAGTATTTCTGAGTTTCTTCCCTTCTACAAAGCACATCCATGTTGATCCCTGTCTCACAGTCTTAATGCAATTTGAAACATAGTTCTCAGAACATCAATCACTAATAGAGCTCCACAGCTTCACTTTTAACACTAGCATCAAAAACATTTGTTTTTTTCTGGCTGTAGCTTTAAAGAGCTAGCAAGCACTGGATTCCCTGTTCTCATTAGCAGGTTTTTACAACTAATTGTAAATCTGTACGTGACCTGGAAGAATATATTTAAACTCAAGGATATCCAGAAAGTAATTCTTGGTAGAAAAGGAGGCTCTGGCACAGGGCAGATATATTGTAGTTTTATAACAATGAACCATAGGGCTAGCTGAGGCCCACCTCCTTGAGAAGTACATTCCCAAAAGTGTAACCTCTTACCTGTTTATTACAATGAGACTTCATCTGCCAAAGAAATGGGCCAGAAGAGAGATGTTCATAACCAGACCAATGATCAACTGAAAAGTGTCAGAAGCACAAAGGGTGAAATCCTCTCTGGTAAAGGAGATAAGGGGAATATCTACATGAAGAATCATCAGTATTAATTTTAGGAAGACACACCAAAGGACCAAAATTTTCCAGGAGATGGTATATCAGCTCTGGAGAACCACGGGAGACAGCCTGGGAGAAGCTTGATTTGGCAGCCTGCTAGCTTAAACAAATAAAAGGAACACTTCAGAGTTAATCCTGAATCACAGCTAGCTCCTAGGCAAAACATTCTTTAGTGCTCTGAATCTATGCCAACACACGGTGACTGAGAAGAGCTTTGCAAAGCACTACAGAGTGGCGTGCAAGCCCCCAGCACTCCAGTCCTCAGGAAGGAGAGATCTTGAACAAGTGGCACATTTGCAGGATCTGGCCCCTCAGGGAAGGTCATCCCCATGCAGTGGTAACCCTGCACAGTAAAGATCAGAAGAAAGGATGGGAAAACATCTTTCAGTGACAGGAACCAATCAGTCTCCTTCAGCACCGAGCAGCAAAGTGGGAAAAGAGATTAAGGAAGAAGATTAAATTACAACATCAATATTTAAAATAAAGCACACCTCTGCCTCCTCTGGACATTGTATCTCTCAATTAGCAAGCTGCGTATGAGACTCCAGCTGAAAATGAACTATCCTATGAGAGCAAAGACAAAGGGCCACAAATGCAAATTGACAGAAGCCATAGAAAATTAAGGATAAATTTTCTTGGTTCTCTACTGCAACTTCCTTTCCTGAAAGGACTGATGAGGTGTAAATGCATTCCTCAGAGGCATTGAGCACCTTTGAGATCAAAAAGGGCTGAGGACAACATGGATTGCAATTAATTTCAGATGTTACTGTCACTCTAGAAGCAGCTTTACTTTATGTCAATATCGAAAATAGTTACATTGTTCTGGTATAGGATAATTCTGAGTCTTCTCAAGGTTAGTTTTCAGTTGAGGATTTTTTTCTCTTAAAAAAACAGCAAAAAAAAAAACCCAACCCAAAAACCCCCAGTATCTCTGTAATGGAACTTCCAAGCATCAGAATGACTTTTGCCATTTCTCAAAGCTGCACGATAACAAAAGGTCACAGGCTGGCTCCAGTTCCCTTGTATTTAGCAAAATAACGTGGTTCAGAACAGAAAAGCTCAACATAAAGGTCACAACAAAATATATTTTTCTCCACTGTATTATACAGAATATTTCCTTAGTCATATTCCATCCTACTGCAGACTGAGAAAGTTTCAAAATGAACCTAGTGTATGTGACATTTTCTAAACACTATCACTTTTTTCTTTCTTGGAAGTGGGGGTAGGGAAGGGGATAAGGGGGAGGAAAAACTTAATAACAAGGAAAAAAAAAAAAAAGAAACAATTGATGGAAAAGTACCAGAACAATGAAGGATGCTAAATGCTACAGCAAACTGAATTAACACCTGCAAAAGCCAGCTGCCATGATTTTACAAGCTTTAGGAAGCAATTCTTAAGACCCTGACTGGACTATTCTTAATAAAAACCAATCAATAGTGGTAGAAGGGATTATTGTATCATCTGTTTCCAGGCCTAAATTAATTTTCCGGATGCAAATGCTACACCAGACAAAACCAGACTTTTTTGGCTTTTTGCTTATCTTACCATTTGAAAGAATCCTGAAGTGTGAGGTTCAGCCTGTTCCTTTCGTTCTGCTTTTGTTTCTTGGGGATCCATTCCGAGTACCAACCTCAAGAGAAGAATTGCTAGAATTCATCAGTTCAGAGTCACCTGTCCTGCCTGTTCCTCCCTGCAAGTCTGACCTTTTGCTTGCTTACAACCCTTTCACTTCTGACACTCCAACGTTTTACACAAGATCTCGCAGTGACCTTGGTCAAGAGCCTTTCTGCACACCAATCCTTGGTAGTAACTCTAAACATCAAGCATTATCACTGCTAGAAGCAGACACCGTCTGCAAAAGAATATGCTGTTAACTTCAGGAATAGCAGTTAGAGAAGACTTCACTGAAAATTAAAATCACTCAACAGAGAATTGGTTCTGTTCTAGCTCAAGTCAGGACAAGTACTTTCTTCTGGTGGGCACAGAGGAAGTCTCAGACCACGATTACCCTTATACCAGGTACTCTGTGAAAAAGCAGCACATACATCACACAAGTACACACACATATGTATCACCAGAAAGATACATATAACGCTAGAATGATAAAGAGAGAAAAAAAGAGGCACACAAAGAAGATTCTAAGTAGTGCAAACATGGGTTGTTTTTTTTTCGTTCATGTCAGGTAAAGATAAAACATCTCTTATTAAGAAGCAATGACCTTTACAAGAAGTAACCTTATATAAAAAATATTTCAGGGCAATTTTAATCAGCAGGGTAACTGAAAGTTTATACAGCAAAAAGCCTGTTAGTCAAGGATGTAATTCTACTGCAGAAGAATTCAAGTGTATGTCTCCATTTTCACCTTTCTTATCCAAATCTAAAAACACAACTGTAGCTCTTGCTATGGACATGTAAGACTAAGTGCACACCAAAGAGCAAGAGCAGTGATGCATAGCACTACTGCATGTAAAAGCCTGCAAAATAAGAGCTATAGAACTACTTTGTAAGTGAACAAGAACGTAGTCATGATTTTTATTTTGTATCCTTAATATGTAGAGAAGCCAGAATCTAACCCAAACTTATTTCAAAATAAGTGCAAATGGTGTAGAAGAAATCAAACTCAGCTCCATGTAAGACATGTCAGCTTGCCTGGGTTTTTGATTCCAATTTCTTTCAAGGAAACTATTACTGATGAAAACAGAAAAAGAACCTTGTATTCCCACTTTCAAGTTAAGAAATAAATAACTTGAAAGATTTTCTTCCTTGAATCTTTTACAAGTTTCATTTTATGGGCATCACCAGTTCTTATTCTAAAACAAATCATCCAGTAGTAAGAAGTTTGGACATGTTTGTCCCTTTCTAGCTGAATAAGTAGCCAACCTACTCACATGTAAATTTTTGCTTGCTTTAAGATTTTAACAAATTGGCAGAAATTTCCATACTTGTGATCAACTAATCATTTTTTCCTGTCTTTAGAGGGTTGATCTTTGTTTACCTGTGAAAATCTTCCAGGTAGCAGCCAGTTTTCAAACATGACAGGGATGGGAAATCTGAGATACAACGACAGAACTGTTTTGCTAGGAGCAGTGAGCAGCTTTTCTCAGGCAGGTTTCTGTTCAGCTGTAACATATACACAACTTGGGTCTCTTTAAGGAAGACGAATTGAAAAGC
Organism: Actenoides hombroni; assembly: GCA_024336885.1. Taxonomy (NCBI): domain Eukaryota; kingdom Metazoa; phylum Chordata; class Aves; order Coraciiformes; family Alcedinidae; genus Actenoides; species Actenoides hombroni. The sequence goes on along the minus strand of WUAM01000407.1, from coordinate 2,569,252 downwards.
AAATATTTTCCTTCCTCCTCACGCTTATATAAAGGATCAGCAAAAAGTGATTGGCCTCTTTTTACACGCACGCTTTGTACTCAGCTCTATTTAGCATCATGCCATCTGGGCTTAATTTTTTTTTTTCCTTCTGACATCAGCAAGCTTCATAATGCAAAGAAAATTTCTTTTAATGCCAAGGCTAGATCAAGAAGAATGAGCAGGCCAGCATGTTTTTCCACATTTAGACAGCCAGACGAACTCCTACTCATCTTCACCACATGCTACTGAAGAGTCAAGATTTTCCTACAGAGGCTCAAAGTCGTACAAGAAAAAACAGATGCGATATTTAGGCATTGTTGTGCTGTTAACAGGTGGCAACTTTGAAATTCAGCAACTGTCAGCAAGTGGAATGTCCCAGCTTCTTGAATATTTACACTGAGTAAGCTATTCCGTTCACAGATTTATTTTTTTTTAATGTTTTTTTTCAATAAGAGACAAAGTGTAGATCCCAGACGTACCTATACACCACATGACTTCTTCCATCCTGTCTCCTAAGCAACACTGCTTATTGGCATTTTGTGAGCACTGTAAAAGAAAGGTACCAGTAAGACACATTCAAGTTGCCAAGGCACAGGCTTCTGGTAACATTCTGCCAGCTTCCAAGTTAATAGTGTCCTTGATTATTGCTTGAAGTTTGTTTTCACCTACAAGACAGACCTACAAAGACAATATTTAAGATCTTCCTTTCCCTTCATTATATTTTTTTTTCAGTTGCTTCTATCTTCACACAGCCTTGCACTTACTTTTATGCCAAGTATACATACATACTTTTGTACACGTTGCTGAGGTTGACGTCTACAATCTTGTCCGAATAGGTAAAAAATTTATTTTTTATTTCAATTGAAACAATGCAATCGTTTTTGAAGCTAAGATGCCTTCCCCATGTCAAAACCTTGGCACATCAATACTCAAAATTTCAAGCATGCACATGATCTGCAGCTGAGACTTGCGATAACACAGCAACAGGCCACTACGACAAACAAATAGCCTTTGTCTCCATTGTTCGTGCGCTTTGAAGATAAAGATTTGGCAGAGTTTCAGTGCCAAAATTTTGATAGATGCCACGTGCACAAATCTTGCTCAGCATACAGGAATTTCTGATCAGGAATTTCTTTACAACTGTTGCAGTCAGCTGCAATGACGCCAAGAACCAGAGAAGAAAACTTAACATCACATTCAAAGGAACTGACAGAACCAGCACTTACAGAAACACCTTCATGCATACTCCTGCTGGGGAATCATAGAATTGTCAGGGTTGGAAGGGACCTTAAAGATCATCTAGTTCCAACCCCCCTGCCATGGGCAGGGACA
>WUAM01000407.1:2545224-2563948 GCA_024336885.1 Actenoides hombroni | reverse complement strand
GGGGGGGGGGGGGGGGTTGCGGGGGGGGTTGGTCTTTGGTTTGGTTTTTTTGGTTGGTTGGGGTGGGGTTTTTTGTGTGGTTTTGGATTTTGTCTTTGTTTTTCAGCTGCAACAAATGTTATTCTAAGTGGTCAGGTGAGTAAAAACTGAGCAATTTAACAGGCAAAACAATTAGTGATATAACACTACTGTTTAACTCAACTCTGGTCAACAACATTTCCTCAAACAACATTTTAAAGCAATTTTAAAGCATGTATTTACCTTCCTGCACACTGATACATAACCCCTGATAAATCTACAGGAATACTGGAATTCACTCACATTGCAGGTGACGAGATTTAAGCCTCTGAAACCAACTAACTCTGTTACAGGGCCTTCTAGTTTAATCTTATCACTCATGCATACATCAAGTAGGTATCATGGTGCTTCCAGCTCTGTAAGCTTGCAAAATAGATAACAAAATAGTGTTAGGATAGAATTTTTACTATACGATTGAGGTGTATTATCTTAGAAAACATTTCAGGAACGTGCACAGGTACCTTAAGGATATTTAGAGTATGGTATTTTAGAAACTAACTGTAACAAAACAAAAACCCCACAACTTCAAGTCAAAGCATAACAGTGTAAAATTTCAGCTAACCAAAGGTTTTTAAAAAATAATAATTTAGTTCTGAAAACACATTTCTACTTCAAACTCATTTAGCTCCACAGTGATGCCAAACAGACTCTACACCCACAACATGCAGATACACTGGAAAAACATAACCCTCACTGTCTAAATGGTGGCCAGCTAGGGTATGGTACACACTCAGTGAAAAAAATTACTATGTGTACACATATATATAAAGATATATAAAAATGGCTGTATTTTTATGTTCTGTAAAATAAATTCATGAGACTTGCAGCAGTTCACTGAAGTAAATAATTTAGTAACACTGAAGAAAAATGGGTATGAATATGATTGAATGTGTACAGAAACTCTCTATAAAACTTCTGCAAGGATAACATATTTAGCCCAAGAAAAACACTGCCTACTCATAGTTACAAGAGCTACTAAAGTTAGATGCTTTAAGCCTCAGATCAAAAGCATCTTATGAAATCCATGCCTTTTTCCTTACGAGCCACACTGTAACTACCACAGAACTAAATGAATTATTACAGGTAAAGGCACTTTCCTCCAAAGTTCCTATAACAAGCAATTGTCAAGCACAGTCCACTAGAGGTGCATTGCTTTCTTTTCTGATGGGCTTACTCTTCACAGTTGTTTTACAAACAACACTGAAAGGCAAAACAACACAGACACCATCTTCCCCAGTCTTGGTGTGATACGGGAAGAGGGAGAACATAGTCCTTCTATCATTTAATTTGTTCAGAAATATAAATGGGAGGGGAAAGCAGGTGTCACTGAAAGAGAATTGTTTGGGTTTCAGTGGTTTATCATACCTGAATTGCTATCCTTCTAGCAGCATTTCTTCATGTATTTTCCCTACAGGTATATAAAAAAATACGGTGAGTATTTCAGTATGTGATTTACCCAGGAAAAGAGTGAGGAGCAAAGCAGGTCTCTATATCTCTGAATGGCTGGGGTCATTCATAAGTTGTGCCAATTTGTTCACATAGGAGAAACAGGAACGAAAAGCAGTGGCAAGTATGCCCTTGGGAAAGTGTAATGGTTAGAGAGCAGTGGGTCAGAAGGTTTATTGAAATTTAACAGATAAGCTTGAAGATCTACCTTGAATATCAGGTATCTGAAAATTAAGTAACATTCACATATATTTTTACATTAAGCTTAGTTACATGGTGTCAAAACGGACTAAAAGCAGTTTTCCAAGGTTATACAGGGATAACTGAGCATCTTTCCCACTCCTTGCTAAACAGACAGGGCCAAAGTTATCAGTATGTGAGATATAAACTATAAATCAAATAATAGGTACACAGTCTCACCACATATGCTACAGTTGTTAGAAAGATTCAACATGTGTGTTAACTGCATTACTCACAAGTACCCAGGGAATCACTAGTGGCACAGTGGCATCACTGAAACCCTTAGTCATAACAGAAATAGCATTTTAAGTGCCACCAAATGAACTAATTTTTTAAAAAGCACAGCTCTGTTACCCAAATTTACTGCAAGTAAAATGCTTCAGCTGAGTGGGACATACTTGCATGAATGAGTAATGTTACTGAGCAGCAACAGAATTACATTATGTCTTTCATTCACTTTTATTTTTTGGTTATAACGTCTTGCCAACCAGCTGAGTCAAATACACCAGTGGCATATAATGCAAATATATATATATATTTATTTTTAATATCTGTCACTCTTATTCACTTATAATTCAGGAAAATACTAGTAAGTCCAAGATGATCAAAGATGAACAAAAGATTAAAAAAAAATGCTCAAAAGATGGAAAAGATGATCAAAACCATGGAAGCTTCACGTGGTCACCTAAAACAAGTAGGACCTTCTCAGAGCATCGATATTTCAAAGAACAATCACTGCATAATTACATACCATTAAGCACAAGCTCAGGTCCCACGTCTTCACACCACGATGTGAAATTTGTCACAAATTGTAACGTGTCCCACTGGTATGTCGGCCCATTTTGAACCTTGTTTTAAGAACTTTGTTTAATCTGTTTGTTTTTTTCCACTGTTACCACAGCAATTATTTCTTGTAATCGGGAATAAACTCCACATTTAACTAGCACTTGGCTTCTGGAACAACTTAGTGCCAAGAAACAAAATGAAATTGCTAGCCATTTTTAATGCAAGTCTTGGACAAGAAGTCACATAATGGATTTCTGGTTTAAAAGACATAACGCAGCCTTTCCTAATTAGTCACTCTGAGGACTAACAAATGTCAGTAAAGATAATCAAAACCATGGAAGCCTCATGAGGTCACCTAAAAGAAGCAGGACCTTCTGGAAGCATCAATATTTCAAAGAACATAGTCTCCGTGTAAATACACACCATTAAGCATGAGCTCAGGTCCCACACCTTCACACCATGAATTTGTCACAAATGTTGTATCCATTTGCCTAATTTTGAACCATCCTACCTTTAGGGGTAAACTGCAAAGCCAAATCATCAACCCTCTGTCTGTTGGAAGGAACTGTGAAGGAAAAAGTCACAATGCTACTTGGCAGCGTTAAAAAAAAAAAACAGCATCACTTCTAAAAACTGTAATATTTCTTCTGATTACCACCTCCCTGCCTTATACTGTGATCAGTGTGGAAAGCCTGACCTATTCCTGCATCTTCACAGACACACACCAAAGCAATAAGAAACAAGTCTGCAGCCTTCTGCTCCTTGAATTCTAATGCAGGTTTAGGGCTTTAGACTGCAAAGCCTTTGAAAGAGCTGTCTTTTTCTTAGCTCCTGAAAAGCAGACAGCATTGTAGAGATACCCTTCAGAGAATGACACAAAGAATGCCTGAAGCCACCCAAGAAGTGTTTTAACAACTGCTTCTGTAGTGAAATTTGAGTGTAGAGTTAGAACAGAATTAATTCCATTCAGTGATTTTCCTTCTCAGTTCAGTCTCTAACTGCACCTTCTGAAGTTAACAGCATGTTTTTACAGACAGCGTCCACTTCTAGAAGTGAAAACGCTCAATGTTTAAAGTTACTACCAAGGGTTGGTGTGCAGACCAAGGTCACCACTAGATCTTGCGTACCACGTTGGGGTGCAGAAAGTAAAAGGCTGAGCCTTTGGAGAGCAGTGGACAAGACAGGTGACCCTAAACTGACCAACAAGGTATTCCATCCCATAGACATCGTATTCAGTACAAATCTGAGGGATCACAAAGGCTCTCTTCTTCAGTGGCAGGCATCCAGCAGCTGACCATTCTTCCATTCTGCCTTTAGATCCCAATCCCTGTGTTCCTGAATCCAGTTCCTGAATCCAGTTCCCTTCTGCCACTAAATCCAGTCTGGGACTTGCCCAGTGTCTGCTCCACTACATCAGCAGTGTAAGTGATATAATTGCCATCAGAAAGTTTGGGTTTGATATTCATTTTGTATCTATTTGTATATATTCAATTGTATTATTTTCATTAAAGCTGTTCTAGTTTCCTTTTCTAATTGCTAAGTCTCTCTCCCTTATTCCCTTTCTCTTCCACTTTCGGGACAGAGAGGGGTTAACAGAGAGCATCTGTTATAGGTCTAGCAGACAGCCCTGGCCCTAAACAATGACAGTCCTTAATTTTGCTATTTTAAGTAGATGGGAACTCCCTGAAGAATTTCACTAGCCCAAAATGCAAGCCTTCTCTGCAATGTTATTACTATACTGATACTAGAAGACAGGATGGGAGGATGGTTATCTAGCAAAATGAACAGGAACCAACCTTCTGCTCCAGCAGAAATTAAGGTTTCTATACATAGTCAATATGTTTCTATTTGTAATTAGCACCTTATTTAAAAGCACTTGGCTGACTACTGATCCCGCAAGCCTACTGCTATCAACTACAAACCTCCCACGAACTTTTAACAGTGCAGTGTAAAGCTCACTGGTTTTCCATTTAATTATCTTACAACCAAAATTTACAAAGGATAACGTGCAGATCCCTGCGTGATTTCAAAAAAAGTTTAAGGGGAACATCATTATTAAGGTAAATTTTTAAGTCACATCAAATAAATTTTATAGATGACACTCTTACTTTTTGAGACTTGAAAAAATTCAGAAGAAACCCGTAAGACCTGCAAAGTCTAAGCATGAAGTCCAGTCCTGGTCAAGTAAGTTAAGTATTATCATAATATGAAGTGTGTAAAGAGAACTGTATGTATTACACTGGCAAATAGAAGTGTACTAATTCAAAACTTCGTATACACTCTTTTCCCCTCTTACGAAGTCAAGGTTGCTCTCCTCTACACTTTGTAAACTACTTGCCTTGAGAAATTGAGGAATATGCCTCAAGTCTAATGACAGTTTTCAGGAGGTGCAGCGCCACATCATAAAGTCAAATTTAAAGACCCAAAGATTTCCAAAGAGAAAGGATGGGTCTCAAAACCAAACTACTATTTGTAATTTAAATTAGAGAAGAGGGCTTGGAGTATACTGACATTTTCATTTCAGGGAGAGAAGAGACCCTCTTGATAGCGCGATTAGCTACAAAAACTGCTATCTGAATAGAAGTGCTATTATGGTCAAGACAATAGGAGAGATCTATTTTCATCAAGAGGAGACTGAAGCTGCTCTAGGGGTCAGATAGTCTGCTTTATTGTCCATCTTAGACTTAAAAAGTTAAACAAATGATCAAAACAACAAGTTGCTTAATGGAAGAGAAGCAAGTGAAATTGTATCCAATGCTTGAGTTCTGATAGAGTTAAAAACATCTCATTCCTATTATGTTCTAGGTATATAGCTTGTCATTTAATATTGGAGCAATTTATTTCCCCGACGATAGACACCAGAGTATTTTACCTCTGTCTCTCATCAAGTCTCTCAGTCTTAAACCATCTGCCCAAGACAGCCTGAATCTGGGCACCTCTGGACCATGCAAGCCATAGCACAGACCCCAGCCCTTCTGCTTCAGCCAGTCCCCACAGCTGGCTTCCTTTGAGATAAGAAACTACACATACAAGTGAATTCAAATACTTCATTATAACCTGTCCAAGCAGAAACAATGCCCGCAGGGGGGGTCAGGTTGAAAGTCTTAAGGCACACAAATGCAATATTGTAACTCCCATCTGGAGTGATAGCATATGGAGCTAGGGGAATTATCGAGCAGTCTCAATACAGGCAGTTTTGAGTCCTGAAATGCTACTTGCTGAATACACTGCCACCTTCTGTGCTGATAAAAACAAGCAAAGCCCCTCTGTGCAGTGTTGTACTGCTGTGACTCCTATAAGAAATTGCAGAGCAGCTGCTATCCTCATGAAATTAAAGACAGTAGCAAAACGTAATGGATCTTAATTTGTACAGTGATGAGCTCTGAATAGGCTGTTAATTGTCCTGCTAGATGCTGATCTTCTGTTCCTCCTGTGATTTGTCATTCCTTTCTTAATCTTGTGACAGACATGAAACACGGGAGACCAGCAAAATATCACCCTTGGATAAGGTAAGACAAGCCTAAGTTCAAGCTGGTTTATTTTTGTTTTACAGAAACATCTCCATTGTTTTCATGAGCACACCACATTTGCTCCTGTACGGTGCAAATTCCTTTTGCCTGCAGCAACCCTTATTATGCCTCACAGTAATGCTCATATAAACGGGGATATTTTCTGCTGCTATTGCACATTACAAGTTAGGCAAGTGATCGATTTAGACATTTAACAGAATGAGACTATGAGCATCTTGGTTTTGAATGAGGTGAAAAAAAAAAACAGCTGTGGAAATCATGCATAAAGATTGGCACATAAACAGGTTTTCCTAGATGAGATGCATATTCTTCCAAAGGTAACAGATATTATTAAAAGCATATGCTGGGTCAAATGGGAAATCCTAAACCAATTCCTATCATTTCCATCGGGGCGATGCCTGCCTCCAAAAAGTGGTCAAGCCATACGCACATCATGTGTTTATCAACAAGCAAAAAGATGGAGAAGGAAAAGATAAAAAGGGACTTAATTTAGTAGCGTTTGTGGGAATGATTTCCTTCCACGTGCAACACGAAAATGGCAGAGTCATTGGGATTCAAAGAGTAGCAAGAGCACTCGACTGTTACAAGTCCTCGTGTGAAACTCCCATCAATGTCAGAAATCTTTGGCCACGGTGACTTGCAGGCGCCTCTAAGGAACACGATGACACTCGCACCGAGCACATCTGTGCACAGAAGGGATAATGGGAAAGGGATGAATGGCTCAGCCCTTTCCACGCAGACACAAAAATCTTCAGGCTTAAGCAGCACAGGTGCACTAGATTTGAAGTTAATCGAACGTAGGTGCTTGGGTCTTCTCAGAGGGCTGAGACACAGCAACGCTCACAACCGTGGGACTCCACTTTTAAGCATCTTGAAACTGCAACAAATCTCACAAGCCCCCAGGGCTTTTTCTGTTTCTCCCTTAATAACACGGGTGGTAATTGCAAATATATAGGAAGGATTAAAGCTCCTTACACTGACCAGACCACAGGAAAAAAAAAAGAAATAGACCCTTTACCCTAAAGCCACCTAGCAGTGCAATTCAGATGTCATGATTTACATTGCATTAAAAAGATGGCCTTCCCTGCTTGAAATTCACAACCTTTAATTGTTATTACACTTTGAAACAGTTCAAAGAAAAAAAAACCCACAACATTCAAGTCTCTTCATTTGAAGTATGGCTGGCAGGTGGTGTAGCTACTCAACTGCTACAGCAGCCCAGCTTGAAGGGATCTTGCCTATAAATTGCTGCAGAATTGAAAACTCTTCAGTTGGAGCTGCTGCAGTTCGGAAGAGAGTAACAACTTCTGTGAGCTGAAATCTGGAAGTACACACCAGAGTCCTAGGGATGAGGGCAGCAAGCTGGGTTCCAGGTCCCGGTTCACTGAATAAGGATCTATATAACCCCCCATCCACAAACAGACATCCAGTCTGTGAACAACAAATTATACTATCAAGAGAGAAACAGCTTCAAAATGAAAAAACCTTGTGTCACAACATACCTCTAACTTTTTGAGTCAGGAACTTTCACTGAGAAAGGGGATGGAGTTCTGTTCTCCAGTATTTCAGCAAGTGGTCTAACTGCTGCTTCCTGGGCAGCCTCCTGGAGGGAAGTGTGGGGTTCAAACTACAGCCAGAAGCAGTCTGGAGCTAGCTAGCTCTACAAGGTAACCATCCCAACAAGTACCAAGGACAGAAATAGAGCCATTACTCATTTATTCAGGAGTTCCCATACTCATGAGCAGGGGAAACCCTCCTCACACTCTGTACAGGATACCTACGTGTGCAACTTGGGATAGTGAATTCCAGAAGTCAGCAAGAAGTATAAAATTATGTTGCAGATACCTTATCATCTTAAAAGTTGTGACAACTCAATCTTTTCATCAACTTGAATGAGAGAACTATTTTCTTTTCAATGTTTTAGAAATGCCCAACCATTACTAAGTAAGCAAGGACAAGCCTCGTGATGTTGGTTTTCTGCAAAGGACTCAATAATATCAGAATCAATGCAACTTTATCAATAAGAAAAGGTCTGGAGTTTTGAAAGCTTGGACTGCATTTTCCTAAATACCCATAATAAGCCAAGTAATGCATTTGGTGCAAGAAATGCAGCGTTTGACAGAAATAGCAAAGTTGAACAGGACCAGTATGAATGTACTTGTAAATATGTTGTATGACCCAGAAATCACAAATACAGTGTAGCTTACCAACCCTGGCTCCAAATCAGGAAGATCTGGTTTTAAACCAACTGTCAAAATACAAGAAAGTACATGACAAGCTGAAACCAGATAAAAACAGATTTTTCTAATCAGCTCATTGCATCAGTCTTCTATAAAGCATTAAGAGCCTTTCTCTCACTGGGAACAAGCCATTGTCTCAACAACCTTTTTAGACATGCTGAGAAGCATTTTTTAAATAGCAAGGACATTTTAATTGTGGGTGACATGAAATGACTATCTGAAAGAACAGCTGCATCTTCAGATGACATGAAGAGAAGTGTGATCTGGATGTAAAGTATTATAAACGAATGTTTTCGCCATTTACTATTTCTGGGTAAGTTCTACCTCAGAAATTTAACTGTTTGCAGAAAAGCTAGCAAAGATGGTAACATGGTAGGGAGGAAGCTTATGTGCATTTAAAGTCCATCTTGAACTGTTTCAAAGATTACCTTAAAAAGATTTGTTTTCTGTTCACTGAGCCACACTGAACTGAATTTTAAATAACTCTGATTTCATGAGTCTAAAAACTGAGCCTTCTCATTTTATGCTTTATAATTGGAAGCAAACACTCGAGTCCAAACAGCTATGAAATGCAGCCTTTGCAGCTTAGCCATATTTAATTATTCTTGTAGGATCCAGTCATATCTTATAAGAAAGGCTCCAAATACAGGAGAAGGCCTCAAGAATTTAGACAGAAAATGAATTACAAAGCATGCCTTGAACACAAGAACTGACATCCATCCTCTGGCATGCTGTCATCAGCAGTCATCAGTGCCTGATACTTCAGATACCACAACAAATGCAAAACAAGAAGTTAGTGTATGCACTTCAACTAATATTTTGTACTGTATGTACTCTGTTAATTTAGCTACTGCAGACACCAGTCTCTCCTAGGCAGAGAACTGACAAATAAGCCATCACGCAGGATCTTGACAAGTTCTGAAGATGAAGCAGCCTACAGGATCTTTAAAATTTATTCTTGCACAGACTACAGTACAACAAATAGCAAGACATCTTCAAAACTGCAGCCTAGTCTGGGAGTTAACAAATACCTGTTCTGGTCACATCTATGACCAAAGTCCAGCCAACAATCATCTGATGAGCAAAAGCAATGTAAGCCAGTCTAGAGGGATGAAAAGTAATGTTACTCAAGCTGTGTTAAACTACCAGATACAGTTAAGTTAGTATCAGCATAAAGGAAAGAGGGGCAACTATTCAGACAATTCCAAAACCTTATCAGAACAGACAAATACATCTAGTAAGGCAACAAATGCAACAGAGATAAATGGCAAAACTTTGAGACGATCTTTGCCACAAAAGGGTTATATCAAAGCTGAAGTTTTACAAAAGGAACATTGTTTTTGTCAGTGATATATTTTTCAGGCAAAAAAAAATATAAATATCTGATATATCTCCAGAGCAGGTGGAAAAGAGCTTGAAAAATGAATTATAAACAATATTTCAATCAAGATGAGGGAGTTTGTGCTCTCTTCTTTTGGATTTTTTTCAAAATACTCTTCACTCAAATATCAAAATCTTTCATATAATACTGGATCCTCAACACAGCAACAGACATTAGAGAAGCCATCATTTTAAAAGTTTTATTTACAGCAAGCTTACTGCCAGTTTTGCAGGAACCTGTAAAACCCAGATTATACCTGGATAGAGAAAAGCCAATTGACAATCAGACAAATCAGAATTTCTCTGCAGAAAGCAGAGAGGTTAAATTGTGTATTAAATACATATAGGATTATAGTTGGCCCATCTACTAGGGACACTGAAAAATAAAGTAAACAACTGACAGGACAATAGTGGACAATCACTTTCTGTACTGTTGTGAAAGTCTTGTCTAAGATGCTCAAAATACAGTCAGTTTCTCAAGCCATTCACCCTGACACAAGCACATTCCTAGATCCATAGTCAGTTTACAAGAGATTCTCAAACCTGGAAAAACATACTATTCACAGAGTCTGTATGCATTCTATTTAAGAACCAAAAAATCTTCATGAGTTGTCAGATCACATTTTCAAAGCAGATTCCTCCAATTACATCTGATTTTTAATCTGAAGTTTAGTTTCCAAAGCAAGTCTCAGGACCCTTTTCCACATATGCAATCATAAAGGAAATACAGATAGTCAAGTGGCTTGAATTTGCATTCTCTGCAATTTCTTCAGGTGGGATGAAATGCTATGGATACAAATTACAGGGAGAAAATGGGTAGATTAGACCTTAGCTCTCTGAATATTTAGCACCATAATGTTCTCTGCCTTGAAAACATTACTTGCAGACTGGGGAAAGAAGCTTCTGCCTTAAACTTCCCTAAGAAGAAAGATTCCCTTAAGGAAGAGCAATTGGAACACTAAAAGAACTGCTTCCACCAAGACTAGTCATATCAGGTCATTAGAGTAGGAGTGGAAATCCTATTAATTGGCTTACACCTTCTACAGCTTCAAAAGGTACCCTTTGCAACTGAAAAAAACTTTTGAAGTGACCAGTTAACAGAAAAAGTTTTTTAAAGCACAGGTTATTATGGAATACTGCATTCAGCCAGGTATTCAGTAAATTGGGAAAAAACCACAGATGGACAGAGATCTAAAGAATATGCCAGCTAAGACTGTTCCCTCTTCTGCTTCAATAGAACAGCTTTAGCTAAGTAAGCAGGTATGCTCAGCTGGACAGCTTTCCTCTGAACCGTCCAGCACTCCATAGCATGGTTTCAGGCTTCAAACAGTCTCATTAAGCCCATACAGACTTTAATACCCCATGGATTTCAAGGCCTTTCAGCTACTTTCTGCAAGATTTGCTTTGTGCGCAGTCCCAGACTTACAGAGTATGCTCATCACTCCTGCAAGAGACAAAGAATAATTAGGAGAACTAGTCAAGCTTTCGGGTTGTGTCGCTGATATCCAAGCGTATTTGTAAATGTCTAGCATCATGCTGAACTATTATGCGACAAAATCTTTCCCTTTCATTGATCTACTAAGAGGAAGCAAACCCACAAGATATAAAAATCTATAGTCATTTAGTATTCAAGTAAATTCAGAATAGGGAGCCATCAAACCCAGAAGCTGTATTTGAGGGGGGTGGGTGTTAAAATGTTCAGTTTCATATGGTACAAAACTGATTTTGATGCAGCTTTATCCAAATTAAAGCCTTCACTTGACATAATCATATTAGATTACATAGGAAGTAAAAACAATGTTTGAAGTAGTTAATTCAAAAAACCTTTAGAAAACTCCAGCAACATCTAATTAAACAAGGTTGAAGACAGGGTATATGATGTCTTAAACAGATCAATGTATGATAATTCTATTTTGAAACTGATGTTAATTTTCCTTTGGAGAAGAGAAACGTATTTGAAAGCACTTGACAGTGGAACTCATTTAAGAAACAAATGGGAAAACATCTCATACATTATATTCCTGTCACCTCCAGCACTCAACATTTATTTCCACTCACTGTTGGCCGCAACCCAGACGTCTAAAAGAAGATGTTTATGACTCCTCATCTGTGACTCTCTCACTCTGCCTTTTGAGGCTCACTCCTCCTGCTCTTACAGCCTCGCAGCCTTGTATATATAGTATTCTTCTTCCCCCTCAAAGCGAAGCTCAGCTACGCAATCTTCTGGAGTATTTCACCACCTCTAGATGCTTTAGTGTCAAGAGATTAACGTCACAGAAGTCAGGAGTGTCAAGGTGACTGACAGCTGGAGAAGGCTCGAGTATGCCACCTGATAGGAAATCATCAACTGCGTCTAACGCCTCAGCCCCAGTGGCCTCAGAAGCTGCAACACTGCCTATCAAGACAGCAAAAAGGATAAAAGTCCTGATATTTAACCAAGCTTGACAAGTCTAAGGTCCAACAGGAAACATCCAACACAGCACCTCCACTTTCTTTCATAAACAGATAGCCAGGAATTGGACACGTTTCCCTTCTGGAATCATGGTTTTCTTGCAGCATAAAGCAGAGAACATTTCAGAGCTCCTTCAGTCTGACAATTCAGTTTTACACCAACTTTAAAAAACAAAATCTCATGGGTAGTTAAACTAAGTCTCATGGGTAACACACTATACTGTAGAACATGACAGATGTCAAGAACACATGGGCAAATTCCAAGTATACTCAATAAGGCTATTAGTTACCTGAAGAATATTTTCCACTATTTGTACCATCTCTACATCTGCCTAAGGTAGGTGCAGCCAGAGCAAAGATGACATCTGATTAAGTTAGGCACAAAGTAAGCATGCTAACCTCAGGTAAGCATGCTAACCCAAGTACAGTGTTCTAAAAAGAACTGCAAGTTTCAGCCTGAAATACCTGCATCCTAAAAGCAAAAGCATAGCCACTCAGATCCTGACCCCAGCTATTTCAGGAAATCAAGAAATCTTTCCAACTACCAGTCTTGTATCCTTGTGATAACCCCTCCAAAGAATTCCTGCACACCACAGAAACAAGGAACTTCTCTAAACTCATCTGTGACTTGGAGTTTTCTTTCCTGCTTCCTGGGATCCCAAAGACACTCTCGCAAGCATGGCTAACCATTTACAGGTATTATTGCAGGACAGGATCATCGACCTATAAGCATCAGCAGCAGACTTTTCCCTCCAGCTTTCCCACAGCTCCATGACACAACAGAAATGGTATTAGCCAGAACTATCCTAAAAACACGGCCTGGTTGTATAAACTGTTACTTATACTCAGTGCTTCAGGGCAAGGAAGGAAATTCAGACACATTCTGTACAGGAAGATAAACTGCTTTATTATGCCATCTATCAAATTTGCCTGTGAATATTCTTATTTTCTATGTGTACTTCCATCTTTCTACAGTTTGTCTTGTACCAATCTCTGCCTTAGTTTTACTAATTAATCAGACTAATTTATATAGCTTAACTCCTGAGGAATTAACTTTCTCAGCTTAATTGCTGACACTGTTAGAAAAGCACTTTCTACATCCATTTTAAAAGCAGTGATTTATAGCATGAATGCAAATCGAGAGCAAAACAAAAGCAAATGCAGAGCTAAGAGCTTTTGATGAATACTAAAATGCCATTAAAATGCTGTTCGTGGTCTATATGATACAGTCAATTTTATCATTCTTTCTGTGAATGCAATTGCTTCCTCTGAATATGCTGACAGAGAGGTACAAGTCCATGGACTGTTAGTGCTTGCAGAACTGCTTATCATTTTTTAAATGTAGTGATGTACAAAAAAAACCCCACAGAAAGCCAGTGTGCTTTACAAATCAAGATCATAAAAATGAACTTGGCTAAGGCTGTCTCTTTGAGGACTTTGAATCGTGTCTCAGATCAGCCAGGAAATAAAAAAAAAAAGGATAAGGAACTTGTCTGGGACACAAACACTGAAGTACAAAACACACTGAATGTCAATAGCATAATCAAGACTCACTTGACACAAGAATAAAGCTGTTTTACCAAGTGAGAGTGAGGAGTTCAACATCAGAAGAAACTAACTTCTACTTAAAAACAAGATAAAATCATCCCTCCTAGAACTTTCCTTTTATTATTTGATGATTGAACTAACATAACCCTATTAAATATGTATCCATCACCTATAAAGGAGCATTTCCAAGATCTACCAAACCTGCACAACTCATTATTTACATCCCTCTGTCCAGATAATACCTCATTCTGATTGCCCTATGAAAGTTACATTGTGCATTACAGCATTAGACATAACAGCAGCCAAACTGTTTGTTACTGCCTAAGGAAAAGTTCACTTTAAAATAGGAAAAAAAACCAACAAACAACAACCAAACACAAACAAACAAAACACACCAAAAAAACCACAAAAAACCAAGCAAAAGGCAAAAAAAACCCCAAGCACCAAACAAACCACACACACCCCAAAACAAAACACCACATTTGGTACCAAGTAGCATGCAGATGACAAAATGTACCCTGGTTATAACCCAAACAGGTAGGTTAAGGATCCCCTATGAAAGGAAAAATTGTATTTGCTTTAACTAGGGAGCTGTTCCACATAATATTAAAAACCACGGTACAAAAGCAAGCAAAATGTGAAGGAAGTTCGAGGAACCAACGACAGAGCTACAAGGGGAAAGAAGGACAGAGAAACAAGTGACTGAGGAACCAAGAGTCTAAAAGGGAAAGGAAGAAAAACATTGAGATGATGCCTAAAGATCCTGCAACACTGCAGAATTCAGGCAGACATGAATATACCTCCTGAAGACAGGTCACCTTGACCGCCTGCGAGGATAGAAGCCCAGAAATCTGAGCAACAATGCCCATTTTTCACTCTTGGAATTGCAAGGATCAGCATGTGTTTGAATAAGGATTACAGAGTAGCAGACGATGCCGTAATTAAACCAGACCTTGCTTCAACCTGTATTAAGAGATTAGCATTATTAGAACAATGGTGCATTCAGAAAGTTCATTAAGAAAGGAGGGGCAATACGTAGCAGTTGTCCACCCAAGAGAAAGCCAGTGCTTTGAGCATGTTCTGACAGAGGCAATGTTCTCAAATATGAGACAAAAGGAGGACAAGATGACAGACGGTCTGAGGAAAAAAAAGTAAAATAAAATACACAGAGTATACCTGAAGCACCTCTATAAATGGATGGCACTCACTTTCTGAGTTCTCCCCATTCCTGCCAGTCTTTTTCTTTCTTCAAGTACATCGAAGAACACTAAACGTGCATTAGACAGTAACTTCTTGTCAATGCTACAGAAACTTTTTACATCAAAGGACAGTTTCTGAAAATTCTCATCTGTTTTAGGTTTGAATCTCAAAGGAATTGAGCAAGGTAAGCATGATATGCCAAACACAGTAGTACAATACGTCAAAACAAACATCCTAGAACAACAGTCACTAATGAAGTTCAGCAGGAGATGGAGTTGGTACATTTAATAAATCTCCACAAATATCAAACGTGCTTTTCCAGAGGCTTTCCAAGATTGCTGAAGAGCCCAAGTTACATGAAAGAACTGTGAAGTATGTGAAGCTAAGACTGGATATTGTGGGGCACATAAGACATGAGAGAATTTGCACGCTTCAAAGGCAACAGCTCCACCAGGCAACCTCCCCAGATTCCCTGTACATCCAGAGTGACAGAAGCACCTTCCGGCTGCATCAGGAATTCCCTATCATCTCTGGAGCCATGCAAAGACCGCAGGCAGATAACCGCCGTAAAACTGATTGATAGGAGGATCTTGCTCATCCACACCTTGCTCTGATAACACATGTAGACGTCTGTTCTCACAAGTGTCACCATTGCTTTTTGCTACAGATGTAATTTGAACATGAACTGAAGAAACTTGGCTCTTAAGAAGAACGAAACCTGACGGAACAGAATCGTGATTCCATTGCAACTGCTGAGCGTAAAATTTGGCTTGCAGTAGGATGCAGAGGAACAGTCTGAGTTGTTTTGTGTTACAGAAGCGAGGCCCAGAAATTAAAATTTAACAGATAAATGCCCAAGTTGAGATAAACTTACTCTCACGACAAGGGGCCTAATTCTGATCAAGGATTAACACCAACCAAAAGGTTATCTGCAGCAGTTTGAAGATGACTAGATGCAAAACCAGCAAATTATTCCCTGTTGAATGGACAAACTTTGAAATACACAATGATAAACACCACATCTCTAGCACCAGTTCTCAAAACACTTGAGCAGCATTTTTTTTCTCTGGGCAACGACAAGAATGAAACACTGCTTTCACTTTTCCATTATCTCATTCTGCTTTCAGGATCACTGATCATTCCGTAACACTCCCGCAACAGACTAAAACATGTGTGACCTTGCTAGGAACAGAACAACATACAAGACCACAAGAGAAAAACTCTTTTGCCTTCGCTAAACGAAAATGGGGACTAAAGGCTGAGCACAGGGAGTAGTAACATGTGTTGCAAATACCAGTGAGTAGCCACTTCCTGGGAGATTTACACAACAGAGTTCACGTCAGCAACTGTTTGCCTACAATATAAATTCAAATTGACAAGAGCGAGGTATTATGGAACAGCATTTATCTCAGGATTGTCAGAAGTAGTCATTTAATTTCTTATGATTCATTTCATTTATACACTAGCGTATTAACTGGATACATTATTGATCCTTGCTCCATCCAATTTCAGTTTCTATAGCATGGACAAAGTGATCTGCAAAATATCACTCCTGGCTTTTTTTTTTTTTTTTAAAGCACAGGAGTGTCTGATGCACATCTAAGGAAAACATTTCATTGTATTAGACATCCTATCAAAGGAATACATCCTGGAACAAGCAACTACTTTTGAGGAATACCTTACTGTCAAAGTCAGTTTTTCTGGAGTTTGTAGAGACAATCTAGAAAACTGGGGGGTTTGTCTCTGCTTGGTTGGGAAAAGGCAAAGATGGAAGGAATGATGACAGCTCTGGTACACTAAAAAAAAAAAAAGTAAAAAAAAAAAAAGGCTGTCTATCAGAGACTAAGACTGCTACATATCTGTGTAAAATCACCTTTCAAGCACAGAGGGCTGTTTCAAACACGTGCAAGCCACAGCTGTCACCCTGCAGAACCCTAAGTCTTTTACTCTCAGACAGTATCATTTGACAACTACTATGAATATGATGAATACTACGGATGTCCTGCTCCTTTCATCTATCTTTCATCTATCAGTCTCTACAGTGTAATGAGACAGGTGTTAAAAAAAAAAAAAGGAAGGGGGTGGTGTGGAGAGTAGCAAAACTGAGCACCAGCAGGAAGCACACTGTACTCCCAACCCTGAGGTGGTCCAACAAGAATGAACAGCATATAGTTGAGCCCAGCTGCTGCTTAATTTTATTTGGATAGGCAGCAGGATTTGCAACTGTTTCAGAATCTTTCTTCACCGTTTCCTCAACTCTCTCCCATTTTTGAGGCTCCATCTAAAAACCCGGATAAAGACGCTATAGACAGGTTTTACTAGGCAGATGTCTCAAAAGAGAGGGAGAGGAGGAAGTGACAGCATTCTGCTTGGTTAGTAGTAGCTCTGATTAGGTGCCGTCAAGATCAGGGTGCCACCAAAAAAGGCACTACACAAAGGAGGAAGAAGAGAGTTACTTTCCCCAAGAGTTTACAGCAAAGACAGGAAATCACTCAAGTCATCTGCAAGCCAAAGGACAACAAACATCAGATCTCTTCCACTAATTCTCTCTAGACACAGAGCCAGCGCTCTCCCAGCTTCCCACAGGAAAGAGATACCTCTGCTCTTGACAGTGACTGTGGCAGTGGATGTTCCTGTCCTAGACTCAAACTGTTCTGCACTGCTGAGATCCTCCTGATCATTGTGGCTCCCACACACCAGCAATTTGCCGGGTGCAGGGTGTTCTGCAAATAAAGGTAGTGCCCAAGTGAGCATTCTTCCCGTGGAAGGCAGCCCTCAGCAGGAACTATTTGCTCCTTATGCTTAAAAGGGCTGATCTCACACTTAACCCATTTTCCTGTCTTAGGAGATTTTCCTCATGGGCAGGCGTTCTAATTCGTCACATGAAAATTCCCACCCTCACATCCGAACACTATTTTGACAGCACCACTTCTTAATTCTGTCGTCTCCAACTAGCAATAAGCATTACCGGTCGAAATTTAACCCTTTAATTGCGACGCAGGTAGCCAAGCTGTTCGGGTGAGACTCTTCCTTTCGAGCTCCAGAAATTGCCTGCAGTGAAGCACTTAAGTAAAATAAGCTAAGCCCAGGCTGGATGGGGCTCTGAGCAACCTGCTCTAGCGGGAGGTGTCCCTGCCCACGGCAGGGGTGGTGGAACCGGATGATCGTTAAGGTCCCTTCCAACCCTGACAGTGATTCTGTGATTCTCTGTGCAGTGTGCATTGAGCTGGGAGCTCCGTCCCTGGAAAGGCAGTGCACATGTGCCATCTGATGGTCACCGCCCGCCAGCCAAGGCCAACGCCACGCCGGCTGCACCACCGCCCAGCTTTGCACCCCTTCTTACCACTTGTACTCCCGACTAGGCCCCTCTGTAGACAGGATCGTACGTTCCACAGGCTCACTTTTCATGGATGCTGAGCGCCTTATTTGAAGAGATGATTTCACAAGTCTTACAGAATGCTTTCAAACTACAGAAATGATAGTATGCCAGGCTGGATTGTAGCTTCTCGGGGTTCACACTAAAACTGATGCAGTTGAAAAGCAGCAACAATTAAAGACAAGTTACAGTTGTCAGGGTGGCCCCTTAGACCTATAACAGATGCTCTCTCTTAACCCCCCTCCCTCCCCAAAGGGGAAGAGAAAGGGAATAAGGGAGAGAGACTTAGCGATTGGAAAAGGAAACTAGAACAGCTTTAATGAAAAGGAAATTAATAATTATAAAAATGGAATATATACAAATCTATACAAAACCAGTATGGAACCCAACCCCCCTGATGGTAATTCCATCCCCGTCACCACTGATGCTGTGGAGCAGGCACCGGGGCA
>WUAM01000407.1:2527958-2541992 GCA_024336885.1 Actenoides hombroni | reverse complement strand
CGGCCGCCGCTGCCCTGCCCACCCGCCGCCCCCGGCTCCGCGCCGTCCTTCTCGGTAGGTCTGCGCGGCTCGGCCTGCGGCCGCCGCCGGCCCCTCCGCCGCGAGGGGCGGCGGGAGGAGGCGGGCGGCCCGCGGCGGGACCCTGTGGCTCCCGCGGCGAGCCGAGGTGGACGGGCGGGTCGGGCCGGCTCGGCCCGGGCCTGGGAGCTCCGTACCCACGGCGTGCCCTCTCCGGCCGGGAACGGGGGGCAGCGGTGGCGTGTCTCGGGAATTGCCTGGCGGGGGGGACGGGACAGGACAGGAGGCAAGTCAAGGGCAGTGTTTTGAGAAATGCCACTTGCTTTGTTTTCAAGCAGCCTTGCTCAACGGGTCGTTTTTACTAACGGCCAGCACATGCGTGCTGCTGTGGCTGCAAGGGGGTTGTTTTCTGTGAATTCGAGTAGCAGCATGCTTGGAGGCGGTGGTCAACATGACACGGTCTCTTTTGCCCTTTATTTCATTCCTGTGCTTTCCTTCCTTAGGAAGGAGTTGGCTTTCCTGGGAGAACAGCCTTTAGGCTCCCCACAGCACTGCAGTTCACTACCTGCTGCATGGGGGCACCAGGGAAAAAGGGGAAAACACTCAGCTGAAGTGTTTTTGAAAGACATTCTTAATTATCCTTTGTATAAAAACAAGAAACAAAAAATCAAAACACCTCTAACTTGACAAGTGTTGTGAGTCAGTGACGGCTTGCAATCATTAAAGCACTTACTCAGTACCTGATACAGCTCAATAAAGCTGGATTTTCATTTAAAAAGAGCTGATGGTTGTTTTAAGATCTGTCAAATCTTCAAATTCATAATCTGCCTTTAAAACTCCACATCTGGAAGTAAAGGGAAAAAAGAAGGGCTTTTTCATATTCACTGGCACACCAGCAAATTCCCCAGATCCAAGTTGTACTGCTATTTATCAGAACAGCAGCATCTGACCTAATCTCACTGTGCCGGCATCATTGGGAGGCTGTGACAGAACCCCTGAGTATGAAGTAGAAAACTTTTCCTTTAAATTCAAGAAGGAAACTACATTCCAGTCCCGAGTTTAGCATGAATAAGTTGACAATTTATGCATATCTATGGAGATGATGACTTGGAAGCATTACCTGTGGGAGATGCATGTACCAAAAGCAACGGGATTCCTATTTTCTACCCTCATGTCCAACTAATTACTCTTTCCCCATAGATATGAATTACTCCCGGTTCATCACCACTGTGAGTGCAGCAAGAAAAGCATCTCCGATAAGACTTCTGAGTGAGTATCTGCCTGTTCATTCTTTCCAGGTTTCTTTCTCTGGAAAGGTATCACTCTGTTCTAGACTTCGCTGGGGTATCGTGGCTAAAGACTTGAAAAGGCTTGAAAGAAAACTGTGCTATAAGCTGACAAGAAAGGCCAGTTAACTGCTTTGACTTCTGTCATGTTGAGATGTCAAGCAGGTATAAAGAAGAATCAAGTGAAACCTTCTCAGAAAGCCATCCAGATGGAAGAAATAGCATTGTCACTTCAACATGTGTCTGAAAAAAAAAATGTCTGATACTGCCTCTGAGGCAGGACTTTTGGCACAGTTTGCTACTGCATTTATGCTGCTTGTTCAGGAACAAACAACTTCTTGGAATTCAGTCCCATCACAATGTTTCTTTCCACCAACCCTTCCTATATACTGTTAATGTCCATACATTCCTCCCCACCCCCTCAGTGTCACTACACTTTCCTTTTCTACATTACATTATCTTCAGGCTACCATGCTGCATAGTGTTCTGTGGGATAAACAGAAAAGGTTAACTGCCTACTTGCTTACTCAGCTGAAACCTACAGGGACCTGACAGATTCAGAGCAAGAGACATACCTCACTAGTTAAGCCTTCAGGGGTCATTCTTCAATCCTGGTAAAGGGTTGGCATTTGCTGTTCTGCTTAAAATGCTTCATACAGGTACAACAAAGTCAACTAACTCACTCTAGTCAGCTTCTGTACTTTTTCAAGTGATACATTAACACACATCATAACACAGATATTAAGTAGCACACTGTTGTGCAGAAAGACACATTGAGGCTGCAGATTTGATGACAAACCTCTCTTTACGAGAACAAAAGTCACAGACATGACCCCTATTGCTAAACTGATAAGAATTAACTCTGCATGCTCAAGTTTGCTAATAAGTAGTGGAGAATGAACTCGATAGCAGAAGGCTTTAAGCCAGTTCTGGTGTCATCTGTCCTCTCATACCTGATGTCAAATGGTCAGGAGAGCATGAAAGCCTTATTGTGAGCTCAAATTTAATTCAATCAAGTGCCCTTGCTGCATTAAGGTCCAGTTTGCACCGCACAGATCAGATCTGAATGATTGTGAAACTGTGACTTTAAAGCAAGAGTTGTTAACATTTTCTTCATACTGAATTATTTACACAGGGCCTCTGCCACTAAAGCTGGGCTGACAGAAACATTCCCACTCCCTTATGGAAAACCTCTGATCATATACTGATCATCATAGTAGCTGCACTACTGCCACATCAGCTAAAGTGAGGCTGAACAAAAACCAGAATCAATCATTCCAAGTCAGTCCAAACAGAAGATCATTAAGATACTAAATTCTTGCAGCTTAAAACTCATCGGTCACAGAAAACAAGTTTTTATAATAATAGAACACCCTCAATAAAATATTATATAGCCTTTTTATCTTTAAACTAAATATTATCTTTTGGTTTGGTCTGTCCCCACTCCACCCCTGACACCTGTTTAATCCAAGTGGAAAGGTGAGTTCAAAAATAATTCTCATCCTTTTGAATTCACAACAGTTAAAATAAAAATGAAACAAATTTCTCTGGACCATTTTTATGTAAACAAATGCTAAAGGATATGATTGGTGTAGCAATAATCAAATTGTAACCAGAGTCTTTTCTTTTACTCTAGCTGAATTGATGCAGAAGTCTCCTCCATCTCTCATATCTCTGGCTGGAGGGGCACCAAACCCTAACCTTTTTCCATTTAAGAGGGCTACTATTGCCATTCAACATGGAACTGCTGTTGAGATTGGGGAAGATCTGATGAAGAGAGCTCTCCAGTACTCGGCCTCAGCTGGGTATCTATGTCACAGTTGCTTGCACTTCAAGATACCAGTAACAAAGGATCAGAAAATCCTTTGATTGTATTAATTCACTTGTGTTTTTAAAACCTGCTTGTAAAACTTGTTTTACAAAACAGGTTTAACTACTTTGAATCTGCCTCACTATTTACATTCCCATTTCAGTTTTGAGCAAAGGAGTAATTTTAAAAAAAAAAAACCCTAACAGTAGTTATTCTCAAGCCAGAACATTTCTTGGCTGTTAGTATTTGAGAATCCAGAGTCCCAAATCACTAGGAGGAATCATTTGGGTTTTTTGCAATACTCTTTAAAAGATACTGCATTGCCATACATCATTTCCACGTTCTGGAGTATTTATTTTGATTTAATTTGGTACCATATATTAAAGTCAATATGTACTGCTTGCAGGAGTTGAATGGAAGTAGTGTTGTAATTTATTACAAAAATTGCATATCCTTAAGTTACTTCAGCACTCATGTGAATTCCCCAGCAGACAGTACTGAGTCAGGCTTGAGACAGGTTTGCAAAAATATCTAGGTACCTACAGAGGCACACAGGGCATTAATGGACGAAGGTAAGACTTTCCTTGATATTAAAATGAATCCTGCCATTTGTGAACATTCTACAAGATGAAGACATTCTTTGAAAAAAAAATCTGTTTCAGATATTGTTACTATCTGCAGCCTATTGCTGGCAACATTGTGAGCTTTGTCACATTTGTCTATGGAAAGAGCACTCCTATGAGTGGATATTGTTCCACCTTCACCCCTATTCCATCCTTTGCAAATCATTTCCACCCAGATTTTGGTACAGTAGTTTGTTATGTGGACCACAGATGCCCATCTCTTCTGCTTTTCTGTAAGAAACATTTATCTCATTTTCATCATTTGATAAAGCAGTCATAAAATCAGGATCTGAGTGTATCTGTGTGACAGCTGCAGTCAGACTCAGAACTTTGTGCTTGATTAGACAGTGATTTAGGGGAACAACCTAGCTTCAGCCTATATAAGATGTTAGATAAACCTTATTTCATTCATGTTTCAGGATTCCAGAGCTGTTGTCTTGGCTAAAGAATTTCCAGCTGAATCTGCATAATCCCCCCACAGCCAACTACAGTCCTGAGCAAGGACAAATGGAAGTGTGTGTCACAACTGGCAGCCAGGAAGGCTTGTGTAAAGTAAGACCAAAAGCTTTTCTGTGTTAGAAGCATTTCTTTCAGAGAGATGTTTATTCTTCTATCAGTTCAGTTATACTCAGCATTAAGTGTGACTGTATAACTATATACACATCTAATCAAGATATTTAATCCCACTAAGAAATAACAAGTATGAAATACATGTACAAGAAAAAACACAATCTTTCTAAAATGGACTTTCCTCTTGCAGGTGTTTGAAATGCTGATTAATCCTGGGGACAACATCCTTTTGGATGCACCTACGTACTCCGGGACACTAGCAGCTGTAAGCATTCTTTAGCTACAAAGCATTGTGAATGTTACATTTGAAGTAAACAGCAATTTAGTATTGATCTGCAGGCTTATATACACTGTCAATATTTACTGTAAAAACATATCTATGAATCAAGATTTTAGTGTTAGTTCAGTTAAGTTCATAAATATTAACTCATAGAAGCTTTTCTACTACAAAGCTATTCTTAGGGCAGAAGTTCCTCTTCCAAATCCTAGTTCATTCAAGGGCTAGGGTCACATTTGGGATTGGAAGGAAAACCATCACAACCTAGTCAGGCTGAAGCAAATTTATAGGAAGTGGGTATTTAATATGTCAGCACATTCACCTGAAGTACTTCATGCTCTGATTATACCATAGCTATAAATAGTATAAAATTGGAATGGGCCTGAAACATCCCTATATGAGCATGAAGATGTAAGTTAGTAAGAACTATACAAAATAGCAGAGTTTGCTTCTGAAAATTCACCTAATCAGTATGTAATTAAACAGCAGCTCAAAATGTATAAGAACAACAAGAAGGGCTGGAATGGATAACAGACCACAATTTCAGGCTAGTCTCCCCTTGCATCAAAAGGAATTTTGTTATTATTTGCTCTGCTAAGTTTGAATATACCTTATCTAATCAACTCGTACTTTGCTAGGAATATATTTTGACAACACAGCAACTTGTATTTTTACTTAAAAATGCAGAGCACTACACAGTACAAATTGAAATTCCAGAGAGGGGAGACAGCATGCTTTTTTTTATTGATATTTTACCTGTATTTTTTCATACTGCTGTCAACATGTCATTGCAGTAAGCATCATTTCATTCTCTTTTGTATTGCTGAATATATCTATTGAGAATGGATTCTTTGCTCTTTGTCAGTGAAGAGTAGCTTATAGTTCTGGCAATTCCACTGAAGTGGAATGTAGATTGTCAGTAGGAAATGAAGGTGCTCTGAATTTACTGTCTGTGGTGAGAGCACTAGGAGTCCCGAGAGAACACAGTTGAAATTCACAAAATCCCTTTCTATATGCAATTCTATGTGTGACATCCTAGAAAAGAGCAGCAGTTGGGCATGGGAGCTACCTGGCTCTTCTCAGTTTCTGTAACAGGGCCAATAAAGAGTGATGTGGTAGGCTCGACAAGCATTACAGCAAATTCAGGCAAACTATTTTAGATCATGAGCAAATGGAGTTTGAGAGTGCTATGAAGTCAGAAAGATTTTTGTATCAACGAAATTTCACAATGCCAATGACAAAAGGAAGACCTTTGAGTTATGGGATTATGACAGTTTTGTTCCTCCTACCAACAGCTGAGACCTTTGGGTTGTAACATAATTAATGTTCCTAGTGACCAACATGGCATTATTCCAAAAGCCTTGAAAGAAATTCTATCTACTTGGAGCTCAGAAGACGTAAAAAATGGTAGCTGCCATCTCCCCAAATTCCTGTACACTATTCCGAACGGTTGCAACCCAACTGGAAACTCTCTGACCACAGAGCGCAAGAAGGAGATTTACCAGGTATGTAAGTCAGGGCCTCGTGAACTTCGTAGGTGGAAATGGATAAATGTCAGTCTCATGCAGTTGACAATACCCCATGTGTGGTGTTTGGGCCCATTGTTGGTCCAGTAGACATTCTTCTTAGAACTTGTTCCTACCAGAACATACTTCATGACAACTCTTCTGGGTGGACTACACATTAAATAAATTGTTTTGGCAATAGTAGCCCATTGTTGGCTGGTATATTTGCTGTGGACTTCAAACTGAACTGAAGGCAATTTTTTTGCCTAGTTTGAACACTACATGAACAGACCTTCAGTTACATACATGTGTCCTTGTACTGAAAGTACCAGGTTTACTCTTACTAATTGCTTGATGCCTAAATTGATCATTTGAAAGCTTCTTTTGATAGGGCCTGTATATAGTGAGTGAGCAATCCAAAGTATCATAATATGGTCCCAGTAATAAGGCCAGGGTATAGAAAGAACTGCATTTACAGTGTCTTTACATTTAACAAATCTTTACTTTTTATTAATTTCTTAGCTTGCAAGAAAATATGATTTCCTCATAATAGAAGATGATCCTTACTACTTTCTTCAGTTTGAAAAGGTAATGTCTTTCATACTCCTTAGTAACACCTTTTCTGAGGAGAGAACTAAGTTTTGAGCCATGGATTTTCCTACATGCCCCTTCATGTCCTACCAAAGTAGTTTTAAGCCTTGGTCTATGCTACTTTCAGTTGTTGTCAGCCTACAAAAGTACCTAACTTCATAAATAAAAGCTGGTCTTATAAAGCAGGAAAATATCAGTAAAAGCTAAAGTTTAGTATTTTCTGTTTTGAAATGGATTTTTACAGGAGGAGGCAATAAAACTGCTTCACTTACTCGTTGAATAGCATTGTGTAGTGTAGCTTTGTTAGAGGGTGTAAGGGGAGGAGGTGTAAAAGTAGAATTCTTGATAAGGAAAAGGTATGCTGAACTCGGAACATTAAAATTTGGTCATAATCTTCTTATTTCCTTTTTAAGATGAGGCTAAAAGCTACAGAGCCCCATCCTAGAAGTTACAGTATCTGTTTACTACACTAAAAAAATCTTGGCAGAGAAGTTATTGTTTCTGTCTCCTGCTGATGGCATCATACCAAAACTTGGAGTGAACACTTGTATGCTGAACAGTGAGCTAAGCATCAAAAAGTAACAAGGCAGATTTCTTGATGACATAGAATATTGTAATCACATCTCAAGACAGTTAGCCTAAACAGTCACTTGTCAGCAAGTTACTGCATTTTGTAACTTGGAATGCACAGCTGTAAAATATTTACTATCAAAATACTTCTTTAAGAAATTGTGTCTTCTTAGTAAAAAAGTAATTCCATCGTAATCAGTACTAGCACCCTGAATTGTATTTTTTCTTTTTCTTCCAAGCCATGGGCTCCATCTTTCCTCTCAATGGATGTGGATGGCCGAGTTATCAGGACTGACTCTTTCTCTAAAATTCTCTCATCTGGGTAAGGCCCACTTCAGACTGCTCAGCATTGCCTGTTCAGTTAAGGCACAGGACCAATACTTCATACAACACCATCAGACATGTCCTAGTGTTTTTTAATCTAATACCTATCCCTTTCTGGAATATACAGCTTTTCTCAGTCCATTCACTTTTCACATCCTATCTTGGCAGTCATTTAACTCCAGATTCTATTTCTTTTCTGATACTGATAGTTAAGCCACTCTCTCAGGCAGCCCATTCTTGCAGACAATATCTAGGCAAAAAGACAGATGCTGGATTCCATCTCTGTTCCTGGAACTCCTAGGAGCCTTTTTCTCTTTTTCCATTTCCTCTACCTCTTACCATTCCTACAGACTCACTGACCTTGTAATACAAAAGAGGAATGATGGCATCATAGTCTACAAACTGTTCATAGGGTTATACTGATCTATCATCTTATAGCCTTACAGTTTTTTCAGGTTATTTCCACCCGCCTGAAAAACTAAGCTGGCTGCTTTCCATTTCACACAAGTCAACATAATGGATTTTTAACTTGCTTTTGTTTATTATCCTAATAGATATAACAAAGTAATGTGAATTCTGCACTGGCAGCCAGTGGATTATAACCCCATCCCTGAGAAAGTAAGGAGACAACACGACACTAAGTGTGATTACACTTTCACAAGTGACACTGCAAAAAGGCATGATGCAGTTTTGTCTTTGTCCAAGATGCATGTGAGCTTACTGGTTCTATTTAGCCAGTCTGTAAAGATGGGTCATGAGAATTGAAGCATGAATAAGAATGCAGTTTATCAGTTTATATTCCATTTATTCTGCAATACTGAAAGGGATTGAAAGAGTAAAGCTGTTTGCCATTTCCCATCTGTTTTTCATAAAGCCTGAGCATTCATGATTTTTCATTATGTGAAAGCCTATCTTTCCTTCCCTTTGATTCATCTAATCTTTATGGTTGCAGGGGAATGCTTACAAATGTGGGATATGTCCTGAGGTCTGAGAACTAAGCTGCTACTATAAGCATTAAAAACCCTTAAATGTTTTTATTTCATGATTCGTTACTCAGCTCATAAATTGCCTAAGCCTGGGGCTTAGGGCAGTATTAAGATAGAGATAAACTTAAATGTATAAAAGATCCTTACAATATCAATGAAATGGTGGCATGTTTTCCCACCTATAAGTTAAACCATAACTCACACAAAGTATTAGCACCTTGCATTTCTGTAGTAACTTTTATTTTATTTTTTCCTAGGTTAAGAATAGGTTTTCTGACAGGTCCCAAGCCTCTTATCGACAGAGTCGTTCTACACATTCAGGTTTCAACAATGCATACCAGCACTTTCACACAGGCAAGTACCAAACTGCCAACTGACTTGTTTTTAGAAAAGAGAGCATATTCCCAATTGTAAGAAGCTACAAACACTTCTCACTTGAACAGTTGCTCTGCACTTCTGCAGGTTTTTTTTATAGTAAGCACATACATTGTCAGTTCTGCCAGAGGAAGAAACACCACCATAGAAATTATGTCTAGAGGTAAAGGGTAAACAGTAACAGTGCATGGGAAGCACAGTTAATGTGCCCTTAACCCTCAGATTTCAAGAAACAAGATATAAAATACTTTATATCTCTTGCTAGTAGGTTCACTTGAAAAACCTTGATGTAAAGCATACGTTGGAAGAAGCACTTGGGTTTTTTTGTGGTTTTCATTATACTCTGTAATTAAAGCAACACCTGCAGCTCACAAAGGCATTACAAAGCAGGCTGCAAACTACAGCCCCTCTATGATTAGTAATAAAGAAAGCAGGCATTGAACACATCTACATATGGCTTCCATCTTCCAGCTCCATTAGTTCATCAGAGGCAATATTAAAGCAGGTAGGCTGATAAAAGCAGAAAGGTAAAGCAATATACATTGCCTTCCTTTTTGTCCATGATTATCATATTTATCTTTCCATCCATTTTTTTCTTCCTTCTACCCCTGCTTCCAAACACTGCTATGATCCTCAGTAAGAGCAATAACATGGACTACAGTGGCCCCTTGCTGTTGCCATCTCTGTTTATAAAGGGCTCCAAGAGACCCTGCATGCAGTTTTTTGCCTGTGGAATTCTGAATCACGCCTCAGGCTATATATCTTTTGATGATTGCAGAGCTGCCCTATTTAAAATCTAGTGTTAATGATGTGTTTTATTTCTTTAGATTATGATATCACAGCTGCTTCAGCAATGGGGAGAAAAGGGTTTCTTGGAGCATATAGACAGGTAGGGTCATGTCATATGCTGAATCCTATCATCTGTCATTCTGCTTCTTGTCACCTACATAAAACATTCTTCACAGTAAACAGGTCA
Organism: Actenoides hombroni; assembly: GCA_024336885.1. Taxonomy (NCBI): domain Eukaryota; kingdom Metazoa; phylum Chordata; class Aves; order Coraciiformes; family Alcedinidae; genus Actenoides; species Actenoides hombroni. Next base: position 2,532,081 of record WUAM01000407.1, on the reverse strand, counting down.
GAGAAGGTGCATCTGTATAGGCCAAATGGATAAGCCAGTTCACCAAGACTGACAGTATTCACCCAAGAGTCCTGAAGGAGCTCAGTGAGAAGTTGCACACATGCAGGTCAGGGCATGTAACCTACCAGGACAGGCTGACAATCTGCCTGTCTACTAGCACAGGCATTATTGCAGCTCCCATCTGAAGGGAACTCAACAGTATCCTAGGAACTCCCAAGTCACAGAATCACAGAATGCTAGGGGTTGGAAGGGACCTCCAATGATCATCTAGTCCAAACCCCCTGCCAGAGTAGGGCAAAGCTAGAGAAGATCATGCAGAATTGCATCAGTGAAAAATGTTTTCATCCCTGCTAAAGTGCAGGGTCTATAGCAAAGACTAAGATCACCGAGCACATAAATCTATTGAGAAAGACTGAGCACAGCATCAAGAAAGGGAGTTTTTGCCTCACTAACTCACTCTCTAAAATCATTAGTCTAGTAATTGTGGATGACAATGAAAAGATCTACAGAGACCAGTGAGATTCACCTACATTTGCTAAATGTTGCCTTTATCACCTCTCTTGGAGGCAGAGTGCTGGGCTAAGGTCTACCTCAGCAGGGCATTTCTTACATACTGACCAACATGCAATTGTTTTTCATTTATTGTGCTGGAGGAGTGCAGTTTCTCTTGAGTGATCTGTGCTTCATTTCAGATGTCATACTCAGATGCTATTAGAACCCCAAGCTTCCTACCTAAGTGGAAGTGTGCTACACTCTGCAGAGGCCTGTAACAGGAGTGTAAGCAAAGCACAAAAGAGTTCTTACATCTCACTGTAACAGCCACTTCTGTCCCCTGAGCACCTGCCCGTTGCCCATTCTGTAAGCATCAGTATTTAAAAACAAAAAAAAGCACCAAAGCAGACACACCAGGCCTAGCTTTACATTGTTTTAAAAGTGAGGAACATAAAAGAGAGGTTTTGCAGAGAAATTCAAACAACACCAAAGTTCAACTTTGAGCACTTAAAAAAAAAAATAAATCTAAAATGCATCTCAACACTTACCTTCTTCTTGTACACCATAAGGCATTCTGTCTCAAGCCAGAAGACTGTTTTTCCTCCTTAGATAATGAAACAGTGGTGCAGTGTGGTAGCTGCAACCCTTTATAACCTTCTAATCTCAGTTGTCAGGTGACTTATTGATGAGGCCCCACAGCTGAGTGCTATCTCTTCCAGGTGATTCCATTTGGATAAGATTGACTTGTTAGATCCTGCCCTTGAGTAAGAGCTACCCTGTTGTTTGGAGCAGCTCTATTTTTGTTAAAGTCTTGTCTTACTAGCACTTAAAATTTCATTCCAACATGAAAGTAAAGTGATAAAACAAAGGCAAAAGTCTTGCAACAGAATTTGTGATGTGGTAAATACTGCATAAGTGAGATTTACCATTTCATGCAGAATGTAGCAATTGGTGTAGGCTGAGCCTCAGGACCATATAAGCCTTTGGTGGTGTCGGTGTTTGTCTATCAAGGGTAATAAAATACACCCAGAAATCAAAGCTATTGGGTCAGAGAGTACAGGGAAAAAAATCAACATTTAAAATTATGCAAATTACTAAGTATGTTTTCTCTAAAGAGATGGGAACACATTTGCATCTGATTTATGAACTCTGTATCAGGCATTTCTCTTGTGTCTCCTGTTATGCCGCTGTCCCATGTCAACAAACAAGGCTTGTCCACACTGAAATGTGGGTTGGGGTCATTGTCCCCAGCAAGAGATTGAATTATTTGGAAGTTTTACTTAAAGTGTGAAGGAGATAGGTTCAAAAGTTTAGAAAAGGGAAAGCTGTCAAATGGTGGTGACAGATTTATCATATGGTTTGCATTTGACCTTGTGAAATAACCATTTCCAGGTGTACCTATTACACACATTTGACCCAAGAGCACAAATATCAAGTCTCTGCTTTTGCATATGTGCAAGTCCTTCATTTTCTTCAGTATGCTGGTTTTGTGTGGTAAATATTGTTCACAGGACTTGTATCCACTGATACCATAGACAGAATGGATATACCATATAGAGATACTTTTCCATGATGTATATAAAGTTTAAGAAGCAGGCACACAGGCCCTTACTCTGTCTGGTCAGTCAGTGCATTGTTGGAGACATGCTGAAGCATTCAAGACTTCTCTGGTACATACACAAAGTATTATCCACACAATACACTGTTTTGTACCCATCTAGGATATGCTCATACTTCTATTAAACGTGCACTTAGGTTGTTCAAGTAGAAAGGCTTTGCTTCTGCCTTGGGAAACAAATGGACTCTGAAGTGCTGATAAGATCATGACTTTGAGTTGATAATTTATTTTCAGAGTGGTGGAGTTCTACAGGACCCAGCGGGATGCAATGCTTATTGCTGCTGACAAGTGGTTAAAAGGTCAGTGAGTGCAACACAGCTAATTAACTTAATTTTCTTTATACCTATTTATCATCTTGGTGGTCAAGAAACATCACTGAAGTTCACCTCTTGATTCCAGTGACAGATAAGCACTATAAGCAAGTCAATGACATTAAATATTTAGCTTAGGACAAATTATCTAGTGCTGCTGTTTTCATCATTTTCTGGTGGGACAAGGAGATGGTGATGAGAAAAAAAATCTCACAGCCTTACTGTAGAAAGCAGTTTTACAAAGAGCATGTATTTCACTCCACTATGTTCTTACACTTTTTATCTTGAAAATCTCTGTCTGAAATAGGCAGATTTAGTGGCCTTAGTTTAAAGGAAGATATAAACAATCAATGTAGCAGTAGTGATAATTTTTTTTTTGTCAGAAATCAATTTCAAATATCCCCTTTTGTGGTTAATCATGGAGCACAGAAAGAATATGATCAGCAGTAATGTAATTACAGTTAGTGATTCACTCCTTTCAGTCAGTCAAAGTGGAATCATGCAATAAATGCTTGAGATCTACCCACCTAATTTAGATGGTTGTTCAGAACCATGTATTAAAAAAAGAAATACTTCTTATCTAAAAACCCAGAATTATCAAGAATAAGTACATTAATGATTTTGTGGTGCCCAAGTACCCATGTCCCATGGCTAAATTTATCAAGGAAGAGGTGGAGAAGATGTCAAGCCAAATAAATAGTTTCTTAAAAATATATGTCCAAAAGCAGATAAAGAATGCTAGGTAAACAAGAGGTATACCGTAAGTCTGCAAATAAACTTTAAGACATAAATCCTCTCTAAGCCTTCCCATCCTCCTCATAACTCCTAGGCTGTCCTTTCCTTTGGGGAAAAGTCTGTAATCATTGTAACTTAAAGGAAAACAGTTTCATGCCTTGCTACACTTTAAATCGTATTGATAGTCAATGTAATATTAAGAGAAATTCCATCAGAAAAATTATTTTATACTCTTTACTTGATCTGAAAGTAATCAACAAATATGGTTTGTTCATGTTTGAGATTGCTGTAGTTCAGAGCAATTGCTTTCACAAAAAGTATTGAGGGTACCAGCACAAGTACAGTAAGCCCACATGATTTGATTAGGGGTACTTTAAATTTGGCAAATGGCACCTTGGCTCTGTGTCCTACATTCCCTTTGACTTCATTGGGGCAACAAATCTACATCATCACTGAATCTATGATCTAGCAGTTAAAGTTGGGACAGAAATTTCTTTCTTGATTTCCAACCTAGATGATTCTATGATTCCCTTCTTTTCTCTCTCTCTCCAGACTTGGCAGAATGGTACCCTCCTGCTGCTGGCATGTTCTTGTGGATCAAAATTAAGGGTATTTCTGATACACAGCAGCTGATCATGGAAAAAGCTTTGCAGAAAGAAGTATGACCTGTGGTTTAATGGCATATGATGTTAAAATGAAATGAGTGGAGGATAAAATACATTTACCATATCTCTCTTCACATATGCACACACGTGAAAAAGGAAGGGAGCTTGCTGTGCACCATCACTGAGTCTGCAAGTCAGGCATTGCCACATAGTGACTCATTAATAAAATATTTTCATGTCTGTATTCAGATTTTGATATTTAATCGGCTTACTTAAATTTAAAACATTATAATATATAGTATAATGTCAGGTATACAACATATATGCATACAGTATTAATATCATCTTAATATTTTATGCTT
>WUAM01000407.1:2491511-2520340 GCA_024336885.1 Actenoides hombroni | reverse complement strand
CACATCTTATCTATCATAACCCACAGCTCTTTGTGTCTTATTCTCTCCCTGCGTACCGTGCTGACAGGGGTTGGGGGGAGTGATAGAAGGGCTTGGTGGGCACCTGGTGCCCAGCCAGGGTCAACCCAGCACACCATATAAAGGTTTCATGACTCAGACTTGGAATTATATGGGCAAGAGGAAATCTTAGCCATGTTCTTGTGAGCTTCCTGAATGAAATGTTGCAAACACCAATTGCAAAACACCAAACGCCAAACATGGTGTTGCAAAACACCAAACCCCACAATGCACATTGCATCTGAGGTCTAATAAGAGTGCGAAAGATCTTTTCAAACAGCTCAGTAGCATGCTCTGACCTTTCACCGTTCAAAATCAAGTGATGCTCAGGACAAACGAAGTGAGAAGGGTGACACTGGAGAAAGGAGAATAGGACACAGCACATGAGAAAAGTCCAGTGATAATAGAAGAAATCTTCTCCAAAGCCATATACAAATGGTTCAGGGAGACTTACTCTGTTAGAGATGTTTCTGATACTCATTCACAGTGCCAACCACACTTTCTGACTGTGAAATGGCCTTCTGAATGGAAAAAAACCCGTTTTATTTCTCTAAAATTTATTTCTATATTAAGGATGATAAGCATCAGGCCAAAATACTCATACATGACTAACTACTGACACTTTGAAGAATCTCACTGAAAATACTGCTTCTTCTGCTTTTTCCCCAGGCTATAATAGAACTAATAGCTTTGCTAATATCTTTTCTTCCAAACTAGGAATTGAATAGCTGCCACAGCTCGCTACCAGTAGCAGATTCACAGAGCACAGAAGACACAATAGACTGTGATGAATGAGCTACACAATTGTTTTGCCTCTGCCAAAACCTGAAACCTGCAACAAAACCTGTTCTCTTGCACTCTTTATTCAGAAAATCAGAACTGTTTTATACATGCAGCCAGCATCACAGCATTAGAAAGCACACAGGGACAGGAAACAGCTTCCTTAAAAGATGTATAAAACAGGCCATGCTCTGTAGTTTGGAAAGAGATTGAAGGTATGCAAGATTTATAAACCCAGCAAAAGCCCAGGTCAAATGCATAGGGAGTAGTTGTGCACTGCTCTCGTAGCAGAAGTAGGGGGGGATTTAACCAGCAGATGCTGATTAAACAGGGAAAGTGTTACATGCACCATAACATCACATAGGATTTTACATGGGTCAAATATACTAATGGGTCTGAAAAAGGAATTAAACACAAGGATTTGGAACAGCTCCACAAAAGACTATTAAACACATGATCTGCATGGTCCAGATCAAAAGTTCTTAATCCAATGACTGCCTGAATGAGGGAGGAGCTCTAAGGATCACTAAATATTTCCCCATTTCTTATGCTCTTGCTTCTGCCATTCTCAGAGACATTGTACGGGACTAAAATCCATAGGTCTAAACTAGTTTGGCAATAAAAGTGTCTACGTGAACTCCTCTCTGTTTTTAGCAAGGACTATTCAGGCAAGACATTATTGTATAGGAAGTTTGTGACAGGGAGAATTAAAATCTAGGGAGAAGGTTTAGAAATAATCTTCCATTCTTTCACAGGCACTAAGTCAATTTGCTGGTGAGTAAATTCAAGCTTTTCTTTAGGTCACATTTCTTTCTCTTTGCTCAGCTTAAGCCAGTGCCTGTGTTACCATGCAAAGTCTATGTACAGTATGTCATTTCCCCTTTCTAACTGCAGTTGAACACGGGTGGAATGAATTGCTGCTTCGGAACAAGATGTTGGTTACGTACCCAAGCAAAAAAAAGTCCTAGTGCTGTTGCCAAGTGGGCAGAGCATTGTAACAGAGTTTGACCTGTATTTCCTGATCATTTCTGAGGAACTGTGAAGGAGTCCCTTCATTTTCTGTATCCCCACGGGGCTAACAATTGCTACTGTCCTTTGTAGAGAACTTTGCTATCCAATGATGCTATTGACGTTCCCAGGTACTTACATCATGTAATTACTTAGAGAATCACAGAATCACAGAATTTCCTAGATTGGAAAAGACCTTTAAGATCATCTAGTCCAATAACCTAACACTGAGAAGACCCTGAGTAAACCGTATCTCTCAGCACTATGTCTACACAACTCTTAAATACCTCCAGGGATGGGGACCCCAGCACTGCCCTGGGCAGGCTGTTCCAGTGCCTGATAACCTGTTCAGTAAAGAAATTCTTCCTCACATCTAAACTTCCCTTGGTGCAACTTATGGCCATTTCCCCTTGTTCTATCACTTCTTACTTGGGAGAAGAGAGAGATCCCCACCTCTCTACAACCTCCTTTCAGGCAGTTGAAGAGGTCAATAAGGTCTCCCCTCAGCCTTCTTTTCTGCAGGCTAACCAACCCCAGTTCCCTCAGCCACTCCTCATAAGACCTGTGCTCCAGGCCCTGCACCAGATTCGTTGCCCTTCTCTGGACACTCTCTAGTGCCTCAGTGTCCTTCTTGTAGTGAGAGGCCCAAAACTGAACACAGTACTCAAGATGTGGCCTCACCAGTGCCAGGTACAGAGGTAAAATCACTTCCCTGGTCCTACTGGCCACACCACTCCTGATCCAGGCCAGGACGCCATTGGCCTTCTTGGCCACCTGGGCACACTGCTGGCTCGTGTTCAGCTGGCTGTCAATCAATCCCCTCAAGTCCCTCTCAGCTGAGCAGCTTTCCAGTCCAGCCTGTAGTACTGCTGGGGGTTGTTGTAGCCAAAGTGCAGAGCCTGGCACTTGTCCTTGGCCAAACTCATACAGTTGGTCTTGGCCCATAGATCCAGTCTGTCCAGATCCCTCTGAAGAGTCTTCCTACCCTCGAGCAGATCGACACTTCCACCCAGCTTGGTATCATCTGCAAATGTACTGAAGGTGCATTCAATCCCTTCATCCAGGTCATTAGGAATGATGTTAAACAGAACTGGCCCCAGTACTGAGCCGTGGGGGACACCACTTGTGACTGGTCCCTAACTGTACTTAACTCCATTCACCACCACACTTTGGGCCCGGCCATCCAGCCAAATTTGACCATCCAAGCCATGAGCAGACAGTTTCTCCAGCAGAATGCTTTGGGAGACAGTGTCAAAGGTTTTATTTATCTGCTGTCCAGATAGACAACACCTACAGCCTTTCACTCATCCACTCAGCGGGTGACCATGTTGTATCACTTCCATGCCACAACGTACATATCTGCAGCTGAATTATTCACATCAGTCAATGCGATTCCTCTTCTCTGTAGCTCAGGTTTCACATCAGTCAGATGAATTGTATTTCTAAGGTTCCTTTTTTGTTCTGTAGACAATGACTCTCTTCATTACAGAGGACTATCTTTTAGCTATCAAAAGCTCTATGAGAAGAATCTCATCTTCCACAGTCCTTTTCACGACATTTCTGTTGTTTCATGTCACAATGGGTCTCCTGTTAGAGATGTATATTAGTGACAGCTCAACAGAAGTTTCTAGAAAGTATTGCAGTATTTTTTGTTTTCTTGGTTAATGAAAGAAGATAAAAGTGGTGAGCTTGGTGTTAATACAACTAGCTCATTTATAAATTCATTTTTACCTTCACGTCTTAGGCACCAATATTTCTGATAGTGGATGCTGAGTGCCTGATACATCTGCTATTTTTCCTCCTGTATAAATGCTGCTCCAGAATGGTCACCAGGAAATAACTCTACAGTGTGCAGACAGCTGTGGCTCCCAGCACCCTGGATTATTTTCCTCACAGGTACCATTCATTCCAGCCACATTGTTAAATTCATACCCGCAACCAATCATCCTTGCAATGAAAGGTACCTTTTCATAGCAGGCCTAAAGAGTTCATTTTTCTATTTAGTTGAGATTTATTAAAAATGAAATTGGGCCTTTTAACCGGTCCCGATGCTCTTATTATCAGCACAGTTCTACGAATGCAGATCTCAGGGCATATCCTGGCACTTTCCCATAGACATGTACTGATATGCAACTAACAAAGAAATGCCATTCCTCTATATGCATGCCAGCTGTGCTTATCTTGCATGAGGTCAAACAGGAGCAGGGTTACAGAGCTGTAAAAAGGGAAGGAGGTGTGAAAACGCTATTGGGCCAGTAAAGGAAAATTTTGAAAGAAATTTAACACAACACCTGTTTTAGAAGAGCACAAATGTGTAAAGCCTTAGGGTGTTCACACGAAAAGATAAAATGGGCTGGAAAGCAATGAGTGGTTTCAAACTAAAGTGTCATTCACCACACCAGCAAAGAAGCGGAAAGATAAAATATTTTAGCAAGTCTCCGGGTAATAATATTTAAATAGAGCTTAGCCCCCAGAACTGCTGCCCTACCACCCGGCACGTAGACAAGATCACCAACTGACAAAGCAACACTCAAATTATGAAGCAGTAATGATACTTCTTTCCTGGGTACCATTATCCAAACTTCTTCAGATAAGAAAATGAGGCTTCCTGAAGCATGTAGGTAAGTGAGGTATGTTTTACTATATGTATTACTATGTACTATGTAATTATTATGTATTACTATGTACTATGTGATACTATGTACTATGTAATACTATTTACTATGTATTACTATTTACTATATGTATTACTATACATCATTTTCTTTTTCTGTTGCTGAAACTGGCATTAGCTATACAAAAGACAAACTACCAATAAACATGGATTTAGATGTAAACTTCCCGAGGTCCCCAAACATCTGCTTCTTGGAACGTTACCTGTCATTTAAAAGTGAAAATAACGTCAGGAATTGCTTGCCAGTATTTCTAAGAAACTGTTTCATTTTTTTGTCTCGTGTGTTTTAATTAGAGGTTCAGATTTCCCTTGTCTTGAATCTGCCCAATCCCACCGCAGTCACAGATACAGAATTCACTTCTCGCATACTTTGTTTCCGTGTAAGAAGACAACTCAAGTTTTCAGAAAGCACCTGATCTGAAGAGGTAATAGAAAGAACAGCAAATATGAAAAAATAACTCCATGTATTTATGCTGTCGAAGAACAGTACACTTTAATTCCTTTACATTTCTCTTTATAGATCACAAGTTACTTCTAGAGTTTGTTTTATGGAGCAAATTATCTTAAATTAAAGTACATCTTCCTAAAACTATTGCAGGGTCTTCATTCTGAGGTACTGTTGTTCTCTGGCCATGTAATTAGTGGTAGCACAGATCCCATTTATTCTGTATAATCTTCCTTCAGAGTGCATCTGTAGACCAGCTGGACCAAGTGGGCATAGTGCTGCTGAAAGGGAACAGCCCTGGGTGAACAGATGCATCTGATAATGGCATTCAGGAGACTGTGGTTGTATTTATACTGTGTTCTGGGGCCCTATTTTTCACTCAATCTTATCTGCAAAATAAGATTTTATGTTCTCCACCAGACAGTATCAAACCAGGTCTAGTTTGCTTTGGTTTAAGGTAGTAAATAAGTCAATCGTTGCAACAGCTATAACTTAAGGAAGGTGGTTTTACGCCTGTGTATTACTTGCCTTCATTATTCACTCTGGTTATACTCTCACCTACTTGAGGGACCACCTTATTTCAGGGGCTTTACAAGTGAGTTTACAAGCAGGTGGCACTTTTTTAATTCCTATTTTTGTCTCTTTTTGATGCCAAGTTCTGGCAAGTATCATCTGTTAATACCCAGCAGCACGGTTTTTAATCAGAACGCGTTTTGGGACCCGGGTTCAACATTTACAAAACAAGCAGTCCCTTAACAGCCTCTAACACTTGCCAGCCCAAGGGTTACACCACTTTGCTATCTAGCTTACACAGACAGATGAAGCAGGAGAAAAAAAGTGATCAAGATAAGGGTGTAGATAACCAGGGAAAGAAAAAATAGAATTAAATATTTATGGGAAAGGTTCCAAAAACACAGAGCAGAACACTAGCATCCATTACAGTATTTCTACAGTAGAAATGGGTATGACATTTTTCACCAACTGATTTGTGAGCAATGTATTAGATTTATTGAAAACAAAGGAGCTATCATTGTATTAACAGGACAGGGGAATCATCCTATTGAGAAGATAAAGAGAAATAATAGCATACTGTGAGCACAGAGCATCCAGATGATGGGAAGCTTTAGAAATAGCTTAGACACAGCCAACATCATGGAGCTCAAAGTGAGGCCATGCAGGGTCTGTTTCATCAGACTGTTGAAGTGAAAAGCTATGCACTCTCCAGGCTGGGCAACCTGGGAATAGGAGTTCTTGAATTTACATTCCATTTTTAATCCTCCAGAAAATTTTCAGGAAAAATTAGCAAATGCCTTCAGGAACCTAAAGCCTGGTCTCGTAATCAGCTAGAAAGTAATACACAGGATGTCCAGAAAAATAAGCCATATTTCTGCCCCTTGAAGCTTTTTCCTTACTTTCCCCAGCAGAAATGCAAAGTACTGCTTTTCAAAGTTCTTACAGGAAGCTGTTGCCTTGCACTTCTCGATAAAGCAAGATGGAGAGACTAATTCAGTACATTGTGGTTTTGTCATGTATAATCTAGCTTAAATTGCACCACGTCGTAAGACAGAATTTAAAATGTCATAAAACTTCATTCTTTTTCTCCCGCACAAAAGGTAGTCTAGGTACAAACCAAAGCAAGGACTCAACCTCTGAACACTGAGAGACAGTTGCTGGCACTGCTGAAGGCACAACCTTCTCCAGCAAGGTCATGGATGTGCTGGAAAATTTTGCTCTGCTATAAATTTTATTGACTTTCAGTTTCTGATAACAGTAAGGGAAAGCACACTGAACTCTGGCGTTGTGCCACAAGAGACTATTTTATTCTGACAGCCAAAACCCACAGCTTGCTGAGTCACAGAAAACTTGCAGCAATAACTCTGTGTAAATGAAAGGCACCTTTTGTCAATGACAAATTTGTAATGTAACTTTGACCAGACTTCAGCTTATTTTCTGTCCCTCCTATGGGCAAATATAACCAGAATATAATTCAGAAAGAAAAATATTGGTTCTGCACATGCAGGAAAACCCTCCAGTTTGCCCAGCCCTCGACCATTTCTCAACTTCCCTAGTGACTATGGTGAGAGGAATAAAACAGCTCCAGGAGCTACATAATTTAATCCCACCGGTTCTTACTGCGCTGTCACAGATCACACTACTTCTTCTCTGTCAGTGTGCTTTGGTGACATGAAGAAAATACAGAATATAGCTCCTTTGAAAATACAGTTTCCTTTTTGCTTGCAAGACTTTGATTTGCTCATGACAGAGGGTGACCCATATTACATTCTTCAGTTGGAATAGGTAAGTACTTGCTTGTGGGTTTTAGTATTCCTGTCATGAACGAGTTTTCTTTCTCAAGGAGCAATGTATTTTCACCTGCCCCAGTTAAACCATTCAGATAGTAAAACACATTGAAAGAAAACTTTGCTTTAAATATATTTTGGCAGTTGGAGGCAACACAAGTTGTCGTTCACCAGTGGTCAAATTTGAGCCCACAAAACCCACTTATATTATTGCAAGAGTAAACCACATACAAATTGTATATATGCAAGCTCATGTGCTGCTTAAATTCACTGGTGCTTACGTTTGGAAAGTACAACTGCAGCACGGACCTGTACAGAGAAAAGTAGGTGGTGGGTGTTAATTCTACCAGGCTGCCTTGAGGATTCTGCTGGTTAACACAATAGTCACCCTGAGGGCTTCCAGTAGCCCCAGCAGTGCACTTGGCAGTGGGGGGCAGTAACATGCACTGTAAGGGATGCTGAATGCAATGCTCCCTTCCTTAGAGATCCCAGCAGGGCAATCTGACCAAGTTAGCTGGAGAAGGAGAATTTCCATAGACTCATCACTGAACTTGCCTTCAAATTCAGCTTCCCTGGAGCTCCCAGAGACATTAGCTCAGCGCAGTGAGGTTCTTCTAAGCTTCATCCAACCCTCCACTGAGATACAAAATCAAAGAGGTTGCCTCCATACTCTACCCCAGAAAAGCCATCCAAGCTACCTTGGTGCCATCTAGGCTACTTTTTAATGAATATTAAAGACCTAATTTAAGAATAATAAAGACCTAATTAAAGCACTATCTTTGGTCTCCGTGAACACCGACAGTAAAGTGGTCAGGTTTAATTACTTCCCCTAAATCATCTCTGCTGGGCAAGCACAATGTCAAAATGTTTTCTCATATTACCAACTTCCAGAACACGTTCATGATTTCTGTGCTATTCAAATGAGCAAAGAGCCTCGAGTTTTCAACACGCCTTGCTTAAAAAATGTTTTAAAGCTGGCATGTCATGTGCTGTACCAAGTAAACCTCTAGTTCCATAGTGGGCATCAGTGGAGAAGCAGTGCTTTACTACACACATCTAAGGACATTTTCCTCCCCTTCCTGATGCCACGCTCCTGAGCAGTATGCCCTTGCATGGCTTATTTTGACAGTGCTTCTCCCTGACAAGTCCTTGAGGAATCAACTACTGTTCCTTCTCGATTTACCTATGAATGACCACAGAGTGGCTTCTTACTGATTGTACTAAAAAAAAAAATAACCTGTAGATTGGTGATTCCTTTGCAGCTCATCCTTGGCAAGCAGGATTTATATTACTTAGCAAATAGGCATCACCCCTCAGTCTATCAATAAAACCTTACACTCCATGGGCATTATAACTTCTTCTATATCTATTTTTGACTTGTAGTGATTGATGATAAAGCAACTTAAGGCAGAGCTACTTCACATAATGTGCAATGTGTTCATGATGTAATAGGAGACAATTTAGCCCACAAAGATCCACAAGTGCAGTGACTCATCAGCTTCCCAAACCATGAGGAAATCTACCTAACAAATTCTAACAGAGCAAACTACAGTCTAATATAAACTGCTGCAGATTACACGCATTTCTTTTGATGCTTTTTCTTTCCCTCTATGCACAACATCAGAGGAAAAGTAGGGAAAAGTACCTGCTTCCATGTAAGAAAGTGAATTATGTCATGCCAGGGCTCACAAGCCCAGATGGATGTAGGCATGTAACTCATTGGCAGACACAGAAAAAGCATTTTATTTCTAAGATGCTTGTTACAAAAAGTGGTACATTTACCTCAGAGTTTAAATACTTTTTTTTCTGTAGCTTGGAGCATTGAGACACAAAAATAAGAGCACGTCCAAAGTTCCTCAGGACGCCTTTGGTAAAGATGGAAAGCTAGACCCTTTGACTTTCAGTTCTCTGATTAAGCCAGAAGACTTTCCTTCAGCAGGTAATCAGTGGTGCATTATAGACCAAAGTCTACCACAACTTACACTTAGAGAACATTGCCTTTTATTTTAGTTTTAGGTAATATCATAAGAAACAGCTATTCCCCAAGGGCTGTGTGGCTCCATTGCTAGATGCCAGCAGGCTGGACAGTTTCTCCAGTGTTCAGGCAACAGTTAGCTGCTTTTTTTTTTTGTGCCTGGTTGCTTCCTCCCAAAGCCAGGCATTCAATTAACTCATCAATTGCCACTGGTCAGCCAGCAGCTTTGTTCATTTCTTTAAAGGTTACATGAAAAAAAAAAACAAAAACCAAAGGACTTGGGAAAAATATAGTGAGAAGAAGACCCATCTAGGATAGCACTTAAAATCGATTTCCAATGAAATTATGGCTGAACATGACAGGGAGGGTAGTAAGGAATGACGTCTCTGTGACTGACTCATGGCTTTGCTGTTCTTTGAAATCAAGAGCATTGATTTTTTTTATACTTTTACTCGGGTTTGCTTCCAGCATCCTGGGATTCCCCAGAGCCCAGATGGATAAAATGCTTGACACACAGGCAAATTGCTGAAAGGTCAGTGTCCTCGGTACACGTTGCTCAGCAGCATCTGTGCTGCTGCTATATTTTCCAAGATCCAGGCAAATTCAAAGAAGAAAATTGCATTTGAAGAGTGTTTACCTGCTATCTTCTATTTGTACATTTGTGTGGGACAACTCAGTCCCCATCAGTGTAAACAGGCTCGCATCTGAGTTTTCCCTCCCTTTGTTTTGCAGACTCAGCCTGGCATTTCCCCTGACCTCGTGACACTGTCCAGTGCCACGTGTATGAACATCACAGCTACACAAACTGGCACTGACACCTAACATAGCCTGGCCACCTCTGTGGAACTAACTTGTCAGCAACACTTACTGGCACGATCAGAAGAAAACCCCAGCTTGTACACCAACTCTAATGCTAATCTTTCCCCCGACCTTGCAGTTAAGCCCCAGAGCTAAAGGTGGCTCAGAAACTGAATTTGGCATCACTTCTTCAGTCAGTCTGAAACAAGTTACCAGCTTAACCTTGACTGGACATATATCCCAATCTCACCTCCATCCTTTCACCCTGGAATCTCCCGGCCTCCCACTGATCTGCCAGCCAAATCACAGGACAGCAGCTCTTCCCCTTGCAGGCACCCTGGAGTTTTCTGAACACAAGCCCCAACTCTAATTCCAACCTTTGCACTTCCAGTTCTTTTCCTCAGATGTGGCTTCACTCCAACCCTCTTTTAAGCCAGCTAGAAACTACAACTAGGATTTTTAGGTTTGTTGTAAGTCATACTTTTACTAAGTCTGACTCCTCCCCTTCATCTCAGCCAAAGCTAACCACAGCCTAAAAACTGCCTTACTGCTTGAGGATCCCAACACAAACACAGCTCAGTGCTTTACGCCTGAACTCTGAAAAACTTACCTGTAACCTGCGAAGAACCCGAGCTTTGTCTTTTTCTTTTATCTCTGGAGGTCAAACTCTACTTCACCACCCCATCTTACCCAGTGACCCAACCTCCAGTCTCAGAGCTCATTTCACAGCGACACCGGATCGCACCACCTCCCAGTTCAGCTTAGCAAGCTGTGTTAAATTACCGTTAATTATTACATCCCTTCAGAAATGTACAAGAACAACCTCTAAACCTCTAATTCTACCCAAAATCTGGTTACGCTCACCAGGGCATGTAACCTTAATTTGGAAGGAAATGAACAGCCAGGGGTACCAGCCTTTCAGCTCTGCCTGTCTTGCAGAAAAGCTGTGTCTTTTATTAACGCAGAAGCAGCGCCAAGAACACTTCAAACACATTAAAATGCTCAAAGCTTGACAAGAATCATGGAGTTTCTTTGAGTTTGTATGAAAACTAACTTATTTTTCTTGCAGTAGGGATACAGTAATGTTTTAGAGATGAGACAATGTCTGCCGTGCACGTGGACTGTCTCATATTGCTCCGGATGCCACATTTCCACTTACGTTATAGCATCAGAACACATTATTGACTAACTTAACAGTAATAATCGGAAAGGTTTTAAGAGGTGAGAGTATTATGATCTGATAACAAATTGCCTTGTTTTGTTTTATTTTCTGCCTACATCATAGCAAGCATCTAACAAGACTAAATTATAACTAAGGGCAGCTGGTAACAGCTGCAAATGTAATCGTTAGCAGCAGCAGTGAGCTGCATAATCGAATGAGGGAAAGAGGTGATGCAGCCTCTGCCTGCCTCTGGAAGTGAGAGTCTGCATACGTACACTTACACACACATACAGCCTCACTTCTGCAGAAAAGGTTTAAAATAGAGTAATCATCCCTGGCTTTAAACTTACAGGTCTTACAGTCGCTGTAACAACTCAGCAGGCTACCAGAAACTGGCAG
Source organism: Actenoides hombroni (assembly GCA_024336885.1). Classification (NCBI taxonomy): domain Eukaryota; kingdom Metazoa; phylum Chordata; class Aves; order Coraciiformes; family Alcedinidae; genus Actenoides; species Actenoides hombroni. Next base: position 2,508,742 of record WUAM01000407.1, on the reverse strand, counting down.
AGAAGCCCCTCTTCCCCTGGACCACAAAGTCTCTTCTGCACAGAAGTGCAGACAGACACTACAAAACAGGCAGACACTAAGGACTACAGGCAGATGAACTCCAGGACAATTTTCACAGCTTTCTGAACATGAGAGTTAGGGAGATTTCAGCTGGGAACCTATCCTGACAGGGACACCCTACCACACATCTTCACACGAGTGGGGTAGACGGAGGGAAAGTGCAGAAAGCCTAAATCACCCAGGTCATCACGGATTTTAAGTGATACCTGCAGTTTCGCCAGAAGCTATCAGACAGCAATGCACAGGCAGGAGCTGGACACGTAAGCCCATCAGACTACAGTGCTTGCAGAGCAGGACATTCATCTGCAGCAGGAACGTCACGGGGATCCGAAAGCACATCACCCTCGGCTCTGCCAAGGGTTGTCCTGCTGTCTGTCAAAGGCCGGCAACTGGAGGCAGTTCCAGTGAAATCTTTTGCCTAGCAAGGGTATAAAGAATTCTGATCACTGCCCAAAGTGGGAGCTTTGCAGAGAGAGGAGCACCTGGAGGGACCTAACTTTGGAGTCACTCTGGTGATGGGAAGTGACTGCGCCCTGCTACGTTCATCTCTCCCTAGGTAAGCCATGACTTTGAGACAAAGCAAATGAGATCATTTTGTTTTAAATCCAAATTACTGCTTTTGGCAGAGGAAACCCCCCCCCTGGATCTGTTCCTGTGTGGCCTACCATAGGTGATCCTGCTCTGGCAAGGGAGTTGGGCTTGATGATCTCCAGAGGTCCCTTCCAACCCCTACCATTCTATGATTTCTAAATGGTCAGTAACTAACAACCCTCTGCAGCTTGTGCTCAGAACAGGAAAGTTTTGTACCTGTCCTGCTGCCTTGGGGCCACAAGCTGCTTGCCTCAGAGTTGGTCTGTGGGATGAGCAGTGTCTGAAATGCACTGCTAAGGAAACTGAACGCTGGTTTGCAGACTGTGAGCTCCTATACAAGCTGCGTAGCACAGAGTAGTACAGTGGGTTCATCTTCTTCAGGGAAATAGTTTTTCACCTGATAAACTGTAGAGGTAGCTACTGTCTGTTGGGGAAAATGATCTATGCAAGGCATGTCTCGTTAAAACTGCTGGACTTCCCTTTTTTTAAGAACTGCTGCAAATATTAAAACTATTTAGAAAGATTTCTAATGGCATCAAACAATTGTGCAGTCCAGATTTATGGTCCCAGCATGCATTTACTCAGAGGTAACTATACGAGACATGTATTTTCCCAGGAAGTTGTTTTGGGATGCTGTCTGGTTTATTTAAAAGTAAGTGCCATGCAAAACTGACCCGGTGAGCTGGACTTTCCACAAAACACTGTTTAGCTTCTTAGACAATGGGCAAAAAAATGGACAAGAATGAAATAAATCCTCTGAGGGAATAATTATTATTCAAGCAGCTGCATATGCTGATAATCAGAAGGCGTTGCCTATGTAAACTTTCTAGGGAAAAAAAAACAAACTATGGGCCTAAAATTCTCCTTAGAATTAACTCTTTCAATGAGCCTACTGCCACCACTTGTGTAAAAGCAGAGTGGCAATAGAATTCAGCAGGCCTCTCTCTGAAAGGTGTTAGCTGCAAACAGCTTTCACAGTGAAATACAGGGCAAACTGGTGTCATGCTCTGCTGCAAACACAATGATTTAGCAGCAGGCAGAGACCACATAATGAAACGGTGGAAAGAGGCAATGTACCAGGCTACCAGGCTCTGAATGTGTCCAGAGGGTCTGCACACACACACACGCTGCACAGAAAAGGACCGCATTAGCGTGATCGTTACCAGTGCTAATGAAGTCAGCATTCCTGCATTTCTTTATCTGTTGTGCCAGGATACATGTGGTAGTAATGGAGGAGAAGTATGCTTTTTAAAATGATTTTTTTTTTTTAAAGTATTTCATTTAAACCAAGCTTAGATGAAGTTGTGCTGAGCTACATACATCGCTGATTTGGAACCATCATTTATTGACAAAGGGAAACGCAGCCCAGGCTCCAGAAAAAAAAGAGAGAATTTCTTGGTCATCACATAAAACATGGCTGTAAAAAAATTGTGTAGGAAATTACCCACAGTATTGCAGAGGAAATCTTGACCATCTTGAAGTGACTTTCAGTACGACAGCGTTGGAGAGTTGCAGGATGAATACAACGTTAATTTTACATCTTTCATTCTGCCAGGCTTGGCAGAGTAGAACTATCCTTCCACTGGAATGGTTTTGTGGATTATGATTAATAGACCCTCCAAAACACAACAGCTGATCGTGGGAGAAGCCACAGAGAGAGGGGTAAGTAAAAACTATCAGCTGGGGGGGTGAGGGGTGTGGAAATACAATCTGCAAGTAGTTTTGCCTGTATTGTGAATTTTCGTTGTTCTGAATATGCTGTGAGCCAACTGCTGTTTTCTTGCAGAAGACAATAAAATTTCAAGGGGTGGAAATGGGGAATCACATGACTATTATAATGATTTGGATCTGATCCATTATTTGCACATCATTTCCTCTGGGAATGTAATGTGATAAAACTCCATTAAAGGAGATGGACCCAAAAATGTGTTTACATGCCTGGGGAGACAAACATTTTCAAAGCCAGGATGGGTGAATCTCTGTACCCATCTCTCACCCTACTGATGATAAAGGTTCTACCAGTTATTATTGTTATGAATATAGTATTATAAGGACACCATCATTCTAGAAGGTCTTCTGAGTGACCACACTCACCTACTAAAAAAATGCTGTCTCCAATATCATCATTTCCACTAGCTTCTTTCAGTCCCAGTGAAACCTGGCCTGCACCTTAGATATATGTATGAAAAATACACAGACTATAGTGGATATTAAATGGTGTGATAGGTTCTTGGAAGCCCCCAGATTTATTTATTGATTTCTTTTTCTTTATAAATACTTGGGAACATTACAGAATTCACAAACATTATGCCAAAATCATAGAGGAAACTAGAAATGCAAAAACTTCACAGTGGAGAAAAAACCAACCAACCAAACAGCTGTTCCAAAGTCTAAGAAATATCTTGGCAATAGTTTTACCTTTCTTTCCATCTTCAGTTTTTGTTCTAACATCGATTACACTTGTAACCAAGTCACTGACTTACTTTTTTTCCAGGACAAAACTAGACACACACTCCTAATCCTACAGCCACTGTGGGTTACTTTTTAATTAGCAGAAAGGACTTTATAGGAGTTTTCTAGGTCTGAAATAAATCTGCCTTCACTATTGTATTGGCAAGAGACATTAATGCCATAGCCAAAGTATCACCTAACTCTTCCTCCACTACTGAACAGGAATGACACTTCCACAAAACAGAAAGGCCCTACGTTACTGTTATAAATAGTTGCATGGGTTAATTCTCAGAATCTAGCACAAAACACTTCCAATTCCTTACCTGAAGCTCTGGTAAGGGTCAGGTTAAGCTTCTGAGACAAGGAGGCATAATCTCCACAGCAGGTTGAAAAGGGATAGCCCTTATGTCTAAGCCTGTTGGAAAAAAAATGAGAGTGTTACGAGGCAAGCTGGAGCTGATGACTGAAGTGCTTGATTTTCACCCTTCTGAACCCTGTCAAACCCTCCTCACTCTTGTTTGCCTTCACAGGCAAATTATTTATTTTAACCAACTGATGAGTGAGCAAGTCATATAAACTGACACTGGGCAGAGACTGCGCTGCACCACTGTCAAATATTTACATTCATTTGCCAATCATCTGGCAACTGAAACGTAATCAGCAGCTTCATTTTTACGTCCCCACTGGAGGTGGCTTGCACATCCACCACAAATTCATCTCGTTTACTCTAAGGTTGCTCTTTGGATTCTACTCATTTAAATGAAGAAATTCTATTCTTTTCCGGTTCCTGTTAGCCATGATCTCTTCTGCCTGTCGGTCAAGGGGGTCTCTGGTAACCCTACAGTTAGTTGCTTATAGCTTATAATCACATCTGACATGGTCACTGCATCATAGCCAATTCTGTTCACGTTGAGGCTGGATCAGGGTAATTCCAGGAGAGAAGAAGGAGATGTCAGGTAGTGGTGAGATTACCTATTAAAAACTCTCGTGAAAGCCTAAAGCTGGCACATGATCCTGCATGTCAGTCGTTGAAGTCACAAAGACCTAAGAATTGATATCCTGAACAAAATCAGAAGCAGCTTTGCTTCTGCCTCTTGGAGACTACCATAGAATTGGAGTGGTGGATAATATGTAATGTAGATATTTTCACAACATGCCTCCTATGTGGATAAAATCTTGATTTTACAGTTGGGAGCTTAGGAAGTAAATTCCAGAGTGGATCATAATTATTCACTCCCAGGAGCAATGCCTCTTTGCTGCAAAAAGAGATATTCAACCTCGTGCTGGGAACCCTACAACCTGATTGAGCAGATGATGGCTACAGGGGATGGAGCACATCCCCCAATTAGCAGAGGTGATTTGCCTTGAAATGGCAGCAGTTTCAAGGCCCAAGCTACATTAGAATAGCGATGTGCCCAAACTAAGAGAGAAGGCTCGTTAGCTCAGGGGTGGTACTATTCTAATGAGGCTTGCTATCTCTGAGCACCAAGCTTGGTAGGTCTGAACTCTCCAGATTGCTCAGGCAGCTGACACAGCACACAGGAACACATACCCTCCTTTCCTCTGAAAGTACTTATTGGCTCTCACCCTTGCATCAGAAAGTCCAGGGGATGTTTGAGTGTGAGAAACAAAGTGGCCAGTAGCAGCTGAGCCAAGGCATTGGAGATCTCAGCAGTTCCAGACGTGGTAGCAATGGACTCATAGCCTTTCACACCATCAGTGAGCCAAGGCAGACAATGGATTTGTCTACACTGACCAACACCAGCTTGACTACCAAACAGCAAGATAATGGCACATGGTTAGCTTTCTCTCTGCCTAATGGGCCCAAACAAAAAGCCACCCAAGTTTAACCTCTCACTAACGTGTGGTTATTTGCATTATTTGTAAGCAGGCAAATTCAGTTTTACGATACTAGCAAATTCGTAATTGTTAATGCCTGGCAACTTTGAGCTATACAGATTGTTATTGTAAAGTTTTCTGAGATGTTTGCATGCAAAGCATATGGTGCAGGTGAGGTGAGCAGGACGGAGTCAGCACTGGGTGTCTGCAGTGCCAAGCTCTCTTGCTCAGAAGGTGAAGAGCAAGATCACCCATCTGCCCAAGGAAAGAGAGCAAATGCAACATGACAAATCAGTGCAGTTTTCCTGATACACTTCACTGCTTCCATATGCTTTTCTCCAGAGCTGAACCATCTACCTCTAACTCATATGTGATTTGTGCATCTCACCAGACAGCCTTCAGAGACACCATTGTTGTGTTTGCTGATTCCAGATGTTGGAGACTGTCCCAGGCAAGTAGAAGTGCTGTCCATTCCTCCCCTGCTCCCCCCGCTCCCTCAGACTGATTACTCAGCTCATTTAAAAGCAGGGTCATTTCAGACACTGACAAATTGCTGCATTCAGGTATAAATTCTGCAGTGTAAGACATCAGCCTGTGTGCCATCCTAAACAGGCAAGTCAAGTCTTGACTTGAATGAAGGAAGGCTCAAAGTGCCAAGAAATGGAATGGTGAGGAGGGGAGCAAGACGGAAAGTTTGCCGGAGGGTTTTAACACGTCAAATGACACCACTGCCTAAAGTTCCTTAGAAGCACAGTATTACAGTTGGATAGTAGCAGTCAGTATGTCAGTTGCTGGTATTTGGATTCTCAGCTCCAGTGTCTCTTCTTCCATGACACTTGTTTTTATCTGCTTTTCCTTACATTTCCAACAGAAGGATTTGAGGATGCTATCAGAAACCGTAAGAGAAATTGTATGAGGAGATCAAAACAAACTTCTCTTGTGAACTGGCACTTTTGGCAACCTGCATTTATTACTGTATAGAAATCGTGGCTCTAATTTCACTGAGACATCGAAACAAAGTAGGTAGTTACCTTCAGTAACTACTAGGAGTTGCACAGTAACTCCAAGATACAACACTTCACACAGTATATGCAAACAACAGAACATCATGCAACAGCTTCCTGAAAGCATCTCTGTCACCTACTTATTCATTTCTTACCCCCATCTTACTGGCATTTGGCCTTACAGTCCATAAAGAAATATCACCAAAGTTAAATCTCTTTTGAAGTGCAGAGTCCCTTTTCCTTAACATCTTGGTAATTTTTAACAATAACGTTCCAAAAAGAAAGTTTAGTTTTGAAAATGTCTTCACAAACTATTTCCAAACAAATAATAGGAAATGTCCACTCAGATGAACTGACAGTTTGCTTTATCTTTATAAAAAATGAATTGCATTGGAGTGAATAACCATTTAATTTTCACATTTTGAAAGTTTCTGTTGACCTCAAAATTTCTTCAAAGTTTCTGTTGACTTCAAAATCAATGGATATTACAGCTAATTCATTTTACCAATTTATATTTTCAAAATAAAATCAGAAAGAACAGACTACTGGGTTTTTTTCTAATATATCTTGATTTCCTATCTAATTCTTAAAAAACAATAGATGCACTATCAAAAAATTTTCTCACTTTTTATGCTTAAATACTGTTTGATTTCATAAGCCACGCTGTACACATGTTAATTTACTCTATGGACTGTGATATTTTCCAGCAGTTTCATAAATTAGCCTTCTAAAATGACCGAGCTCTTCTCGGGACTCCAGAAATAAACTTCTCAGGCAAAACTATGAATGTTTCACTGAACAATAAACACCAAGAGCAGAAGAGCTTCACTTTTCCAGAGCTGCAAATATTTTCAACAAGTACTTCTACATGGGCTATGCATATCATGCAAAGAGAAGCCAATTACCCACATATCTCCTGTTGTCATGAGAAATCAGTTATCTTGAAGTAGCTATTTGCTTGAAATGCCTGACTACATCTCCCACCAACTACCTGATGCGGAATGTGTTTGCCCCACCACACCTGTGAGGTGGCTGGACAAAGCTCACACTAGCTGGGGTTTTCTAAGATGACTCCTGGCTTGCAGGAAGAATGGGGGGAAAGAGCATCTCGGGGCGTACTGCTCCAGCCACTGCAGTGCTTCCCTCCAGAGCATCTCCACTGTAAGTGAGAACAGACACCATCCTCCCCTTCAGAGTGGAGGGACAACTCACTGCTACCCAGTGCAAGTGTTAAAGACAATGGGTATTTGGCACAAACGAAAAGACAGAGTCAAATTCTACAGAACACAGAAAGAACACCAAATATACGGTTGGTTGTGCCAGAGGAGTTGTTGTGGTTACCCTCTCCACCATGCTGGTGGAAGGCTGGGCAGATGGGTACTCTGCTCTTCCTGTTTTTCAAAGAAGTTTAGTGTCTGTTCTGAAAACTACATGGGTGGCTTCCTGCACACAAGAATTACCCGATTTAACTGTGCAACAGTGAATATTTTGGCAGTCTGTGAGTCTTGGAATTTCTTGCACTTGTATTTATTCTAGTAGATGGTACCACGTTCTCCCTTTCAGGCAACCTGCCAGGATCTGTTAGGATTTCTCCCACAGTGTGTCATCAATGCAGGCTTGGGAACAACGAGAGAGGCAGTAAAATCAACCTGTATTGTAGACAAAAGGGAAGTTTTATAATGCATAAACATCAGAGCCCTGTGAAATGGATTGTAAAAGGGAAGAAGCAGTTTTAATGAGCTTTTAAGAACTATCAAGAGAAAAAATGGAGGTATGTGGGAAAAAAATAACATATTTTTCATCGGGCAGACAGCAGCTGGTCTATCAGGAGGTGAAAAGCAGGGGAAGTGGAAGAGGTTTGTGTGTGTATTGCCCCACACACTGTATCATGATGTGACATGAGAAGCTAACCCAGAATATTTTTAATTATCTTTAGGATCTAGCCACAACTGAAATCGCCCTGCTTTTGTTCAAGAAATATTTCAATGTAGATGTATTGCAGATGGAGGAAAAAAAATAATCCAACCCACATCAGTTGGCTGACTGCACAAAAGAGACAGGGCATTCATAGAGGGTAGAGCAACATGTCAGTACCTCATCCCACCCCACCCCGGCCCTTCTCTCAGCGTAAGCACAAGCAGTGCAGAAGCAGAAAACTTAAACTGATTTCCCTGACAATCACCTGAAATACCTTCCTTTTTTTGTCTTTTGATCATAAGCAGCTCAAGCAGTTCCCGTCTCCTCTCCCTGAAAAACTCCCCCTGTTTATGCCTAACGTAAAGATACTTCCACAAAGCCAAGAGGACGACCCCACCGGGCCCATCCCTGACACAGAACCTTCTGCAGTTCACCCCATTTCAGCCCTAAATAAATGACATCCCATGTCTGGGGCTTTACAACCTTGCCACCTAAAACTACTGTCTATTATCGTGTAGGAGATAATAACCTAAAATGGTTTGGAGCTTAAATTCAAGGAAGCCTATGATTGTACCAAGCCTCCTACACTCTAATATATAGTGGGAATAAATTATTTTTTCAACAAAGGTAAAACTGAAAGATTATTAACACCCAGACAATGTGCTGGTACCAATTACTTCTTTCTTTTGATATCTGGAAGTATACCAACCCTATTCAAGGTCTTTCCATGAGGAACCGAGCTGTAAAATTACAATTTTAATGGAGAGCAGATAACAATTTTGGTCTTTTGTGCTGGCAAAGAGAAAGTCACATCATCTCCTTCATAACAAAAGGGTGTCCTACCAAAAAGTATCTCTTCTGAAAAATAGCGTGTGGAGGAAAGAAAGCCCTAATGAGACTTTGATTACATCTCTGCCATTACATGATAATCCTTAAAATCACTCAACTGTCGTATCTGGCTTTTTAATCTAGTCTTAAAACCAGAACCGAAGCAGATGCTTAATGTACTCCATTTGAAAAGCTGTTCACACTTAAAAATCGTTCTGGAGAAACGTCTGCTTGCTAACGAGAAGCTGTCCACAGTGGCTGAGCCACTCGTAGCCAGGCATAGCTGCAGTGCCAGGTGCTGGCACATCTAACCCAGCTCCTTCTGCAGGGATCCAGCCCAGGCTGGCTGGCTGGGTGGGAGTCTGATCAAGCACTACGTCCTGCTCAGCACAGCTAAAGTCATTGTTGAGTTTACTTACCGGGAGGGAAAATTATTCAACGCATAGGGCTGTAACTGAGCTGGTGAAGTTGCCTGTATTGTGCTAAGGGGTGCGGACCCCTGGAGAGATGGGTTTTAGCTGTGAACCTCTACGTGGCAGTTGATTAAACAGGGACACAGCTTCCAGTCCTTGCAAACCAATGCCAGATGATTTATGAATCCCTTCAACTCTTCTACGGGACGAATTTTGCTTTACAGTTTTGGGTTGGGTTTTCTTTCCCTCTCTTTCAGTGGAGATAATTCCTCTTGCTCTTGAGATTGAGTTTTATACAAAGCACAGGCTCAACTGGGGGGGAAGGGACGGGGACACGACAGACACCAAACAAAAAACCCAGCAAACAGTCTTGTGGAATAACTCCACCAAAACACACCCACAAAGAGCGGGTATATGAAGAGCATGACATTGAGTGGGTCTGTGGTCAGTAGAGATATCAGCTCTGGTGCCTTCAAGGCAAGGTGTCCCCAGAAGCACCAACATTACAGTATATGTCTGACCTTGTTATAAGAACTTCTTTGCATGTCTCAACTACACAAATAAACAGGAAAAGAAAACCATGAGTCAGAAAGCCGAGGGAAGCCTTCATCTTTTACTAGACCCACTATTTCCAGATGCCAGCAGTCTACCAGCTGCAAAGTAACTTACAAAGAAGACAAAATAGGACTAGGAGGTCCCAGAACCTCTTCCACCTGCAAGCAGAGACTGGCAACACAGAAACATGCACAGCTTTTCCATCACAGCTGATCTGTCACAGTTGGTCTATCCAGATGCTTCCTTCATCCTTCTCTGCAGATGAACACCTTATGATCACCAGGGTCCACGTGCACCCTCAACTGGAAATTAGATGGACATGTGAAGAATCTCTGAGCTGTCAAAGAAGCTGTGCACCTCTAACTGCTCCCAAACCCCTCCAACCATGCAGAGAGCTGGGAGGCCTGGGACTTCCCAGCCATCCTCCCTAGTCCTGGGACAGTACACAAAAAGTTGCTAGTGGGGAGGATGAGAGATGTGAAAACTTCTGATGAAGAAAATATTGACTGTCTGAGAGGGAAAGGAAAAGCCCTTGTTTACTACATATTTGATCCCTTCCCAGAAAACTCATTATCTGTGTATTCATGCTTCCCCTGAAAAACAGGAAATCAGCTTGTGCTTTTCAGGACAGAGGTGGCCTTTTTTGCAGGTAAAAATTGTAGACAGCCACATCCCAATTTTACAGACAAACCCCATTACTAAGGACTATCCAGTAGATGGCAGAGTTACCTTGTGACAAAGCTGAAAGCCTTAACTTGAAAGGGTAACTTCCTGGATAAAGGGTTGAGCACTAGTTAAGCATATGTAACTAGCAGAATGAAATAATACCTGAAAAGGCATAAAACCATGTTGGATTAACTGATCTAATAGGAGTTGGGAAACGCAGCAAAAAATCTTGAACCTCAACACAGTATTAAAAATGAGCTTTCTTAAAAAATGAGTTTCATTTAGAAAACTATTTATACCACCAAACTGGCAAGACAGAAACCACCGTATTTAATGTGACAATCCACTGGAGCTGATGGCTGTAGAATAAAGTCGTGGGAAAAGCAGAAAGCCCTTGCAAATATTACTGAAAATGATCAGCAGAAGTGGCGTTCAGGACCAAAATCAGTTCAGCTGGAGAGTTTAGTGTTCACCTCTTTCTAGAGACTGAGAAAAAGAAGTGCACCCATAAAGGGAATTCCCTACTGCTTTTGTCAAGATGAGAAATCATGACTCAGCGGGTGGAGAACATCTTCATAGGTTGGGACCCCCCTTAGAAGCAGCCAGGAGGAAAGCTTGATGCACCCTGAGGATCTCAGAAATATTTTTTGACATGCTGGGAACCAAACCACTCAGCTCAGTATGAAATACTGGCTGCAAATGGAGCAGGCCTTGACTTCAGTAAACTACAGTTCTTTGAATCTGGGTTTCCAGATAAATCAGTAAGATGCATCCCAGTGTATTTCCAGCACTTGGGATGTCTCTAGTAGGTGAATTCCCTTGTAAGTCTCCCAAGGTTGTACGGCCATCTCCTTGAAAGACAGCTTGATTTCCATGAGGTGGATATAAATGTGATCATTCTCGTTGCGTGAACACTTCCTGACACAATTTGTTGGTGATCACTAATATCAAACCCACGTACATTGCAGGTAAACTGAAATGGCTGCAGGAAAATAGCCATATAGAATGTGGACTGGTATTTCTTTAGCAGAAAAGATTCAGACATCAGATAGACAAAATTTTTGCCAGGTTTGGCCTGTCTCACTGAAATGACTAACATCTAATTTCACTATTATACTATAGAATTAGAGGATTAGTGGAAATACTATATTTATACACAAAAAGAGGTTAGCTGCTTTCTTTTGTGAAGATCTAATAAGAAAATGCACGTGCTGATGGCACACAGGGCTCCTGAAAAGTAAAAATGCCCAGCCTGGCACACATTCTGTGTCAGGACAAATTCTGCATTCGTTGCACCAGTGACACTCAGCAGGGCTACCAGACTGCAGACCATGCAGAAAAACAGAATTCTCCTTCCTAGTGATTAACAGTATCTTCAAAGTCACATCTCCTATTATTTCCTGCAATAATAAACTCCACTTCCTCTGATAAATGCAGAGTGTCACTAAAGAACATACCTTTGGACCATGTCACTGGAAACACTTTTGAGCTTTGTTTTAATTGTATAGAACCCTTAAATAGTTCATCGTCTTTTTGTTTGGTTGGTTTTGGTTTTCACATATTAATGCATGATTACTTCTTTAAAAGTTTTCCCCCATCCTAAAGCCACCTTATTGACAATACACACCTATTGATTCACCTTGTTTCTGAAAGTATTTGCTTTATAAAAATACAAAACCAATAAGGAATAAAACCTGCATAGATTGATATTTTAAACCCTTTCATCTTTTTGCAGTTGGATAATACTCACAACGCTTGACACATTCATAAAATTCTGATTCTGCTGAGAGTGTAACTGAAATGACAATATTAATGTCATCATCTTGATTTTTTTTCCCACAAGAATAACGTAACTCTAACTGCTCCAAGATCTCGTGTCTTTTCACCCCCTTCCAGCCTCATGAATAATCTGGCTCATCTTTCTCACTGACATAAACACTGAATCTTGCTGAAGGTCATAGCAGCATTCCCAGGATCTTCTCATTCTCGTGCCATTCAGCACTGCATTCTGTGCCTCATGTTATTTTACATTCGTGACATACAGTTGTAGGCTGTTTCCATGGTGGTACAATGCCTGACGGTCGGTTCATGCAGCGAATGGCAAACACTGATGTTTCAAAAGCTAATGAGTTGTGTAGATTTGTTTTTTATTGCCCTATCTCAGTTTATTCAGCTGGAGAGCTATGGGCCAGGCGAGGTCAGCAAAGGCAATTAGAGAAATGATCGTTGATTCATACAATAGAAAGATAAAATAAATAATCTTACTTGGTGTAGAAAGGAAAAGAACTGAAGAGTCTGAGCCATCTGACATTATTAAGGTAACTGTAAACCAATTGTTTTGACCCTTGGGCTTTTGGCTCACCCAGGGTCCCCACTAATCCATTTGTCAGCCAATATTTCTGTCTGAAGACAAAAGTCCTCTTAGGCTTCAACAGAGTACCAGGATACTTCTATCCTGGCTCAGCAACTCTTCATTTCCAGCCTTGAGTTTCATCTCATCAGTGTCCTCCGAAGCAACACTTTGTCTCTAGTTTTCAACAGCTGGAAGGAAATGTATAGCAAATCATGAGGCAGGGAAGTGGAGCAGGGTACACTAAAAGAAAGGAACTAAAACTCTTTTAGCTGTAAGAGTGCTCTCAATTGGCCTCCACTTACACATGGAAAGTTTTTTTCTGCAAGCTGCTGGGAGGAGAGATGGGGACAGAGGGGCTTTCGCCAGCCTTTCTTTTATTTCTTCATGTCCTAAAGAGCTCAGCAGCTTTTAAACGATGGTGCCAAACCCTCTGAACAGAGTTTTCTGTGATTTTACTGTGAAAATATTCCCTTCAGATCACAAGAGGTGTGAATTCCACTCTCCTCTCAGCTGCAAATAATTTCTGCATATGCACACAGACAGGCTTTCTGTCGCACACATCACTGGAGAGCCTGAGCAGCAACACGTTCAAGACAACTATAAGCACAGGTAGAAACTGTCCACATCAAGAGAATGTATTCTAAAGCCAAGAGAACCTCAGAGAGGAAGTGAAGCCACAGAAGACATGCTGTTAATGTCAAGAAGAATCGTATTTGCATTTGTGTAAGATAAGATGATAGCGAACACATAGTCAGTGGGTTTATTTCATTTATGGACCGTGCCTGTGACATAGCCCGGAAAGGAATTTTCCTCCGAAGTGAGTGATGAAAGCAGATCACTGCAGCAAAAACCTTCCTCCAGAGGTTAAGAATTTTTCCTCCTCTGGGAGGAGCAAAGAGAGGTATAAAAGGTATACAATAAAGGTATAAAACCAAGTTACTTTTGTAACCCCATGACTTAAAAGATAAGGATTAGGGAGGAATAAAATGTAATACTCGTACACTTGTAGGGCAAAAAGAAACAAGCAAAGACCAGAACTGCAGAAATAGTTATCACTACGTGATGTTATGAAGCACAACTACAGAACACCATTAAGATCACGACCTTCGTGCCTAATTATTTTTTAATTTATTTTGAGTTATTTCGAAAGGTAGGGAGGAGAAACAAGAACAAGGCACAAGCCATGACATCAGCCACAATGCTCTAGGACACATTTCAGAGTCAAATATTCCTGAAAGGACTGGTGGAAAGCAAGCTCTCACCCTGACTAGGTCCTCAAAGAATTATGTCCTTTTTCACTTGCTGCAAGAATGTACGCTAGTTTAATAAATTAATATTAATATTAATAGACCCCAGCTGTCTGGTTCAAGGTAGGAATGCCCATCCCCTTCCATGACACCTCCTCCTGCATCAGACTGGCACGTTTGGTGCAGGCCAGGAATTCCCATGGACCATATGATTTCTGCATGTCCCTCCCAACCGAGATCAGTTCCAGGCCAGATTCACACCTTTCAGGTGAATCAGCACACAAAAAATGGGATGCTACTCAGCCAAGAAAGCAGTGCTGGTCTAGCAATTGCAGTCTTTACGATGGGAATGATAAGATTACAGGGATTATGGGAACACTCTCAGGTAACAGATACAAACAAAAGTGAAACGCAGCTCGTATCTCAGAAAACAATTAAGCGGAGTTAATATAGCATGCTGAGGATTTATAACAAAGCAAGTTAGTATTTTCTCATCAGTATTCATGTATGATCTAGTTGTACTTGGGTCTGAAAATTTTAGAAAGAGTAACATCACCATACTAAAAAAAAAAAGCCATTTCTTGTAACAAATTTTCTTTCTACTTTATGTGAAATACGCCAATAAATGGAATATTCCCTCACGTATCTATGTCGGCCAGCACGTTAATAGGGCTATTTTGCTCTATACTATTTGAAAACTTTCCTTTTTCTCTTTCGTTTCTCTGCTGTTACCTGATGTTGTACGGCACACAAACTTGTCTCAGTCGTTCCTGTATCACGCTTAATCTAGTGGGTGGAGGGACTGTAACTACACAAAACGTACGATTTTATCTTAGCTTAGCTTCCCAACAGCATGATTACAAGCCTTCCCTGATCACCCTCTTCAGAAACGACTATGAGCAACACCAAAGTTCTGTTTGCTCTGAAGGAAAAGGCTGCCTCTTACTAAATGATGCTGTGGCTTTACAGGAGTAAAATGTGCTCAGTGTAGTACTCAGTAGAAAATGCCAGTGTTACCTACTACAGACATTAGCAAAGAAAGTAACAACACTCTCTATTTTTTTATGTGATTTCATCTGTATATAATAATTTAATCTCAGGTAAATTAGGGAGATTTTTATAGCTAATCTAGAGCACACATATAGAAGCCCTGTGTTACAGTCCCCACTCTACTCAGTCCTCTGCGTGCAGCTGGTGCAAGCGCTATGGGAAAGGCGGGATGGGAAAACACCTCCAGAAGTCCGCACATTCACTGGGCAAACTGGGATTTCAGACCTTGCTCCAGGCTGGACAACGAACGAATTTGAACGCACCTCTCTCTCCTTCTCTCCCTGCCGGACCTTAGCTGTTTTTTCCTATGCAGCAAAGCCACCGGCTTTCGCCAGCAGGGTGCAGAGCCGGTCAGTTGGGAGCCTTGCCAAGCCTGCAGCACGCCAGGTACCAATGGATGTACCAGGTGGGTGTACCTAACGCTGGAAGCCAGCCACAGCGCCGGCCGCTTCAAGCCCTGGGCAAGTCAGCCTGACCTACTGGCAAAGCAGTTCCTGACTGGTCTTGGGGAGTTTATGGTCAGATAGCGTCTGCGTGCTACAGGTCCTGGAAAAAGCGGTTTACCCGCACATCTCAGCTGTCGGAAGACACGCTGAGTTGCAAGAGTGGGAGACGGAGGAGGAAGAAAAGGTCACCGAGGAAGCGTTGAACCGAAGGAAGCTGTGCAGGATAGCCACTGCTTTCACATGCTCTGGTGGTATAAATCCTTGCTTACTACCTGCTGCAGACCATGAAGAGCAACAGAAGACTTCCCATGGGAGTCTGCACGGCTACATCTCTTGCTGAGTTAGCCCCCAGAACAGCTACAGTGAGTGGGAGGACAAGCACAGGCCACACCAAGCACAGGAGACAACCATCTCCCGGGAACAGGCATAGAGCAAATAATGTGTTGGCTTTAATGTCAGCAGTGGGGTCGTATAAAGGTGTGAAAGTGCCAGAGACAAAAGTCCCAGCAAAACTGCCCCTTCAGCAGGTGTGTGGGCATCCAGATTCCTAACGCTGTCTCCAGCGGCATGAGGAGACTGAAAGGGTAGCCACTTTCAGAGGGACTAAGCAGAAACGTGAGTTTTCCAGGTACAAAAACTCAACCTCATCTCACACAGACCTGAAACGCACCCAGAGAGCAGCGGAGTGCTACCTGATTTAAAGGAGTTTCTGAGATTAGGGATTCTGTTATCTAACTTCTCCACCATTAACCAATAAATAAAAGCCACTCGATTGTGCTCATGGGAAGAAGGCAAAACAAATGCGTAGTAAGTGGGGCCAAGCTAGCACAAGTCAGCGGCAAATAAGATCCTACAATCAAAACGGATCCTCCCTTCAATAAAATGTTTTGCTGGGTGAGTGGATGACTAAGAGTGGCCCTCCTTGACCTATTCCCTCACCTGGCACCTGGCTCTGGATAGGTCTTGCAACATGCAGATATGTCTTCCCCACTGTCTTCCAGTTTTCCCATGATGGAGACCCTGAACACAAGAAGCCCTGGCTGTCAGCAGCCCTCGTTTCACCAGTGCCTGCACTACTCCTGAGCCCTGCGTGCCTTTGTGTTCAACCACTGCTGCCACCCGGGCTCTTCTTGCATGCAAGGTGGTGGTGGGTCCCAGGGCCCAGGCCATCGGTGTATTGAGTCGAGCTCCCTGGAGTGGATGTTCCTCTCCATTTCAGAACCATCTGCTGCTGCTCCTCTTCACTTTTCCTTGTGCAGGCTGGAGACTCGCTTCGATGTGCACCATAGCACACCTCACATGCACACTCCCCCTGCAGTGAGCTGCAATCCTAACCCATGTTTTACTGGCAGCTTCAGGAAAGGCTCTCTCATCTGCTTACTCCTACCAGGAGCAGAGGAGGTTCAGTTACTCCTGCCCTGTAAGCAATCAGAAGGTATCAAGAGCAGGGTGCAAGCCTGGCTATAGGAGGATTACAAACATCTGGAAGCACAGACCTCTCTAGTTTAACCCTCTGGCTTGATGTTCAGCAGAAGGTGGCACTTCAGCCTCCCCTTATGATGCCAGAAGGTCGGGGAGGAAGCACGGGAGAGCGGTGCAGCACAGCACCGTCCCTGCCAGACTGCTCCCGCCGGACCACAGGCGCCGCACGAGCTCACACCCCCGTGACACCCGGAGTGACACCCGGAGTGACACCCGGAGTGATACCCGGAGTGACACCCGCCGCTCCCGCCTCCCCCTCGCCGGCCGATTTCACACACCGCGGCTCCGGCCGCCGCTCGGCCCCCGCCGGCCCTGCGGCGGCAGCGGCT
>WUAM01000407.1:2447250-2491411 GCA_024336885.1 Actenoides hombroni | reverse complement strand
GGCCGCCGAGCCCCCGGCGGGTGGGTGGACGGACGGACGGACGAGCAGGCGGCGGTGCCGGGGAGGCGCTGCCCGCCGCTGCCTCAGCCGGCCTCGCCGCGCCGCCGGCACCTGCCGCGGCTGCCGGCGACCTGCGTGCCGGGCCCCCCCTGCGGCGGTGGCCGCGGAGCTCCGCCGATCCCGGCGCGGAGCCGCCGCGCTGAGCTCCCGAGCGGGTACGCTGCCCCGCCGCCGGAGACCTCGGGGGAGCCTAGAAGGCCGGAGCACGGGGTCGTGCACGGCGAGCACGGCAAGCCTTGACGCTGCGCTTCTCCCGGGGCGCCCGCCGCCCGGCAGGTGACGGGGAGCCCGTCCGTGGAGAGCGGCAGCAACCCGAGCGGCTGCGTTCAGCATCAGAGTTCAAGAGATTAATTCACCTCGGCACCGGGGCTTGCAAGAAAATGTGCTTCTTTAGGCGAACGGCAAATGAGCCCAAAGCTTTTACCGGAGACCTTCAAGTCCTGCGGTCCCGCCGGAGCCCGGGGTCAGGACGGTCGCTGCTGTCCCGCGCTGGGGAGGAGGAAGGCAGGTGTTGATGCATCTGGCTTCTTAGGAGAGCTTTAGGTGGGCTGCCTTAAGTTTAAAATAAAGGCTTCCTCCTGATATTTTGCTTTAATTACCCTTTTACTTCACAGGCTTGTCTCATGAGATAAAACTCAATTTCAGAAGTGTCCTGAGGGAACAACGGTCTAAAACTTGAGAGCAGTCTCGAAATAACTATCAAATCCTGGTTTGTAAAGGGGCAAATTCAAACAGCCTAGGACAAGGGAGCTTTAGAGAACAGAGAGCACTACTGAGCAGGCACTTTTCTAGTGCGTTTGTCTGGAGCCTCTTGCAAGACACTGCGCTTCCTAAAAGTCCTTTTTCAGTTGTTAAACTGAAGCATCTCAGATGGAGCTTCCCTGATCACCCTGCTTGGGAAACAAAAATACCAGCTGTGTAAGCAGTGCTGAGCGTGACTTCATTGGGTACGTATTCGCCTGAAAGACTGTGAAGTTAGATCAAGGGGGAAAAACACACAGGGGTTAAAAGGGGGAAAAATGCAGCATTTTAGTTGTTTAGAGCCATTATATCGTGGCAGAGTTTGTCTCTTTGCTGCAGTAGGACAAACTAGGGCAGATCTCTTTCCGGTGGAGATGATGTTTTCATGGTAGGAATCTTTTGTCTGGTTTAGTGTGCACAGTTAGCAACAGCACCGTTGATGTACTTGTTGTTGGTGTAGCAGGAAGAATCCTTTCCTATTAGGAAGCCTTCTCATTTAACTGCAGTGTGTCGACAGCAGTTGATGCCGAGTGCAGCTTACACAGCTGGTGTGCACGTTGCACACCCTTCTTTTTTCAGAAGAGCTTAAGTTTTTCAGAGGCCTAGACAAACAGCAAAACACCCGCCAAAAGAAGGCTTTCTTCCTACTTTCATACAGTGATATGTGGTATTTATCCAAGGGATGGCTTCTGTCCTGCAAGCTTAGAGATAAAATCAGTCGCTCTCAAAACATTTAACGTACGGTGGGAGTGCGGCGGTGAATTCTGAAGTGACCTATAATGTACAAGGCCAGTTGCCTCCCTGCCCCTTCCCTCTTGCCTCCCTGCAATTAGACAGCTCCTGCCCTGGAGGAGGAGGAGGAGGAGCTGGGTGGAGTCAGCACAGCAACCTGGTTCAAGCGTATTCATCACTTGAACCAGTTAAAACAATGCCAAGCCAACCAACAGAAATATGTGAAGCCACCCCCGTATAGTTTAGGAGAGGGTCATGTTTGAGATACAATGATATCAGTACTGGGGAATGATATAAACGGAACAAAACCAATCTCCAATTCTTGTCTACAAAGTTTGGAGTCTGGGCACTGGCATTTCTTTTAGGGCTTAAACTTCTTGCCAGTTTAAGGCACCACTGAGTTACGGATGCGACTCGTAACATGGAGAGTGAGCTTGCCAGGAGCTGAAGTAGCCTTTACTGAGCTCTGCTAGCAGGGTCTTCTCTCTCTGGCAGCAAGTTGCACCTTTACTAGAAGTTTTTTTTGCAGGCCCAAACGCCCATGATGGTTCTTTGAGATATCCTGGACCATATTAATATGTCACCAGAAGACTGAAGTGTAAGACCAAGCTCCTTTGTACTTACTGGAATTTTTTCATTCCCGTGACTGAGCTGCCATCCACCCATGCAGATCTGGGTGCTTTTGCAAACCTCTCTTTGTAGTCTTAATTTTGTTATTTAGTTCCCTTAACTAAAACAGTGGCCTTTTCTATCCATGTAGAGACCCACTGTAGAAACATAATTTCTGATACATTGGAGATGCTATCACTTTTCACCAGTTACTATGATTAAAATCGTTTGTAGCAACATTTTAGAACATCGTATCTGCTGGGAAGGGCAGGCAAAACTGGTACCTATTTGTTTCAGAATAGAGGAATTGAAACAGATTTAGTGACTTCGATTTAGCTGTCTAATAAATTTTGGTGGGAGACTCTTATTTCAGAGTAAAGGTAATTACCATGGGTAGCACCTGTTTATTGGAAATAAGGAACTCTGTACGGATGGGGGAAAATATCTTAGTTTGCAAGAGGGCCACCTTACGTGGAGGAATTTCATTAAGAAGACCTTACCTAGCCCAAACTTAACGTACAATTCACACGGTTCTGCCGCTCGGAGAGTGTTATGTCAAGAAAAGGTTCCTGTCGTGCAGAGCCAGGTCAGGTATGTGGGACTGCAACCGCACAGTTGTTTGTGCCCGGCTGTGAGGTACACAGTCCTCCTGACAGTTCTGGATGCTGAGAAGGTTATGTTACTCTAACACTACGTATTTCGGTCTGACGTAGAAATAACTGGCACAAAAGTCTGAAATTGTAAAGGTTCTTCAGTAACCTCTTGAAGACTTCCAGCTAACTTACTGCATAGACACGGCCTTATGTGCTTGAAAGAGCAGAACTGATCACATTTGTGTCCAAGCAAGACCAGTTGCTCTGTGGTGTGGGGCAAACCCCTTCGAATCCCGTCTGCCATCGCCTTGGTTGTTTGTGGAGGAAATAGGTTCAGGCACTTTTAACTTGAAATAATCTTTTCTACTGCAGTCAGTCAGGAATGGTTAGAGTCCTTTAAATTCCCCCTCTGACAAGGTTAATCCCGTCCTAATCACGGCATCCACGTGTAACCTCTTTGCCCTCTATCCCGGAAACTAATAAATGTGAAAGCCAGTCATTAAAAATTCTGTCTTGTATTTTTAGGGATAGAAAAGAATTAGTCATACTCAATTCTGTTTTCTCCTATTTTGTTCTTTTTCTTTTTTTTTTTTTTCCTCTCTCATATTCCAAT
Source organism: Actenoides hombroni (assembly GCA_024336885.1). NCBI lineage: Eukaryota > Metazoa > Chordata > Aves > Coraciiformes > Alcedinidae > Actenoides > Actenoides hombroni. The sequence goes on along the minus strand of WUAM01000407.1, from coordinate 2,488,063 downwards.
TAAAATGGGAGACTTTTGTTAAAATAGTATAATGAAAACGGTATTAGTGCACTGAAAACATTCCCTTATTCAAAGCACGTACGCAATTTAGAGTTTAAACAGTAGAAGCGTTTAGCCCAGCAAAGCCCTTCATATCTTTGTTTAAACAAAACTTATTTTTTAATTTTCTGGCTTGTTTGAATGTCCTGTGTCTGGAATATTTCTTCTGCATTTGGAAAAAGAAAACAATCAGATGCGCTCGAAGGATGGGTAGCTTTGGCAAACACGGCCAAAAGAGGAAGGGGAGGGGAGTGAATCAGGCCACGCTCTGCGTTGCTGTGTTCTTAGCAGGGTCACACAAGCCATGCCAAGAGCATAGGAGATCTGTTGTATTTGCTGCCTTCAGTTATTTAAACTGTTGGCAGAGTAATGCTTACAGAGCAGCGGCATAAATAAAAGATAAGAGGTGAGTAAAGAAAATGAAAGACACACAGAAGTTGGTGAGGCCAGGCAGCGCACGGATGGGTCTGCAAGTGTGGGAGAGATTTCTCTGTGCATCTTCTTTGTTCCTACTTTCTCAAGAAAGGGGACTTGTAAGCATTGATCCGTCTGTGTTTACTGCAACAGCAAAACAGCAGCTATGCTGAAGGCTCACAGGGAGTTAATCGAGTGTCTCTTAAAGCCATACAGATGTTTCTGGAATAATAGCGTTGGGTACAAAACTAGATTGAGTGCTAACTGTCCAAATAAATACAAGTGCTGAATAAATCTAGATAATCTGCATGAACAAAGTATTTCTTTGTAAGATGAAAAATTCTGTAGAGAGCAGATACCTAAGCAAACATAAGCTGGGCCTTAAAAAGTCTTCAGTACTGATAGTGTTAAATCTGATGTATGATCTGGGCAGCCCACAACTGAGTAGGACATTTCCACCACAGTACCTGTCTCGATTAAATAGAGCCTGCTTTTCTACTTTGCTTTTACTGCAATCACTAAAATACCTCCAAGAAAGAACACTTAAATTGCCCAGTCCGTATTTAAATGCACATATGAACTACAACTTATTTGATGAAAAGTTAAGCATCCAAGTTGCCTGAGTGTTTTTGTGACTTCACTCTATTTCACAAGAAGTTGATTTCACACAGCAGAGATGCTGGGATTACAGGAGCTGTGCTATCAAAAGGAAGCTTTCCAGAGGTTTGGCATTCTTTAGGTACTTTTAAATAATCTCTCCAACAATTGCTCACCAACAGCCTTCATCTATTCATGTTTAGGTTAATGATGAGAGTCTCTTGAGTGTTCGTGAGGGGAAACCATTCAAAGACATGATTGAATCAACGAGTCCATTCAAATATTGAAAGTGAAGGAGGTCTTAAAGTCTCTAGGACACCATACCCTTGCTAGTTTTGCAGAACTGAGACACAAAGTAGGATAAAGAGGGTCAAAACCGAGAAAATTTACAGTGAAACTATTCTGAAACATTTGCAGACTCATAAAGGCAACACGGAGAAGTCCTTCATTGTACCACTGCCCAACAGCAATTCCCTGCTGCAGAAGTCTGGATATAGCAGTCATTTTCCATCACACATATAAAAGGGGAAATCACCTTATTGCTTGGTGCTTTCCTGCCACAGTTTATTGATACACTACGGAACCCTGAAACTAAGATAACTGTAGCCTTACAACTGTTGACTTTACTCTGTTACCCTCTGCAGTGTTGGATGTGTTCAGGACAAAATAACTCTAGAAGATACTTATTACAAATGTGACTGTTTCTGCCATTAATGGTAGAATAAGCTACAGCCCTTGAATTTCCTATTTTCTTTTATTATTTACCATTTGTCACCTTATGAAACAAATTGACGAACGTTTGCTCATAATAGCTTACCCCAGTGCCTACAAAAGATAACATTAATTTATAGGCTTCTTTATTATATTTTTTTTTTCAGCCAGGAGTCCTAGGAAAGGGCTCCGAGTTGCCACACCGACAGCTGTTCTTGTTCACTGCCCAGAGCCATACACTCAGAGGACAATGAATCCACAGAAGACAGTTAAGTTCCCACATTCACCATTATAATCTATAAACCTGTGCAGGTAAATTATATACAGTCTCTTTTGAATCATCCTAAATCCTCAGCCCTTATTTTATCTTGTGTCAAAAAACTGCAGTCTGGTCATTGTTCATCGAAAAACTTTGTCTCTTTCCTCCCACTGCCCGATCTTCAACTCGGTTTTACTGAAATTTGTCTCATTTTAGTCTTATGAGGAGCAGTAAATAGACACTCCTCAGCTGTCTTCTTTATACCATTCAATATTGTGCGTATTTGTAGCAACATCTCTTCTTACTCATCTGCACTCTGAAGGCAATAGTCTGAAAAGGTTATCTTTGTCTTTGAGTCTGACTTCTTTCTGCTTTATTCTATTTCAAGATCAGATTTACCACAACTGACAGTTCTGTAGCATCAAGCAGCCAGGTCTATCAGCAGGTAATAACCCAGGAACTTTAGAGTCTGACTATCTTCATGTGGGAAAACCCACAACATTCACTCCTGCAGACTCCCCAGATAAGTGGTATTTCATTAGTTAGTTAGGCTGGATATAAGTCCTCTCTACATGGTAAAGAGGACTTAGCATTATACTTAATGATAATGTAAGTACAATGGAGAAGACCAAGCACATTTTTTTTCAGGCTGTAGTCAACACTCTCAGCCTGTCTCAGCATTCTAAAATACTGCTACTCGAAAATAAAAGGATTGTGCACGGGATCATGAAGGCAATTTCCCAGCATCCCATATAGATTTTTTCTTTAACATTAACCAACCATATTTTTTCCCATCGACTTCTCCAAGGCAATTCTTGTGTTTCTTGAGTATCATAGTTTCTTTAGGGTGGGAGAGACCCCTCTGGAGGCCCTCTGACCCAACACCCTGCTCAAAGCAGGGCCAACGTAGACCAGTTGGCTCAGACTGTGTCTACTCAAGTTTTGAACTTCTCAAAGGATGGAGATCCCACAGCCTCTCTGGGCAACCTGTTGCAGGGCTTGACTTGACTTTCTGCTTAAAAAATTCTTCATAAATAGTCATAATTTATCTTGTGGCAATTTGTGCCCCTTTTCACTCTCCTTTCACTGCACACCTCTGAGAGGACCTGGACACCCTCCCATTAGGTGGCTGAGGGCAGTGCATGTGACCCCAAGTGACCAGGGTAGTATCACACAGCCCTAACGAGAACTTTATAAAAGATTCTCAGGCACATGAAAGCAGCTGAAGAGACAGAAACACACATGTAACGGGGAGCTGCTGCCCAGCTGCGAAGCCCCAGTCTAGTTGGGCAGAAGGAAGCTCTGGATCTCACAGCCATCACCAGTGTGCCACCTAATCGACAGATCCAGGGAAGCAGAAAACCATGAAGTTACGAAGGACTGAAATACCCCCAAGAGAGCGAATAAATCAGCTCTTTCAAAACAAAGCCTTAATATTTTATTGACCAGCAAAAGACAGAAAAAATAAGTCAGAAAGTTTCTGCTAGTTGTAAACGACTGACATTTCATCTGCCTGTCTGGACTGTACTAGCTTGACCTTTTCAGCAGGTGGTTGTCTCTCTTAAGCCTATGAAATGGCAGTGAGCTTCTCACCTCCTGTGTGGCAGAAGTTTCTTCCTTTGCATTCCTGTTCCAGTAAAACCTGTTAACGTTTACTTCTGCCCGCTCTGTAAAGGCCCATGGAAACTAGATAAGGTAGTAAGTAGTTTTAAAATAATAAAGAATTAGTTCTAATTACGTTTGGTAGCATCATTCTTGATGCTTACATATAATGACAAATGAGAACGAGAATGAAAATCATTCCATTTTCTTGATCGCTTACAAGCCAAGCAAGATAGCAGTGGGATGTTCAAGCTATAGAAACATAATTTATGCATTATGCAATAAACTGGCTTCTTGTGCTTCACTGCTGAATCGAATAACCTCACAGTTAATAGGATTACACATTATTCCGAGGACAAGAACAGGCCAGTCTTACAGAAGTGAGCGAGCCAGGAGAAGGTATGCATCGCTGCCTTCCTCTTCTGTTCTTTTGTGCTCTGTAATCATGTTCTGCACAAAGGCAGTACGTATAAACGTGGCCCCTTACCCACAGTCCTGTTCTTTGGTGGCACTAATACTGGGAAGCAAAGTCATCTGTGACGTGAAAAAATAAATGGTGGATAAGAAAATGTCTCTAAGTGATGAATGTTCCCAGCCAGTCTGAGCTGTACCTATCTTCTGTTTAGACTGATGCTTGATTTCGGACAGAGAAGTTTTAACTGGTTTTGTCCCCGGTTCACATAGTTAGGAGTAATGCCACCACTCTGCAGCTGTGCTTCTTCTGGAGCACATTCCAGAGGACTTCTCTGACAGGAGTGCACAGAGGGCATGCCAGAGCTGGCTATCATGGATCTTAGAAGAAAAGCCTGTCAAAGGTCTCTCATGTGGCTCCAGTCTTGTGCAATTTTCCTTGGAAACTAATCTCACAAGCAGTAAATATGCTACTTTCAGATTTTCAGTTTATACCATTTGGGCTGGGGGGGGGGAAAAGACACACCTATCTAATGTAAGGGCCAATGGCAACCATCTTTCAGGGGTAAATGTTGCTACAGATACAGTACAGCAGGGTTAGTTACATATATATATATATGTATATATGTTCTAGGTTCTGGAGGAGAGTTTAGAGATTCCTCAGCTTTCACCTTGGGATGTAAGCCTGTCCCTGACTACAGCTTTAGGTGTAGCTCAGAGTAGCAGGGGGTGTTCTTTTTCCTTTTCATGCACCACGGTTTTAAAATTAAAACAAAAAATATAAAAAAGGGAAAAAGTGTATGCAACCACATTAAATATATTATAAACTTCTACTTTTTATAAGTCTTTTCCAGGTAGCTCGTGTGCTTTGGGGATGGGAGAGTGAAATGCTTACATTCTTTCCATGACCATAAATTTAGCTTTTTGTTTCTGGTGATCCTTTTGTGGCAAAAAAATGCTCCCAGAGACTCACTGTGTTTCTACAGAGTGATCCTGAACATTGTGAGTGTCCTTCATTAGTGTCCTGTGTTACTCTTGAGGAGTTATTACAGGAATCTTTTTTTTTTTTAGCTTAGTCAGTCCAGCTTTCTTTGACTTAGGGTCAGATTAAAATGTTACAGTGTTGGCTGCCTTCATCAGGTTTATCACAGGCCACAGCTAATTACCACCTCTTGTGGCCAAGATCCAGGGTGACAGCACTGTACCCACTTCTCTGATATTCCAGATTCTCTTGCTGCTTTGCCAGAAGCGGACAGTCCTATTTTGGTCTCCTTAGACTTCTCCCCATTTAGTTGTGTGATTGAATCATAACCCATTACATCACTTACATTTAACAAAGCAGCTGGCTCCCAGATTTCTCTTCCCTGATATCCTCAGGCTGCTATTGTGCCTACAGCAAAGCAGTAGGACAGAGATTCTCAAGAAATCTCCCTTTGCACTGGGGTCTAGCAAGAGCACATTTTCTACCCTTTCAGTTCTCCATCTCTCTGCTTCTTCCTGCTTTTCTAACCTGACTCTAGCATTTTTGGTCCTGCCCAACAAGTTAGCAGTGGGTCCTGGACATGCAGATCCTTGCATGGCTACCCTTCCACTTTCTTGTGCTAGGCGAGGCTGAGTAAACCCTCTTTGAGTTCTTCCATTTTTTGCTCCCCACTAATTGTGCAGAAGATGCACACCAAAGAAAAGGTTCCCTATCATGTTGCCCTAGGAGCATTTGTCTAAGCTTGCATCTTAAAGCACTGTTCTTCAGAGAGGTGTCTCCCTGACTCACTGAACATACTGAAGCGTCCATCAAGAGCACTTCCATGGTGGCAGGTGAGAGCAGCAGCCACCATTGCCAAATGTTCTGCTTTAAGCCTACTGCCTGGTTATTCCTCATCCTAGCCATCAAGCTGTATTTGTTTTGAGCAGAAATGAATTGGCATAGTGTTTTCTTAATATTCATCATTCCATGAAGGTACATGGGAAAATTTATTCCCAGGAGCGACATGAGTAGGTACCAATCTCCCACAATAGACATAAATTATTCAACTTCATTATTTCTTACAATTTACTGCAGCTATTTTTTACTCAGTTCCGTGTGAGAATGAGGGAGTCACTGTTATTTTCAGGCAAAGAATTGTCCCTTTGACCATGTTAAGAACGAGTCACATTTGTTATTGCTACACAAAGGTGTGGTTTTTTGCTTTGATGTGCTCTGGTAAATCTACAGAACAGTCACACCTTACATTGTTACTGCCATCACACACTTCTCCAAACACCCATGCACAGCATCAGAGGGCCACCTCTGCCTTCAGCTTCCCAGTACACTGGGGGTCCTTCCTTACAGGTTTTGTATTCACCCATTGGGGTGATGCTATTTCATTTCCATCTGGAATGCAAATTGCTTTCCACGCTAAGCAACTTTTTTTGATTGCTACTGATTTTTCTGCCGTCAAAAAATATGGTAGACTCAAGCACAATAATAAGCCACAGCCAGTAATTAGCAACACAAAGCTTAATCAATTTACATTGTTCTTTTGCCCTTCCCATTGTCTTAATCCAGCCAGTCTTTGTTCCTGCTCCCTTGCCAGAAGTGTGACGTGTCTTTTGGCTTTTCTGTATGGCGCAATGCAGATCTCTTAACACGGTACAGAAACGTTTTATGGGGTGAGTATGTGTAATCGTAAAGAATGGCTGTCTCTGAGGTTAATGGAGTAGTAGAAATGAGATGCAAACAGTTACTGAAGTGAAAAGGCAGAATTGAAGGATTTTTTCCCAAGTGCAGATTCAGACAGGCTGTACGTATACGGAACTTCAAAAGCACAGGCTTCACACACTTTGTATAATTGGAAATGGATTTCTGAAGTCATTGTTTATATAGCTTCATATGACAAATGAGATTTGCATATTAATGTCAAGCTAAAAATTATTGGGGCTCTTCAATACAAATATTTCCACATTCAGTAGTTAGAAAAACAGGAATAAAGAGGGCAGTTGTGACAGGCATCCGCACCATGCATGCAGCTTATTTAAAAAAAACATAGTTTGGCATTTCTAGTCATGATTTGTCCTGCAAAAGGGAGGAAACTATTTTGCTCTTTTGTTAACAGTTTTATCTATTTGTATGAAATCAAATTCATTGCTTTACAGAGCACAAAAGACAAAGAAGAAAGAAGCCAAACTCAAATATTGCTAGTGAAAGACAGCAATGTTGTTTTCTTTCCTTTCTGAATCAAGAAGAGGGAAGGAGATTGTATGTTTCTTTGTTTGTTTTTATTTTAGTGTTTTATATATAATGTTTTTATATATAGTGTTTTATAAATGTCCACATTTAATATATGGAACTAACCTAACCTTGTCAGCAGTTTCCTCTAACTAGTAAGTTTTCACTGAGTTTCAGTTTCCTTAGAAACACATTAGTGAAACCAATGTAGTTAGATACTCTGATGTGATTTTAACATCATTTGTGGCCCTTAGACTCTGAGTGAAATTTTCTCTTAGGTGCTCATTTTGAGGTCACTGTTGTGCCCTCAGTCAGCACTGAATGCCAGTTGTGTTCACTGGGAGCATAACGAGGCCAACAGAGAGCACACTTGTAAACCCTTCTCTTCTGTCTACAAACTTAAATCCCTGTTTTAAGAAAGGGTTCATTGTGGATACTAGTTGAGGGAAAATATTGTACTGAGTGTGCAAAAAGTATACAGGCAAAATGCTTATGCCACATAAGGAATGGAAAAGTCCCATCTTCATTTGTATCTCGAAAAACCTTACCCATAATTCTGTCACTAGTGAGTATTTCTCTTTCTAAATGTGCTCAAGAAATGACATAGAAATTACTTTATCAAGTCCTAAATATCCTCTTTGAAGAATATTCTTCCATGCTGTGTTTTATCTCAGAAAACTTTAAAAAAATGTGAATTAAAAGCTTAAGAAAAGTCAACGGTCTGAGATGTTTTGCTGCATGTGCTGCTGTATTTGGACAAAATTGTGTAGATTACAGATTCCCAGATCAGCTCCAGATGTTCTTTCTTACAGCATGTTCCCCAATTCACTGTAGACCATGAGCGTGACAGAGTTGCAGCACTGAACTGGCAGTGACAGCTTTAATGTCCTGTACCTTTGTTTTTCCTGTTGATTTTGCAAATGTTGAGAAAAAAAAAAAAAAAAGAAAGAAAAATCTGTAGAACTTTTGGCATAAAACTGTAGCTGCTTCTATAGCTAAATTGCTGCTAAGTGTCTAGGTGATAAAAGCCTTCTCCCACGCCTGCCACTCTGAACAACACTATTGTCAGGAAAAGGTATGCATCCTTTTTCCAGTAAGAACAAGGGCTGTGATACCATTAGCATTTAGAGGAGACACTGAGCCGATGATTGTGAAATGCGTTCACGGGTGTGTCGCTGTTTTAAAAGAGCACATCTAATGGATCGTTTCTACGCGCTATCTCATGGCATGTGTTCATTTATTTTATAGGATATTTTAAACATAAAACTGCACGAGTCGGAGCAGAACTCTCCCGTGACCTCCTCACCTCAAGGGCCTGCGTTCCACAGGAGCAACCCCAGGTCCCAGCCGGCTGCGTACACAGCCGGCGGAAAATGAGCGTACGGCAGAGCCACCACTTCTTGGACTTTCTGCCTACCACACGCCTTGTCGTCTTATTAGCAGCCCTGACGACCGCTGAGGATGTGGCGAACAGCACTTTCAACCGCACTGACATGAAGGTGGGATCTGTGCCTGTGGTGATCTCCCACATCGACCACGTTATAGTCAAGGAGGGGAGTAGTGCCTTGATCGACTGCAACGTCCAAGGTCGCCCTAGCCCCCGCTACAGGTGGTACAATTCCAACGGCCGCTTGCTCCAAGAGCAGGAGAATAAAGGTAAGGTCTCAGTATTCTTACTCATGGAGCCTGTCCAGAGACACTTTAGATTTCAGCACCTGAATTCAATGGCCCGACTGTAGTATTTTCCTGGGTGCAAATATGTTCAAGCCCGGTGGCTGACAGAAATTTGTAAAGCACACCTTGGAAGAAAACAATAACGTTTTCTTTTAATGTGTTATTTATAGCAACGCGTAGCAAGAAGCTGAAGCACTTCACAGAAAGCGTAGACAGGCTTCTCTTCATCGGAAGACTTTGTGTTTCATCCTATTGCCCATTCTTCCCTTTTTTTTCTCCTCTGGCACCAAAAAGGACTTAAACCCCCCTGCTTTCCAACTCAAGGGAGGATTCTCTAGACATAAGAGATTATTTTTTTGGCATGAATTCAACACAGCTAGCCCCCTGTCATGCCTTCTGTCTTTATGCATAGCACCATGGGAGTGTAGGAAACAGGGGATGCCCTGAATGGCCATCGGAAAAACCTATATAGGGCAGCAGTCAGAAGGAGAAGCCAAGTTTGTGCCCTCCCAGCTTTAGTTAAGACTCTTCAGTTGCGTTTGCCAGAGACCTTAATTACATGAGCTTGTTTTCCTTAAATGGAAGGTTTGGATGATAATCCTAGTTATAATTCTAGAGAACAGTTCAGGGTGGAAGGAAGGTGTTTTGCTCATGTAATCCTTCCATACTGACTGCTTTGTTCACAGCATGATGAAATAAACTCTTAGTTATTCCTAGTAAAAGCAAGATCGCTTGCCTAACTAATAGGTGACCTGAGGGAGAACTCTGCTATGACGGGAGTAATGATTGACCCAGCTGGCTGTACAACAGCATAGCATATCTTCAAAAGCTTACTGCATAGCTGGTTATATTTCACTTTGCAGTATTTTACCATTTTGTGAGTAAAGCTAGAGAGAGAGGAACTACTCGAGCTAGTAAGCAGATTTTCAGATAGAATTTGTGCGGCCGTGGCAACATACTGCGATTAGCGTGCTGTTTTACTAAGGCTCACTAAGAGAAATGTTCCCATTTAGTTAAGCCTCTAACAAGGGCTTTGTGTAGTCAAGTGAGAGAGGTACCTGCTAACGCAAATATTTAGGCAGGTGAGCAAAAATTTCGCCTACATCTGTAAAAACTGCAGGTGCCGTATTAAGGCCACCATCACTTCAACTTAGACTTTCAACAGTGCACTTCCTCCTTTAAGAAACTGTTTTCCTGTTAAGAAATGTTTCCCAACACAAGACCCTTCTTTGCTATGTAGATAGAGTATGTCACTGAATTACTGTGAAAACCCTGCGATGACCCTTTTCCTAATCATTGTTTTCTCATTAGGATTATGCTGGCTGCCAGGATCCACTGGCACAGGCCCAGTCACTGAGTCACAGTTCAATGCCATGATGTCATTTACAACAGCTGGAGCCAGGATACGTCAGCAAGGCATCTTGGCATCTTACAATTAATAAAGACCTGCTTTGCCAACATTGCAATTTAAAGAAATACCGAGCGGCCACTACCGTGTCTTTTTCCTATTCTAGGGGTGGAGAAAGAAGTGTCATCTGTTAGAGGTGCTGGTGTTTCCTCTGAAAGAGGGGTTTCCTCTGAATTTGCCTAACTTTAAGAGATGGGGGTGATTTTATTTTTTTTTTTACATAAAGGTCTGCTTTACACTGAGCTTTTTATTTATTCCGTATGTTTTAATTTCAGGCAAAGTGATTTCGCTGTTTTAAAGAATGAAGAGAGGGCAAAAATAGTGCTTCAGCTAAGTTAAAAATTCCAAGGCAAAGGATAAAAAGATGTAATGAACAAGTGTCCATACAGGGATCTTGAGGGAATATTTCCTACAGAGGCTTCTACTGAAGATAATGTAAAAAAACCAACTTGGAGAAGCCATGTTTAATTAGAAAAATCTTCAAAATGGTAAAAGCCCATAACTGCTCTGAATTAAATGCTTTTTTTTGACTAATGAGTTTCAGAATTGCCCACGGGTACTTCCTTGAAGGAAATAAAGTTTAAAAATAGAGTCATCTTTTTAACAATGAAAGAACTTCCATGAAAAAGATACAAGAAATGTAGAAACAGAGTATACACCAATCTGTGGCAGGACTGCAGTCCTTGCCTTGGGATTTGCACAGGACACTGGCTTAGTCCTTTAATGACAGATTCTGTCAGTGCCACACTGTCTTAGTAGACTGAAATTGCAGCTAGTTAGATTAGATTGAAGAAAACCACAATTTTCTGATAGTAAAGGTAGACGAACGCCTGAAATTCCTTCTTCGGAAAGTTTACTGTAATTCCATGACTGCCTTCAGCAGATACCTGTCACGAATGGCTTTGGACTGTGTTACAGAGATTGAAAACAACTGAGTCCTCTCAGCTCAGTAGTCTGTATTAGGTGATGTTGTTGGCTTACATCAAGCTGTGTCGTTGTTTTAAAAGGAAATCTGTATGACGTCTCACTGTCTGAAGTGTTAAGAAGGCATAGAGGCGATCCTGCATCTTCTGGCTGGTTTACATGAAGGAAAGAATTGACACCAGGCTTTCCTATTGGAGTTGAATCATGGTTTTTGTGGCAAAGTTGCAATTTAGTAAGTCATATCACAGTGAATAAAGCAAAAATTAGACATCCTCAGCTCTTAAATGGTAGTGATATTTGAATAAAAATGAAACTGGCTTGTGGAACTAAAAATCTGATTTGTTACCAATATATAAGGGCAAACACAGTAACTAGCTCAATCTTAAATCACTTCAGCAGTGGTAGGAGTGCTGGATTTTAACGTGTTGTTTCAAACTCTGTTTAGTAGCTAAATTGTTCTGCTGTGCCAGGTTAAAAAGATATGAAATGTACATGTACAATTACATATAGTGACCACAGATACGTTACACGGGTAGAAAGGACTTTTAAAAATAAAAGTAGTTCCATCATGGAGTGTAGAGCTTCATACTGGGAAACAAGATGTTCTCTTAGTTGGTCAGGGCTTGTCTCTTTACCATCCATCATACTCCAGTTCTATTTCCCTTTTTTTTTTTAATAATACTTCAGAATTAGATTCTAAACACCTCAGAGGGCAGGCAGTGTATGATGTCTCAAATTATTTTTTTTTTTTAAGTTTTAACAAAACACCAAAAATAACCCAGTTGTAAAAAAATGCACTGTCAGGGAACAAAACAAGAAGGGCTTAGTAGGTTTTTCTGCCTCACAATCCCATTGTTACTGTTCTTTGAGGAAGTGTGGCTTGTGCTTGGGAGGCTCCCTGTGGTAAGCAGGCCTATCTTTGTAATTTAACTGACCATAAGATTGTGATAGATACGCATATTAACATTTTTTTTATGAGACTCTAAAAGAGCATGATCTGATTAGTCACAGCTGATGTCAGGGATTTGATAGTAACACAGCTAAGAACTTGGGGACAGACAGGCCTTTGTGATGGTAAATTCCTGGTTCTTCTTGTGAACATTATTTCCTTCTTCCAAAACCTGAAGGCAGTTTGACAAACCTGATGTTGGAAGACTATGCTGAGCACGTGAACCAAATACTTCATTCTAACTAAGTTACCCTGTCTCCTCTCCAGCAGGAAAATGGTGGTTTCTTGACAACGGGCTACTAAACATTACCAGCGTGTCTTTTGAAGACAGAGGTAAATACACGTGTGTCGCATCTAACACGTACGGCAGCGTTAACAACACCGTGACGCTGAGAGTTGTCTTCACCTCCGGAGATATGGGAATCTACTACATGATTGTCTGCCTCGTAGCTTTTACCATTGTTATGATACTCAACATCACTCGCTTATGTATGATGAGCAGTCATCTGAAGAAAACTGAGAAAGCGATCAATGAATTCTTCAGAACGGAAGGGGCAGAGAAACTCCAGAAAGCCTTTGAGATTGCAAAGCGTATCCCAATTATCACTTCAGCCAAAACGCTCGAGCTTGCCAAAGTAACCCAGTTCAAGACCATGGAATTTGCTCGCTATATCGAAGAGCTTGCTCGGAGCGTACCTTTGCCACCTCTCATCATGAACTGCAGGACTATCATGGAAGAAATTATGGAGGTCGTTGGTCTGGAGGAGCAAGGGCAGAATTTTGTCCGGCAGACGGCAGAAGGCCAGGAAAGCACTGAAACAGACGAGCTGTACATGCTCCCGAACGCTCTGAAGCGCAGCGACTCTCCCACGGCTGACTCGGACGCATCGTCGCTGCACGAGCCGCCTCAACAGATTGCAATAAAAGTGTCTGTTCACCCGTTGTCCAAAAAGGACTGCATGGACGGTCAGTCGCAAGAAAGCATGCAGCTGGACACCAAGGAAGAAGACACTCCTCCAACACCAGCGCTTCCTGCGGAGCCCCCTCCTGAGCCTTCTGCTGAACTCAGCTCTGACGACGCAGCGTTGGCCAATGACCAAACTACATGCGTTATATACGAAAGCCATGTATGATAGTTACTCCTGAATCTATGCATAGCAGGAAAAATCAGGTGGAGCTCTTTTAAGAACACATATTGTACTTGCCGCTAAGCCTTACTGGGAGACTATCATAGCGAAAGCATGTATGTGGATTCTTTGGCACTTTCTTCTCAGTTTGACTTTAGTTTACCATGATGTATGGCAGAGTAATTGCTATTACATTAACATTAATTGCTCTTTTCGATTAGGAGTATTTCAAAGAAACATTTACCTCAGCGTTTTCTAGGTTGGAGTCACCTGTAGTGGCCTCCTGGAAGTCATTGGTAGTCTTTGATGTAGGACACTTGAACTGACTAAACGTAAAACTGGTTTTCGTTTTCCTCCTTCACTCTTGTTATTTCCATCTATTTCATTTTCGCAAATATTATCTGCTGAATTTGAAATATTGCCCAAGAGGCAGCACTCCAGTAGCCAAATAAAATCCTAATAGATCCCATTTACAAAGCCTGTTTGCTCGGCCACATTGTGATTTAGATGGCTATTAAAGACAGTTAAAATGTTTCCATTTCATTTGAGACCACAGTGCTTAGGCACATGGGAAATAGTTTTCCCTTTTCCATGGCATGTGGATGCCAACAATTGGGTTTTTTTCACGTCGAGAAACAACTTTGAGGTGTATTTTACAGAGAGGAAATCCCATAAACGTTTTACAGAAAGTTGCAGTCCAACAGCTCTGCAGCTTGGGGTTTTTTTTTTTGCTTGTATTTGACCATTTTTTACTTTGTGAGAAGTTTATATGGGAAACAGCTGCAAATATGCAAGATGTCTTATTTTGTAGTGATTTGGTAGGAGTGAGTATGCACTACCTTACCCGAAGATAGGCAGGTTCCTTAACAGTCCTGTGGCCACCACTAAGCAGCTGATAACGGGGATGAAATGGCAGAAGATCCTTTTCTTTGGATTCTCAGTTTTGTGCAGATTCATATTCTGAAGGTCAAATCTAAATTCATCTATAAGTTTGAAAGTGTTTTATCCAAACTGAAAAAAAAAATATATAATCAAGTGTCCTGTGAAATTACAATGATGATCACAGAAACTGTTTATTGTGTTATAGTTGCTTTGGTATTTTAAGAACCTCCTGCCTATGTAGGATGTTCACTGACTGAGTACATGTGACTCTACCCCAGTAAAGCTTTAATGATCACAGCAATTGTGGCATTAAAAAGGATCAACATTTATGGCAGGAAATGCCAGGAGTGGCAGGGAAATCATAATTTGTGTTGCAAACAGACAATAGAAAGGACCTTCTCCAGGGTGAGTCTGGAAAGAAAGCATGCCCAAGGAGGAGTCTGTGTAAGATTAATAGCATATTCTTTAATTACCTGACATAATTTGTTTGTAACTAATGAACAAACTATTATTACCTTATAGTTTTTAAGAAGGACTGTAGTGTAAGTATAGATATTGCAATTTGGAATCAAGTATATTGCAGAAAAAGAAGTCACTTAGGTCTATGGGGAGATGATGTGTGGATGGCTCTCTGGACATTTTGCTGAAGTAGCCACATCCATATGAGGTGTCTGTTGGAGGCAATCAGGGGTGTTAACTGCACGAGGAACTGAGACCAAACAAAGTTAATGCTGCAGATATCTAAAATAAACCTTGATGAACTGAGATTTTTATGTCAACTTCCTCACGTGAAAGTGCAGAGCTTCAATAGCAGTGGAACACTTGAAGCACCCCAAGATTTACACAGGTGATGCAGAGAGAAGGCTCCATAGTTACCTTTCTGTGGTTATTAAAAATAAAATACGTGTGTAATGATGAACTTCAAATTTTGCAATCAGCTTGTGAAAATGACAGCACTTAGTTGCCTAACCTTTATTTGCACTCACCACAGTGGCAGGTGTCTATACAAAATGCATTTGCACACGCCCAGAAGGAAACATGCAAGGGCAAAGCCCCTTTAGGAATGTGGCTGGAAATATTTTAGTCCCAGCAAAGCAATATAAATCTAGAACACAGGGTAGATTAAGAGAATATCATAAAGAACCTCACTTCTGACCAGTGGGATTGAAAATACTACTGATGCAAACTGTTAACTTCTTGTCTGAGTCCAAAGTACGTTTCTGTTGAGTGTTCACATCAGTTTCTCAAGTTACTTATTTTGCTTCTGGTATGTAAAAGGATGAAGGTGTAAACAAAAGCAGGAACTTGCCCTAAATTCTTTTAATTCACCTCCTGAAAAGAGGCACCTTGACTTTTCTGCCTGGTCAGCATTTACAAGCAGTGCTCATGCGTTCTAAGGTTATCTGCCTGGTCTCCAATGAAGATTGCCCAGATGAGCAAGGATGTCCTCCTTGAAAGCATGAAAATAACTTTTAGACAACCCTTTAACATTTTTTTTTAAAAATAAGCTTCAAAATGATGTATTCTGCTACGGTATTTTCATTTTGTTTCTTCATTACAAGCTTTTTACAGTAGAGACCAGAGTGCTTCATGTATTCATATGACTGGTGATTGGTCCCAGGCAGTTCTGGTCCTGACTGCTGCCCTCAAGCTGTTCTCCAGATTGTTTGTTATTTATTTGCTGAGAAACGTTTGAGAGCAAACAACCCCCATGTTTTCTTCAGCATCTCCGTGTAAACTTCCTTGAAGATAGAGATTATTTTTTTTTCTGAAGGCTGCCCACAAAGACCACGTGTTTGAAGCCCAGACGTTGCAAACCGCGAATGAGCGACCGCTGTTTGGGGTAGATGCAAGTACTAGGTGTAGTGCTGGCTGCCTGCTGATGCGAGCTCAAAGGCAACCTGGACTTTGCTCAGAGTCCAGAGGTAGGACTGCTCCAGCCAGCCTGCTATACATTCTTTGGACGTTTAGCTTTAGGGTGTTATTGGAATAAGTGCAGAAGTGGGCCGTGTCTGATGAAAATACAGATTGTTTTCTGTTTTCATCTATGCTGCTCAGTACCTTCATGCATCTGCTATAGAACATCTGTAAAGCCTAAAGCATTTTACGTGCTTTCAGGCGCTGCCTTTGTGGGAGAGAGGCAAGACCCAAACCCAGCTTTCCTCTTGCAACCTTTCCGGCTCTACTGTTATAAAGTAAACAATTCTGTCTTGCAAAATTTCTTAACGGAATGGCTACTTCAAGGTGTGAGAACGTAATTAGCAAATACAGAATTAATGATGGCTCTGAGAAAACGTTAACATTTGCATTGTTACGGATTCTCATGCACCCTAAGCACTTCGAGGACATTAGATGTTCCCATCGTTGGATTATGCACACGTTTTGTTACATTGTTCTAGTTATTCTATTACCAAACATTAAGTCAGAATTGGGAAAAGCCAGTCCAACTCCATTTGTGTTCTAAAAGCACAAAGAATACCATCGGGCTTGGAAATGAAAAGATATTTGCAGGATGTATTTGCACCATTTTACAATCTTTTTGCCAAAACTTGATGAAATGTGGCTGGATTTCTGCAGCACAAGAAATCAGTGCTGGATTTGAATTTTACACTGACTATTCTTTTCTCACTACATGCAAGACATATTAATCAGACCACTTGAACACAGTATTCACTATCTACTTCACATTTCCTTTTTGAGCAGCATTTGCTTACTGATGATCTGTCTTTATTCTCTGATTTGAGTGTGCTTTTGATGAAGCCTACCCTTCAGTCAATTTTTGAGATTTTTTGATTTAAAAATTTTCAAAGAACCCACAGATCAGCATTTTCATGCAGGTTTATTGGTAATGCACAGCAGTTCATTCCTGTGTTTAAAAAATTACTGTATAATTGTAAGACTTAAAGAATGGCATATATGGGCAAATGTTGGGTTTTTTTACATCAGTGCCTGTTTTATTCTAATGTACATACTATGTCAGTTCCTCCATCTGCAGTTACCTTTTGACAAAAGTACTGTAACATATAACCAGGGCTTTCTGATGTTCAGTTTGGTTCAGATCAGTTAATTCTGGAAAGTGTTAACAGTGTCAAATTTTACAAGTTCTTATGGAATATCTTGGCAGCATGCTCTTTTAAGAGTTGGCCTCTTAAGTATGCCGTACTTAGTGGGACAACTGAAAGCTTCTTAGATGCAAAGAAATTGCTTGCACTAAACTATCTTAAGATATATTTCATTTATTATGGAATCCTTTTTGATTTTACAAGAAATGTAAGACGAATATGAATGTGTTCCTTTGAGAAGCAGTTACTGTATTTTGATTTAAATAACTTATGATTTTGTAGTTCATGGTCGTAAAACACAAAGAGACCCATTCATGCTGAAGTGGCAAAAAATGAAATGTGATTCAGCTTGTAAATTGATCATTGTTTCAATAAAGAATTTGCACAGAGTATGTTGAGTTTGTACACGCTCAACAAGAGGATAGTTTTCTAGTAAGAGTATGCCATGGCTCTATTTCAAGTGGAAGTGAACTGTGTCTTTCATTGTACATCTGCTAATATTCCAGAAACTTTGATCAGGAGAAACAGTTATTTACCTAGAATGGAAGTTCTAATAAACCTCTGAAAGGGAGCTGTTGTCATTTATTCAGAGTATAGAATTGTTAACTGGTGTTGCTGTCAGTAGTGCAGATTGCTCATCTGCGTAGCATCTTCTCATTGGAAACACGTCAGCGCTTCTGCGAGTAATTCAAAGGAATTTTTTGTGTAGTGTTTCCTCTCTGAGCCCTGTCATGGGGGCCTTGCTGCCTTTTCAGAGGTGAAATGTCTTGTCTCTCAGAGGCACCCTAGTAGCAAGACAAAATAGAAGTGTGGTAGTCACTGACAGAGATGGAGTTGGGGGGAATTGCTCTTTCACACAGGGAAGATTTGCTGTTGCCAGCCGTCTCTTCTAGGCTGAAAAACACAGCTAATAGCAGGAAAACAATAGCTACTTCATGTTTTAACTCTGCTGTTTGAAAGAGTGCTCAAATTTTGAAAAATATTTTCAGAAACATTTTTATTCAACTGTTTAATTTGAGATAACCACAATTTATCTACAAATATCTATGAAAAATAATGAAGGGGTCGCAAATGTATCATAAAATTGGAATACGTAAGGCTAGAGCCATATGCTATTTCATTGTCTCAGCATGGGACCCTGTCTTGCAAGTGGGGTGGCTTGATAAGCTGTACATTTTTTTTTAATATAGAACAGCACTCCAGCATGCTGAACTCCCCCAGCAGCTTTGCTGAGCATTTTTCAGGAAGACAAGGTACCAGCAAGCAGCTGGTCCCAGTGAGCTACGCTCCTGAACACTGAAACAGGCTGCCCCCAGCCCCAGTGCTCCTTACAATGAGGAGATGTTTATCGTGTGGAGAAGACTGCTTTGTGTCAGTACTAAAGAGACACTCCAAAACTAAAAGCTTCTGGTGGGTGGTATCTCCACACGGACAAAGATGGGAACAACTGGGGGGACTCTGCTCTCCTACTGAGACTGGAGCCGGGCAAAGCCGGTGTATAGCTCGAGGCTGGTACCCCTGATATTTGCAGTGCTGCAACACCACTTTTCCACAGGGCTGGGCATTTTCTAGCCCACATCCTGCACCAGTGCCTGGAATAACCAGCTAAGAGACTTGAGAATCAGCTCCTTTTCAGTGTCCATTTCCTCAATCTCTCCCCATCTTACCTACCTGTGCTTTTTTTCTGCCCGCACCGGCTCGGCAGTGCTACTTCTCAAATGAGAAAAAAGTGAAGCTAGTGGTTAGAGCAAGTGTTTGTGCTCCAGGCACCTCTGTTCCAAACTGACCTTTTGTAAGTCCCAAAATGGATTATTTTTTTTCTTGTTTTCCAGCTGTACCAGGCTCTAATGCTATGAACTATATTTAGCTCTCTGGCTCCCAGGCCCAAACTGAGTCATTATACTCTTACAGTAAAGGTTGACCCGTGAATCCATGGTATCATGTGTAAGTCTGTAACTTGGTCAAAGGCAGTAATATAGACTGAAGTTACTCATTTCTTATTCAAAATGAGAACGTATGGCAGCAAACAGTTAATATGACAGACTTAAGACACTGAAGTTATAACAAGAAGCTATTTCATACCACAAGACAAGGGGAGAATAAGAAAAAATAACAGCCAGCCTTGTATAGCATGGAGAACACACGGAAAGCCTTGCCTGAGTAGACATCTAGCATCAGCATCAAACCAATTTACCATTCAACAGCCATTTTCTATTTTGAGTACAGATTCCTCTCATATCTACTCCAACCAGACCTTTCCAACGTGGGCAAGCACCTGAGGTGTGGAAGCAGCGCACAAGTTATCAGAAGGAGCCTCGTCTCCCTCATCTACCCTTTCTGAAATTGTTTTTGGGATTATTTGGCTGTGCATCGAAGGGCAACCACAGCCTGCCACCCTGTCCTGTTCTGGAGCCACCAGATTTGGGATCTCCCGTTTGAAACACACAAGCTGGTCTTCAGTCTGAAGTACCTCTGTCTTCTCTTGCATAGGTTTTGATTACACCACCCAATAAACCACTCGTATTTATTAATGGCTTAGGCCCAGTCATTCTTAACTGGTAATTACAGAGAAGCAAAACAAATGCCACCACAACTTCCCTCTGTCTGAAGCCTCTTACTGCTTCTACCTCAAGATTAGCCCTGAAAGACTGCTGAGTTGTTTGGGTATCCTTTAACTCCTTCCTGCTGCCGAGCACTACCTTAGTCAGAAAGCAGAATTAAAAACAAGCATCAGCCAGAAAAAGAAGCTCCCTTCTAAGGAGACAAACATGGATCCTGACTGTTCGAAATGCTTCATTATCCTTCTCTCCAATATTTGCAGAGTAAACAGCCTTAGGGAAAGGTGGTTAAAAAAAAAATAGAAAGAAATTGAAGAAGATCAAAATGGAAATTTTTTTCTCCTGGCTCAAAACTTCCAGAGGTGATTTATCTTTGAAGTGTGTGCTAACTCATTTAATCCCGTGTTCCTTTGGTTTTAAATGCACTCAAGTGGAGTAAGAGGAGATTCCTAAACATAATTAAATTTTCCCTCCCAACATCAAGTTATCACAAAAATATGAAACATACTGCCCAGCCTTTCTCTCAGGATACCTTTTATCAGGGAAGATATCTCTAGTCCTTTTAATGGTTCTGCTTCGGTGACTGAAGCTTCCTCAAGGGGTTGGTGGAAGTGCATTTCTTTTCTGCCTGTGTGGTCTCTCTGTATATAAAAATCAATATCCCACTGAAGATATATCTTCTTCCTTTCATTCCCCATTCCATTTTGATGCTTTTTTTTCGTGTGTTTTGTTTTGCTGCTTGGATTTTGGTTTTGTTTGCCCTAAAATTCTTCATGTTTTAAAAGAAATCAGAGGATCCGAATGTTTTTTACACTGCCTGTTTTGGGGCAGGACCACTCACACCCATCTGTATAATTCAATTCTGATTATGCAAATGTACAATGAACTACTCTCAGGTTGGTGCAGGGTGAACCAATCACGAGGCTGCAGCAGATTCTTTTGCAGAACAGCATCAACAGAAGCAGTAAAGCCATAATTCCCAAGACACAAGTGAATTCAGTGTCCTCAGTAATATATGGGTCTATGGATATGCTATGTACTTTTGCTTGTTCACTTGAAAAGTAGTCAGATAGGATACATTTCTGCGACAAATAACTTCTTTCTTTTTGCTTAGACTCCCATCGTGGATGGCATAGCACATTTATACTGGTACCTACAATCTTACATCAGGTAGCCATTGTCTGGATTGGTTTATCTGATTCATTGGATAGCTTGCCAAGTGCGGGGACCTCTCTAAATTAGATATTTTGGAAGAAACTGCAGACAGTTTGGTGACGCTATGTAAATCACATTCATTTCAAATGCATTGATAAATGCTTTTTTCCCACACTTTGTCAACTGAAATGCTGTATTTCTATACACGCTGATATTTACATGGTAAGGGAGTCTGGTTTTCTCTATTCTTTTAACTAGAAACTCCAGGTTTAAGAATAAATTAAAAAATAAATAAATAAAATTAATGCCTGTGCAGAGTTAGGGCTGAAACGGTCACTAAATGAGTGACAGATGGTCTCTATTAACTGCTCTCCCTTCCCCAAAGGGAAGAGAAAGGGAATAAGGGAGAAACACTTAGGGATTGGAGAAGAAAACTGAAAACAGCTTTAATGAAACAATTACAATAAAATGAAATATATACAACACCAGTATCAGACCCAACACCCCAGTGGCAATCACAGCACTGTCACCACTGATGCTGTGGAGCAGGCACTGGGGAAGTCCCAGACTAGACTCAGCATCAGATGGGAACCAGATTCAGGAGCTGGATTCAGGAACACATGGATTAGGATCAAAGCAGCCTTTTAATTTCTGCACCCTCCAACGTGGTCCATAAGATGTAGCAGTAACCACAGTGTGTACAGGAGCCAGTATAAGCAAAAGCCTTTCTGCACACCAGCCCTTGGTAGCAGCTATAAACATCATGCATTATCACTGCTAGAAGCTGACACTGTCTGTGACAATCTGCCGTTAACTTCAGAGAGTGCAGTTAGTTAGAAGAGACTGAGCTGAAAAGTTGCAAATTAGAATCACTGAGCAGAATTAGCTCTGTTCTAACTCAAGCCAGGACATCGTAAGTGTGCAGTAAAATGACAGTAATCTGCTGCTGAATTAAAACTGCTTTTTGCAACTACAGTTTCTACGTTTTGTAATCCTCATGTAATCTCTGTTAAGCACAGAGCTCATTCTTTAATACATATGCCACAAATGAGGTGAAAGGCTCCAAAGCTCTGCTATTCATGCAGTCTGCGTCAGACTACTAGTTATTTTATTAGCACCCTTAACAGACCTACCCTGGCACTGTGACTCCTGTTGCAGTTACCAGAAATAGCCCCAGAGCATTAGCCAACTGTTATCTGATACGGCACCACAGACAACTACCTTCCTACTGTACATCGGCTTCAGAAAAAAAACCTCCAGGAAAACCCCATCCCTTCTCAGCAGGGAAGCAGGGACCGAAAAACCTCTGAAGTACTTAATGTTTCAAATGGTTTTCAGAAAAAAAACAACCCACAAAAAACAGGACCTAAGTAATTGTTGGAGATGTTGCTTGTGAGATTGGTGCGGGAGCTAAAATATCACCAAAGACCAAGCTCACTGCAGCATCGAAGCTCATCACTGTCAGCTGTCAGACAGTAGCTAAAGACACTTCTCAGGGTAAGCCATGGTGTTATAAGGAGACAAAAGTTATTCCTTATCCCATGAACTGGCAATGTCCAGGAGACTACAGATGGTCTTGTAAAACGCACTCTCCAGACTGTTCAGGTGGTGGCACTTCATTTGAAACTCAAGCCTGTTTCCTGGCTACAGAGGGGCTCTGGGAGCATCACCAAAGGCTCCGTGCTGGGACAGCAGAGTCAGACCCTTTAATGAGAATCTAATTCCTCCCTTTTGGCTTGTGACCAAAGTGCCCCTCTTCTTTATTTGCTCTAGCGCTACCTCGTAGTTCTTCAAGGAGGACAAAACAGGGGCTCTTCAGTGAGGCAACTGCTGGAGACCATGCAAATGCCCAGAGGTATGACCAGCTCAACCATAGTGGCAGCTGGGAGCTTGCCTTTGTACCATACCAGATAAGGACTCTCCCAGAGGCCTGCCAGAATTCTGAAGTGGAAAAGGGCTGTGAATCTGAACGAGCCAGGAGCAGATGAGAACAAGAAGACAAGGAGTAAGCTAGTTTTTGCTTCTTATTGAGCAGCTACAAGGTTATCTAAGCCTAACAGACTTGTTCTGGCTCTTCTTGCCCTCTCTCCCCATTACTAACTTACAAGAAGGTGTGGGATTCAACTCCAGCACACAGGTAAAAAGCTAGTCCTCAGAGACCTAACTAAAGGAGGATGTGCAGAAACTAAGCATGTCAAGCTGAACTAATAGATTTAAAGCCTTTGCCTGGTTAAGCCCTGTATGCTTATTCATCTCATTCTATAATGGCAGGATGTTGGCCAGATTCAACAAAGCACAACTTGACCTATTGCTGTGTTTTAAAGGAGAGTTTTATACAATTCATTGAGAAATGAAGGGTTAATAGAATACAGATTACAGACTTAATCACAACACTCTCCTCTCACAAGGGTATAAATTGCAGTCTGCACCTATTTGCAACGTGCAGAATAATCACAGGGTATCCTAGAAAAATCAGTACTTTCTTAATGATGGTGGTTGTCCTCAGCTTGTCTCCAGGTAACAGAACAAAAGGTTTTAAGGCACTGCCAGTTAGCAGAATTGATAGCTAGTGCTTTTGATCAGGTACCCTGTTTGGATATTCTCCCGGGAATCCCCAGTTTGTAAATAAGGTCTGTTGCCTTTATATTGACTTACCCTCTAATGGATTCCAAAAGGCCAGTTTTACTGGAGCAGGACTACACAACCTTTCACAAGTCTGGCCTACTGCTACATTTTTTTTTTTTCTTGTAAGAGTCTGCTATAGGATAGAATATGTACTGGAAAACTTGAATGCTCTATGCATGCAATCAGAGAGATTTTACAGAAATATAGAATCAGAAAAAAAAAACAAGCCTTCATATTTTTCTTTCCAAAGCTGTCATTGATAACTCTATCATTTCTGCCGTGTTGTAGCTACAAACACTGAGACAGACACTGGTAACTTTTTTGCCCACTTCAGCTGAGACCACACCACTTCATTAGAGTGCTCAGAATCTGCTGTCTTTGGAGACGCCAAAGCATGTATTCTCAAGGGACTGAAAGGAAAATGTTCTACAAATGCCAAGCTGGAACTTGGCACCACGGTCACTTGGCAAATGAATGACACTGTACATAATAAACAAGCAGAGAGAGGGAGCTTAAATTCTAAATACCCTCTTGAGGAAAGATAGAAAACAGTTCCTAGGAACAGTGAACAAAAGCTGTCAGAAAACTAAGATCATTGATTTTTGTCATGAATGACTTATGATTATGGCTATGTGGTTGGAACAGGAAAGGAAGATTCTGCAGTACAAAGCACTGCATTCTCTAAGCTCGTGCGAGTTTTCAGTTATACATTTTTTACTCATTAGATAAAGCACAGTGTCGCATTTGTTGGATCTGTTGAGCTCAAATATTGTATTTTACATGTTAATCCAATTACCTTCCTGTTTCGCTACATCTTTAGATGACGTGAAAGTATCATCAATTAATAACTGCTTTGTCTATTTCCATGTATCTCTGTGTAGAGGAAAATATGGTTTAGAATAGCCATTCATTTTCCATTCATACGAATGACCTGCTTCAAAATGAAACTAAACAAGGGGCCATTTTTTTTCCACACCTCTCATATTTTTATTATTACTAAAGGCAAACATTTAAAAAAGAAAACACGTGGCACAGAGCTTAGGCTGCCAACTGGCTACCTGACAAAAGAGCAGATTAAGCAAGGTAGCAGGATCTCTGATCCAGCAGATGAACAAGCTGTATTCTGCCTTCTGCACTGTTCAGATCTGAAGAGAATCTGCTGTGACCCACATGCACTTTAGTTCCATACTGCACGGCACTCGGGATATTCACCAATCTGCCACCACACCTCACACGTCCAGTATCTTTCACAGTCACCATCCATTCCCAGTTCAAAGTTTCCTAACGCACTCTTACGAAAGCTTTCAAAACCTTACTCTGTAGTGACACAGGATCCTGTCAGCCTCCTCAGAGACCAAAAGGCAGCTTTGTTCTTTACCTCAGCAAGGATGTGGACTTTACTCCACATCCAGTTCCACAGAAGATGGAAAACGAGCCTTCAAGCTCACCAAATAAGCATGTTCAATTTAAATATTGAATAATTTAAAAAAAATTAAAATTTCACACTAAATCACAACTGTGGAAAGTCACATTCTACTCTCTTTTCCAGGTCTTTTCCAGCTTTCCTTTACAGTCCTTGACTTTCTGATTTGTGGGCCTGAACTACACCTCCTACCAGAGGAATCTACGTTTGTGTTCTGCTTTCTCTGGCGCTCACTTGCCGCTCGAAAGAAATCCAGTTGTGCAGTTAGGCCCCGATCCAGAAAAACACATAAGCACATGATTTTTCTATATGAATAGAACCATTGTGAAGGGTGCAGGCTCTTTCTCAATATTTGCCATCAGTCTTTTCTCTGTTGTTGCTTCTTTGTTCCCTATTACTGCATGTGGCCTTTCTGTTTATTCCAAGATTTCCCTTTCAGTCCAAAATGGGGTATAGGCCATGCATATGATCATCTCCAGGACGGAGAGAAGAGGGCTACCAGAAGAAGTGAGACATAAAACACACCTACAGCTATGTTTAAAAAGAGCTGTCAGGTCGTGCTCAGCACTGCTTTTTGTATCAGAACAACTGTTGTCTGGCTTGCTTGTTCAGCTGGAATTTTTAGGAAGATCATCCTGGTAGCTCATTAAGTTAGGGCAGTATCACTGCAGAAGCTGTAGTGAAGGTTTACGGGTTACAATATAGTTGGGATGTTAAGTGCTAAATACTCTAAAACTACTTCAAAATAAACAGTGAGGATTCTATGCTATTGTGAAGCTATTAATATTCTTTCACCTACGAGCAGTGGTGCATATTTAGAGGTGAGATATCAACATGTTTCAAACAGTCTCATAAGAAAAATAAACATTTAGAGATAGGTATTAAATGAGATCAATCAGTAACATGGATTCTTCTGGAAACAACTTCATATAACCAAGTCATTTCAATTACCCTACTTTAGGTTTAGGAATTGATGTTGAAGATTCCCACATATTGAACTAGACTTTTTGAAGTGCTGATGGGATATTTACTCCAAAATGCCAGACATGAAGTCTTTGCAGATATGTGCAACTTCACATTGATTGATTTTAGTCCAAAGGTGAGTATTGCAGAAGTGCTGGTGCTGGTCAATCGCTCTTCATCATTAACTTTGACAAACTGTAGCAGAAGTTAACAGCACGTCTCATGGAGGTGTTCAAAATCTTGCAGAATCCAAGTTCTGATAGACCTATCACATGGCAGATACCTCAACTTTCTGGGATAAAAGCCAGGAAAGGAAGTTGAAAGAGCTATTTTTAACAGATCTGTACTGAATTAGTGACGTGTAACACATGCAGCAGCATCAGTCTGGTTCTCAAATAAATGGATAATGGTTTTGGTGACAACTTTTGCCTCAGAAGGGCACACGGGCTCAAGGACAAGAAGCTGATCTTGGTGTAAAAGTACATTCAATGCTGTTGTCCTAATCAAATTAATTCCTAGTTGCTCAAAACCCGACACAGCAAAAAAACCTCTTTAATTCAATATTCTTGGGGTGCTTTAAAAAAAAAACCCAGACTATAAGATCTTGTGTTAAAGCTCATTCTAGTCGAATCTTAAATCAGCTGATGTTATAGCTCTGACAGCTTACTAAATGTTTCCAGGCAACAGAAAGAAAATAGCAAAAAGTAAACAATTCAAATATGCTAAAGAAGAACAAACCGGTACAAAAATAAACCCTATTCCTGTACGGAGCTCCTCACTTCGAAGCAACGTTAACTCCTTTCATGTTTCACTCATAAAGAGGAGTACAGAGCCTCACAAAAGAAGGGGCAGTGTTTTTTCAGAACTTTGTGGCTGTGTTATTTTCACAAAGGATCCTTTTGTTTCTTTTCAATACTTTGGCAAACAATTGCTTCCAACTTCAGTCAACCAATGAAAACGACCGCTAGTCTCCAAAGACTTCACAAAGTCCCAAGGGGAGACTCTGAAAGCCTCCGTTTGCTGTACACACCTCTGTCATGTGTTTCCATACAACCACTCCTGTGTGATCTGCACACTGGAGCACAGAGTCCGTATTCTGTGCAGTGTGACGCTGAAATTTTTTACTGCTCCAGCAAACCGGAGCTGCTGCAATCACAGTTTGTGCCAGCTATGAGCAGTTGCTGACTGTAGTGAAGTCTCCTTGGGCTAGCCAAAGTCCAAGAGCACTCTCCAGTCTTTTTCTGATTGCCAGTGAGCTCTGCCGTCAGCTCTAAGTCATCACCAGTAAACCCTGCTTGTTGTCTAGACCCCAGCAATACCTGCTCTCCACCCAGATGGGCCAACTGCTCCCCTTTGGATACACTGTGGAACACACAGGCACTTGCTCCTGTTTCTCTGATGACCTGGTTTATAGGAGTGATGGCTTTAGATGCACCAGAGTTGTGGGTGTGGAATGTCTTCTTATTACCCAGATACTTCATAATCACTCTTAGGACAAAACAAGTTGGAGACACACATTAGAGCACCTTTTTACCTACAGTTCTCTTTCACGGTGCAGTTGAATAGATGCAGATTTTCTTGACAGAAGGTTCCCTCTTTCAGTGACACACACTCAGCTAACAATCATTAATGAGTGCCTTATCATGCTGGAGAATGATACCCTCTATAAGCCACCTCCTATTTAAAATCCTGCCAAGGGTCATAGAACATATATTTGTTCCTTCTCATCCACTGTGTCAGCTGACCATTTCCATTTCATTAAAATAAGCACTGGTTTACTCCCTCGGAGTTGGAAAATAGTTCTTTGCTAAATGAGGTATCAGGTCCTGTGTTGGCTGGCTAATTAACAATTTATATTGAGTTTGCGTGTCAAGGTTTTGGTAGTGGTGGGTGCTACAGGGTTGGCTTCTGTAAGAAGCTGCTAGAAGCTTCCCTCATGTCCAACAGAGCCAATGCCAGCTGGCTACAAGATGGACCCACTACTGGCCAAGGCTGAGCCCATCAATGATGGTGGTAGTGCCTCTTTGATAACATATTTAAGAATAAAAAAACCCATCTGTGCAGCAGCAGCCAGGAGAGAGGAGTGAGACGAGGCGAGAGAAACAACTCTGCAGACACCAAGGTGAGTGAAGAAGGAGGGGGAGGTGCTCCAGGCACCAGAGCAGAGAGTCCCCTGCAGCCCACGGTGAAGACCACGGTGAGGTGCAGGCTGCCCCCCTACAGTCCCTGACAGGCCACAGTGAAGCAGATATCCACCTGCAGCCTGGGGAGGACCCCGTGCTGGAGCAGATACATGCCTCAAGGAGGCTGAGACCTTCCTGGAAGCCCACACTGGAGCAGACTCCTAGTAGGACTTGCAGATGTGTGGAAAGAGGAGCCCATGCTGGAACAGGTTTGCTGGCAGGACCTGTGACCCTGTGGAGGACCCACACCGGAGCAGTCTCTTCCTGAAGGACTGCACCCCACGGAACGGACCCACAGTGGAGCGGGTTGTGAAGAGCTGAGGCTCATAGGAATGACTCACACTTGAGAAGTTCATGGAGAACTGTCTTCTGTGGGAGGGACCACACACTGGAACAGGGGAAAAGTGTGAGCAGGAGGGAGCAGCAGAGACAACGTGTGATGAACCCAATCACAACCCCCATTTCCTGCCTCCCTGCACAACTGTGGGGAGAAGGTAGAGAAAATCAGGAGTGAAGTTGTGCCCAGGAAGAAGGGAAGGGTAGGGGAAAGGTGTTTTATGATTTGGCTTTATTTCTTATTACCCTACTCTGATTTGATTGGCAATAAATTAAACTAAATTCCCCAAGTTGAGTCTGTTTTGCCCATGTTGGTAAATGGTGAGTGACCTCTCCTTGTCGTTACCTTGAACCACAAGCCTTTTGTTGTATTTTGTCTCCTCTGTCCAGAAGAGGAGGAGAATGACAGAACAGCTTTGGTGGGTACCTGGGGTCCCAGGGTCAGCCCACCACAGAGCTTCTTCTATCCACAAGAAGTAAAATCCTTCCCTTGTCCCTGTTGATGCCGTGTGGCACGTGTTTCAGTTTAAAGCATTTCCCACCTGAACTTCACGGTCCATATTGCGTATCTGTGAATTTGTATTAAAAAAACTCAAAAAGAATTTAAAAAAAAAGGAAAAAAAGTGGCCTCTTACTAGCTCTATACTGAAAGCATTATAATAATGTCACTATATTGGGCTGCCGGTGGGTTTGGTATGATCTTCCCCATCTTCCTTCTTCAAAGCATCCCGTAAAGCGACTAGAGCGCTAAGACAGGAAGCCATTCTTCAGGAGGCTGGTTTTAAATTTCACTTCTTTTCCCAAACTGTTCTGCTTCTGCTCAGCTTAATGTATTTTGAAAAGGAGTTAAGCTAAAAATGAGAGCCGTGTTAATTATGGAATAAGAATACCCACACATGGAGTTACCCAGGAATAGCTGTTCTTGAGTAGCATCATATAACCAAGCCTGGGCCATATTTTTAAGGTTTTCTTCACAATCATGACAAGCAGGGCTTCGGGATTTTTCATCTTTTTTTTCTTTGCTTTGTTTTGCTTTCCAATTCTTTTACGTTTAAAAAAAACCAAATCTCTGTGGTACAAAACTTGCTTGAGATAAATTGTTCAGCAAGTGCATGAGTATTGGTATCTCTGAGTTCTAGCCTCAATTTTAGCAAAAGACACCCATTACAATGCAACTAGGAACCCAGAATAATTTTACACATTCCTAAGAGCAGAAAAAGTCATGTAATTTTAATTACATCAGGAAATATCAATTCAACACACAAAGGGAACTAGATGCTGGTCCCTCATGTTAGTGTGGTGAGTCAGGCACCATGGCAGGATTTCCTTCCATCTAAAAATTCTTTAATTGGAAGTGGCTGATGAAGCATCTGTTCCCTCTCCTTCGGACTCGGTACAGCTCTCTATGGAAAGTCACAACTGCTTTGGCAAACAGACAATGGAAAATCTTTCTGACAAAGTACAAAAGGCCAACAAACTGGAGCCAAATCCGTTGGCACCGTGGCAGGGATTATGATAGCCTACATGCTGGACACTGCTACAAATCCCAAGCATTGTATACATTTGCAGGCCTGATTCACAGGACCAGCTAGCACTTAGGAAATCTGGCAGTGGGTTCATGTTCCACTGCTTCTAGGAAAATGTTGCTAACTTTTTTCTTGGGAAGATGGTCGGCTCTTAAACCACCTTCCCTCTTCCCCCGGACCTTCAGAAAGTCTGTGTGAGTGTTGAAGGAACAGAATTATTTCATTGCAACAGCATTGCAATATAGTTATTGTTTCTAGAAAAATAGGGAAGATGTTCAAAGATGGATAACTTAAATTGTGTATCCTTTTTTCACCCCTGCAGGCGTGCAGAGAGTAGGATAGGGGAAAGAGCAGGACAGGCATCCTAGACAGCAGTAAGGAGCATTGAAACAATTTGAACATACGTTTTGTGCCTGCTTATCAGAAATTTTTATCCAAGGCACAAAGTTTTTAACTTCCACACATTACACTCCACGTGTTTCCTCCTCCACCTGAGGAGGAAAAGCTCACTGCAGATGCAAGCACACACCCAGCCACACAGCATACATACAAGCACGGAACAGGGGAATAGCTCTAGGGGAGGAAGACCCACGCCTGCTGTAAGAGCTGGCTTCCATTGCTTACAACACTCCACAGTGCTGGCCTTGCTAGGAACTGGTGCAGCAGCCAACTTAGCAGCTCAGGAACCATGGAACTGTTCTTTCGCCGAGGGATCCGAAGCATTTTAAGGAGAGGTAAAATTCTGCTGTTCACTTGGGTTCAAAAGAGTCAAGAATTCATACACACATATTCTGAGGCCACCCGACAGAGACTACAAGCTAATCTCTTTAATGTCTGCATTAAAGCTACCTTGTAGTTTATAGTACTAAAATGTATGCATTCCAGTGAAGCTTTGCATTGAAACTTCACCATAAAGAAGGGAGAGCGAGTCTTGTAAGACACAGTTATGGACTGATTTTTTCCACTTCACTTTTGTTCTGAAGTTAACCGTACCACCCGGAAACAGCATTGAAATCATTTCAGTAAGAAATTAGATAGTACTCCCCAAGATTTATTGGATGTTGACATAATCCCAAAGTACAACAGAAATACACATAATATTCAGAGTTCTGAAGTTATAATCCTGAGGATAAATCTTTCTGCAAGCGCCTGAGAAAACCTAATTTTAGCCAGCTTTCCACTAAAAGCAGCTAAACAGAGAGCAAAGGAGAAGACGTAGTAACGGACGTATGCACAGTTTTACATCACTGCTGTTACGAGTACACGGAGGGATTAGGCTGCATGGGATTTCAAGCATGAGAGGATCTCCACAATATTGTTCTCCTTAAGCCTCATTAGGAATTAATGACGCCTCAAGCACTATTAACTCTCGCAAATTCCTTTCTGCTGCTGCTGTTACACGACCACGGCAACGTCGTGGCTTCTGCTCAGCCTGTGCTACACTAGGGGAAGGGATCTGAAACAGAAACAGAGAGGCAGCGATTCCTCAGGGACATCTTACTGATCTACGCATCGCTCGACTCCGTTAAGCACATATCTGGGATTCCCAGGCTTCGACATTCCCACGGAGCACTCCACCTCCCCTAAAGCTGCGAGACGACAGCAAACGTCAGCCCAGCCTCCCGAAAACTGCGGCTTTGTTTCCCTTCCTGTGGGATGCTGGCTTTGTGTACACCTTTAATTGAGCCTAGATTCGTTCTGTCAGCAAAATATTAGGTTTATTAGAATAAACGGGTGAGAAAACTTTGTGGAATTAATGGAAGCACTCAACCTTTTCTAATTATACACTGCATTAAACTTTTATGAGAGAAGCCATGCGAAAATGCTTGGCTTAGAGTGTATTCTCAGAGCAGCTAATTTCGTTTGGTCACTTGAACCGATCGGGCAAACAAAAGTTTAACCCAACAAAGTACAAATATTCATGCAAGGTTGGAATCCCACATGAATCTCAGAGCAGAAGGAAAACAAAGACAGAAGCTCATTGCCGGCTCCAAGAGGTAATAAACAGCATGCTGCTATAGCGTAAAAAAACCCAGCCTAATTCTAAAGCAACAGGTCGTTCCCAGTCACTGTTTCCAAGCACACGTGTTTGGGTTTTGCCCATTGTATTTATCTGCCTTTGCTGCTGCACACCATTCAGAGATGCCCACACTCTGTTTACCAACACAAAATGCTTTTGTATAGCATAAACATCCACTTTATATATGCGCTCTATACGTAGTATGGAATATAAAATACTATTTATAACACAGTGCATATATTCTTTATAGTGTACAATATTCATTAGACTTAACCTCAGAAAAAGCCCAACAACCTCAGAGTCAGTGATTGTGATGCCTGCTCAGTATTTATTAGGAAACCAGAACGTGGTTCTGCCTGGCAATTTACAAGTGTCAATACCTGCTGGTTGCCTTTTGAGAAAGAGACAGTTTGCTGATGATGATTTGTGACAGATGCTGGTAGGTCGGTGGGTGGGCAGCCACCCCTCCAGATCTGTGATTTCACCTCTTGAGAGACAGGGAGTGTGTTGCACTGACAGAGAAGGTGGGCTCAGCTGACCTGACCTGCATCCTCACATCTGGTAGGTAGAGAAGTGGTTTTGGAGCCAAGGGGTGTCCTGCTTTACCAGCAGCCATCTGCCAGTCGTGCTGGGCAGATCCTTTCAGGAGTTTCCCCATTCAGTAGCTATTGGAGAAAGACAGTAATCACAAGTGCTTAATAAAGGCTAGACCTGGATAGAAAACAGAGCTTAGCCTAACAAAAGATGGTGGTATTTCACGTCAGGAAAAAGCCCTTCAACATTTTCAAAATTCTACACAAGGGCAATTTTTTAAAAGGGAGTTAAAACCAAACAAAATTAATTTCTGGTTCATCAGCATCTTCTGACTCAATTTTAGGCTTTTTTTTCCTTATAAAAGCTAAGAAAGAAATTGAAATGGATACAACACTTCAAACAACAACAACAACAAAAACGATAAACAAAACTCATTCTAAATATGCCAAAATTTACTCCAATGCTTTGTTGTTTCTTTGCTTTTAAAAAAAAAAAAAAAAAAAAGTTAAAAATTGAATGGACAAAACTTAGCTTTCAAACCCCTTCAGACTCAGTATCATCTCAACCAGTTGGATGTCTTGCCAACCATCTCTAATAAATAATAAAACCAGCTCTAATACCTACTATTGTGCAATTCTCTGCCAATCACAAATAGGAGCTGACATAGACATGTGTGGCAGATAATAGATTTGATGCCTTTTGGAGCTAAGCTATATATTCCTGGCTATGAAACAAGAACTGCAGTAAAACTAGGGTGACCTCTCTTGTGTGACAGCATTGACAGAATGACCTGGTTACACTAAACAGTTGTTGCGTTGTCTTGAGATTTCTCTCAGATTCCTATTGAATATTTCTGTGGAAAGTATTTATCTGTTGTTACCTTCAATGTATATATTGCAGCAGTAATTTTAAGGGATATATACTGAAGCTTCAAACAGTATTTTGGCATAACTTATATAGGCTTACATTCCTAGAAATCCCAGATCAAAAGTGGATAACACTAAAAAGCTGTACAGATTCTCCAAGGGAAACGTGGTAGTCAGCGCAGAACTGATTTAAAGAGGATCTTTTACTAGAGATAGGTCCAAGCAACAAAGCTGGGATCCTAGAGCTCAATTTGCAGGTCAAATTTTGCCTGCATAACATCGCATCTTAAAATACCCTGAGCACAGACTTGATGTGTGCAAGGTAACAAAGACGTTGTTCCATTTCTTTCGAGACTGGTAACATTTTCTTTTGTGATTAAAAGATTAGCAAACGTTTTAACATTGTTGTTGGATCTGTTCTTCAGAAATTGCTCATCAGTTCAGAAGAAGGGAACTCCAGCCCAAAGCAAAAATTTCTGAGGATTTATGAGTTCCTAAAATAGAAGCACAGAAAGAAGACTCTCTGGGTTTGTTTTTTTTTTTTCTTTGCTAGTCAAATAGCTATAGCAAAACACAGGAGGTACATCACTCTGTGACCTGAGACTGTGCATATAGTTCAGTGCCTGTATCTACTAGATTTTCTCCTCTAGCTGTGGTACATAGTATCCAGAGACATACAAGTGTCATCTTGTCACACAGAAAACACCTCAGTTATTAATACATGTTCTACCTGCATCAGGACAGCAAAAGTTTATCCCAATCTCAAATGCTGATAAAATTAGAAATAGACTGGGAAAAGTTTGGGAAAAGATCATTCCATCAAAAGCAAGAGTTTTCATTCAATCCAGAAGGTATAACAGCATTAACAGTAGAGGAAAAAAAAAAAAAAGTCATTTTCCTCTATATCCAAGTTTTATAGTTTGAACTGAGTCAGTCAAATCTATTTTTACATACATAAAAGAATTACATAAATGTTATTTAAGGAATACTTGTACACTTTTAACATTTCTGTGACTGCAGTCCAATCCTGAAAAACTTGCCAGTGCAGGGAATCAGAATTTAGAAGAGAACAAGATGTACTTAGAAAAATTAGTGGTAAAAGCAGATGAACTTGTTCTGAAAAGGATTTTAGTATTTGCTCTTTGAAAATTATATGCCCCACCATTTACAGCTGCAGTGAGTCAGAGATGAGAACTGGGCAAGGCAGGCTCCTTAGAGAGAAAAGTGACTCACCAGAATCTGCTTGGGCTGAACTCCCTGGTCCTGACTTCCTCATAATAAGAAACAACACTATAGGAGACATGGAAGTGGTCAGATAAAGAAACATTTGCCCCAGTGGGGCCCCTTTTTCCTAGCCCTTTATCATGTGCCTTGGTTGATAACTTCTTCCTCTCTGGAACTGTAAGATGAGGAATTCTGCTCTCACTGAAAGGGCAGGTATTTACAGGGAAGGATAGCAAGGATTCAAACGGAAGGAAAGAAAATGCAGACAAAATGAAGGACAAAGTTCACAGACAAAATCAGCATTTGCTTAATGGTCTTAGAGATGGTCTAACTTAGAGAGAACAGAGTTTCATACATGGCCACTATTTGTAATTACCAAGGTTTTATTCTATATGTGATCCCCTTAGTTCTGGAAAGGCCAGAAACCCCTCTGCTGTGCTGCAACCACAGATGGCCAAGGCTGGTCCTACATTTCTGTCCCCAGTTCAGCAGATGTTACATGAAAAAGCTAATTCGGCTCGAAACTGTAATGTGTCTTTCCAGGGACATTCAGGGAGAAGAGCCCTTCAAAGCAGTTACCAAAGCACTCAAACATAAGGAGTCCTTAGTGTGGACTTAGCAGAGTCAAAGAGTAGGACTGGTGAAGGAATACTATGATGAGGACTGTCACTGTATGCTATTCTGTGAAGCAATGTAGACTAATCTCTGCAAAAGGAATCCCCCAAAACATCTGCTCAAGAAGGAGCTCTGGCAGTTCTGGGTGGGGAGCTTGCTGGAGGGACTGATGTCCAGGTGTGTCCTTGGCTAGGAATTCTGTTGCATAGAGCCAAGCTGCCTGGGCCGTGCCCCAGCTGTTAGTGAATCAGCACAGGGGACACCTACAGCAGCAGAAAGAAAAGGTTCAGCCCTTCCCAAGATAACCTGCCAGGGCAAACACGACCATCTCCATTCCAAGTGGGTTACACCACTCACCAGGAATAAAGAGCACGTATTCTCCGCTACTTCTGCCAAGAACTGTTTTCCACACTTTTTATAAGGTTTTCATCCTATTCTCTGTAAAAAAACCCAGCCATTCGATTTGTTTTATTTAAAATAGCACAGGGTAAATGAGTATCTCACAATGGGACATGGAGCTTCCCTCAGCATCTTTTGAAAAAATAAAATAGTTTAGTCTTGGTGCAATCTCATCCCTTCCAAATATTTATTTCAAGGGACTTTCTGTGTGGGACCATGCTGTTTCTTGACTGGAATGCTCTAACAGTAACTAGAAGTGGAATTAATTCTTCCACTGTATCAAAGGGAATCAAAACAACCTTGTCATTCAGTTTAGTGGCAGAATGTTAGTGAGGGGTTTCCACAGGCCCCTGAAATCATGTTCTGCAATAAAATCCAATCTAATTCCATGTGATCCCTGCCATCTTGAGAAATACTGCACATTTCTAGCTGCCACTCAGCCTTAGCTAAAACCCAGCACATGTCTTCCAACGCCCTTTTTTTTTTTGTATATACTAAAGATATTTATTTTGGGTGGTCTGGGTTTTTTTTCTTTTCCTGAAGCAGTCAAAAATTATGTATACGTTGCTTGCAGGGTTGATAGGCAGTTTATTTCATTATCAGCATTAACCATACTACTTGAATTTCCTGTTGCTCAACAGCATCCTAACTGATGAAAAAAGAAGAAAAAAAGAATAGTGAGTGCCTCTGCAGGAGACTGCCTGCCCTGTGTGAAGCTAATGACAGATCTGCTGAACCTCAATACTTCTCTGAAGACGTGCACTCAGATGGTGCCTGAGGAGAACAGAGGTCTGAAATGAAAAATATTTCTCAGCTTTTTGACTCGTTACTCCAGCATTCCTCTCCTTGTTCAGAGATCACTTTGTGAAGAGGTCACTCGTGATGGGGTTTTTTTTTAAGTCACAACTAAAAATTGTGCTATGTTTCAGCAAACGTTTGAGTAGAAATTGTGACTCGGCTAAAAATCCAATAACAGTTTTTATTTTCTTTATTCCCCAGGAGCATATGTGGCTTTACAATTCACTTGTATGTATCACTACTAGAATGGGGATAAATATATCAAGGAATGCAGATACGATACCTGGATTAAGCTTCACAACATATCAACTCATTCTCACTCAGTGCCAGCTCTTAGCAGTTGTTTTACGTATAACTACCAATGAGATTTGGCAGAAAGTGGTATTTCTCAGGAGATTGTTTGAAATCTTATGACTTTGGTGTTATGTCAAGGAATTTTTCAGCAAAGAGACAGGAATTTCTAGTGGGCACTGTTGCGATTAGCATTTATTTCTTTTTTGTAGCACCACAGGACCCTGAAAGGACCCAGGAACCCTTAGAAGGGTCAGCCCATCTCCCATGCAAAGAACTGGACAAACGTGGCACTGGAAGTTCTCAAAGAATCAACAGTCAGAGCGATTAACAAGCCATAACCTGAGCCAAAATCAGACCTGGCAGACAAACAAATTCACACGGGTAGTATACTTTAACCGTAAGAAATACAGCTGTCAGAAAACCAGATGCTCTTGGACAAATATTGCAACTTGAATTGATTTGGTATTGGGCAGGTACTCGGAGAAGGACCTCTCTTTGAACTGGTATCTCCTTCAGGAATTCCTTACCCTCTGTCTTCTGAAGCTAATGGGTAAAGCACAGCCATTCTGCTTTGCTGCCATGCAAAAAAGTCAATGCAAGTTTCATGTTTTTATGGCTCTCCAATGTGTTTCCCTAAGAATTTATATGAAATGTTAACATACTGCACATCTCTCATGACCTTTTTCCCTTTTAACTGACAATATTAAAAAAGAACGATGAAGGGCATTCATTTAACAGTACATGATTCCATACTGCTCTTCCATTTTTATAGGTGGTTGGTTACTAAGTATTTGATTTATTATCATAGAATCATTTAGGTTGGAAAAAACCTAAGTAAGTCAAGTCCAACTGTTGTGTGAGCTTTTTACTTTATGTCACAGGAAACAAAAAGGCATGGGGAATATGCATGATAATGTTTAAAGATTGTGTTTCAACTCTATTACTGTGGAAAAAAAATGCTATTCAATTAGCAGTTAATAACAAGATGATGTTGTCAAAGGGTAGGACTGGGCTGGCCACTAAAAAAAAAAAAAGACAGAAGCTCTCTGTTAACTGCTCTCCCTTCCCCAAAGGAAAGAGAAAGGGAATAAGGGAGAGACACTTATGGAATGGAGAAGAAAACTGAAAACAGCTTTAATGAAACAATTACAGTAAAATGAAATCTATGCAAATATATACAAAACCAGTATCAAACCCAAGACCCCAGCAGCAATCACAGCACTGTCACCTCTGATGCTGCGGAGCAGGCACTGGGGAAGTCCCAGACTGGGCTCAGTGACAGATAGGATGCAGATTCACGAACACATCGATTGTGATCAGAGGCTGAATAGACAGAGTCCTTGGAGGCCACCCATTAAACAGAAGTTGACCCTTGTGATCCCTCAGTTTTATACTGACTGTGCTGTATCTAGGATGGGATACCCCGTTGGTCAGTTTGGGGTCACCGGTCTTGTCTGCTCCTTCCCAGAGGTACGACCTCTTTCTTTCCAGCACCCTAACGTGGTACACAGGATTGAACAGTGACCTTGGTCCGCATAGGAGCAAGTAAAAGCAAAAGCCTTTCTGCACAGCAGTCCTTGGTAGTTACTGTAAATATCTGCTAGAAGCATACACTGTCTGAAAAGTATGCTACTAAATTCAGAAAGTCAGTAAGAAGAGACTTAGCTGAGTAGGAAAATCACTCAACAGAGAATTAGCTCTGTTTTAACTCAAACCAGGACAGATGTACAAATACAAATAAAAGGATTCTTTTAGAAAAACTGGATGAAAATTATTTCAGCATAATGATTTTTTTTTTTCCTAAGCTATTATGCAGCATATAAATTGTCTTGATTTTATTTGGTCTTTACACA
Organism: Actenoides hombroni; assembly: GCA_024336885.1. NCBI lineage: Eukaryota > Metazoa > Chordata > Aves > Coraciiformes > Alcedinidae > Actenoides > Actenoides hombroni. Next base: position 2,449,427 of record WUAM01000407.1, on the reverse strand, counting down.
AATCATTCCAATGTTTCAAGACTGATTTGATTATATTTTCATTTGCACTGATTTGCTCCATTTACAGCAATGAAACTACTTACATTTTGTATTAGTGTAAGAGAAAAAAAAAAAAAAGAAACAGTCCTTTATTTAACTGAGTATAAGTTATTTGACTTGATTAATCAGATACTGTGGGTTTTGACTGATTGCTATCAACAACTTTTATCAATTAGATTACTGAAAAGAAAAAAATCTGAGTAAGCACTGAAATTTTGAAAACTTCTTGTTAGGTGCCCACATACTCACATTTATTAATTTTATTTTGATAATAGCCTTTTTCTTTAAATAGTGGAAGATATGAATTAGAGATAAAGCCACTGCCAGTAATCATTTGCAACTAATAGAAGTTCTGGAAAGTAGCTACATGCTCTTCATCAGCCCTTTTTCCCCCTCTCACCACTACAGAAGTACACTGTTTTCTAAAGCAAATCTTCTCTGCAGACATTTTATCATTCTTATAATGTAACATAACGACAGAAAATTAGCACTTAATTTTCAGTCCTGCTCTTCCAGAGACTCTGCATTTGTCATTCTCTGAACAACCCGAAACTGGAGCTTGTCACAGAAGGATGAAATCTGTATTGAATCACAAAATCTTTCTGAACACCTTCAGAGGCCAAGTTCTAACTTCCATTAAATGGGACAGAGAATTACTAAAACTGAAGTTAAATCTCAAGTTCACGTAAAGAACATATTTCCAGGAATGTATCAGTTTTAAGTAGATGAATATTCAAATAATATTTCACTGAACTGAGGATGAGTACACAAATCAATTCATCAAGATGAATAAGAAAAAAAAAGCCAAACCCCTCAGCTTTGATGCCAAATAGGAATATCAATTGCACCTCTTGAAAGCTGGGGGATTCTTGATCCAATTTGTCCCTATCTCTCCATCTGCAAAATAATGGACATTGGCTTTTAGGTAAATCTGTGAAACCATCTAGTACCAAATCAGCTACTGACTTGGAATCTGAGAAGAAAAAGGAAACACCTCAGCCTGAAGTGTTTATGCAGTTTTTCTCTAGAGAAACAAACAAGGAAGCCTATAAGCAGTGCTGCCACCTTGGAGTGCCACTGTTCCTTGCTCCTACATGTAAAGATGCTTAGACACAAAATGTTCTGAAATGGAAATCAGAAGCATTTAATTAGAAAAAAATCAACTTGAAATACTTTGACTTTTGATGACAACGTTTGAATTTTCCCATAGTTTCTTGACCAGACTGTTGAATCCACACATAGTTTTGCTTAATCGAAACCAGCATTATTTTCAACTGACATATTTTACCATCAGCCAACAATTTAAGCTCAATGTGCTGAGAAACACCTTTCCCATCACATTTGTTTCAGAAAACATGCTCTTTACCCCAGCGTAAACACTCCTTGTTTAAACACCCTCATTCTTTCTCCTGGAATAAGGTCTCTTGTATGTGTAAAGTTCAACATGGAAGATGACTAGGGAGCAGAAAGAAAGGGTTCACGCGTTTCCTCTTGTGGCATAGATTGGGTCAGTCTCTCTGACTCCTTTCCTCCCTCCCAGGCTCAAAACAATCAGGTTTTCCACTCCCTGTTCAGACTGGCCCATTGCCATATATAGCCACCCCTCCATGTCTAGTTAGATCTGCTTGTCAACGAGTCTTTAAACTGGTGTCACCTAACTGTGGGGAAAAAACAGGAGGGGCAATGGTCTATATCTGATGGATATACCAGTTCAGAGTCAAGAGGCAGAGGCCAGAAGTCCAGGAGAGCAGAGTATGCTGAAGTCGAGTTGTTTAGTTCTAGAAGAAAATAAGATTCCTATGGGGAAAGGAGCAAAGGGAAAACTGCTTTCTTCCCTTCATGACAGAAGAGGTTCATAGAATAAACGTAATGCTTTTAATTATATCACTATTTTACTTAAAACAGTCAAGTGTTTTTTAATATTCCAGTGCATTCTGCTTTAAAAAAGCTATCATAGAATCATAGAATGGTAGGGGTTGGAAGGCACCTCTGGAGAGCATCGAGTCCAACCCACTGCCAGTGCAGGAACACCCAGGGCAGGCCACACAGGAACAGATCCACGTGGGTCTTGAAAGTCTCTAGAGAAGGAGACTCCACAACCTCTCTGGGCAGCCTGTTCCAGGCTCTGTCACTCTCAC
>WUAM01000407.1:2417207-2442147 GCA_024336885.1 Actenoides hombroni | reverse complement strand
CCTTTTCCTTTTCCTTTTCCTTTTCCTTTTCCTTTTCCTTTTCCTTTTCCTTTTCCTTTTCCTTTTCCTTTTCCTTGGACTGCTCAGAACCTATGAAAGTTTTCATACATCATCTAAAGTTTCTCCTATATGCCCACTGTCCTGTGTTCTCTTCTAAACCAATATGGAATTCGAAATTTCCAGGCAATTTGAATGATTTTTCTCTCTTTCCACATCCTATCAACTTTCCCTGCGTTTTTTTATTCAGCTAAATCCATGCTGTCTCACAGCTTCAAGGCCTCATATAAACCCAAAAAGCCTCCCACTTCCCAAGTTAATGGTTTGGTTTGTTTCCTATTAATCAAACATGACCCTGTGTGGATATTTCTTTCTAGCTATTTCTGTAACTGCTTTACTATATCATGGTTACTGCACTAACCTTTCCTCTTTCACTGCTTTTCATCAGTGAGTCCAGGTTACAATTTTTGATGGAATCCATGTAAGCTCTGGTAACTATGGAATACTCTTGCCAGATACCCGAATAATCAGACCTTTGCTTGTTTTAGAAATCACAGATAGATATGGGCCACCTGGAGAGTAAATGTAACTTATCTCAACTGGATAAATATCTCTATGTTCAAACATCACTTTGCATTCTGTCAGAGACATGTGAAACAGGAAGACTTCCTTCACTTACGGGTCTTATATTGTGTTCAAAAGTTGCTTAGTTCAACTCTTTTCAATACCTGATTGCAGCACTGACACATAAGAAAGAATTAGCAGCCTCGAAATCTGCCATCTTTACAAAGCCTAAATAGATACTTCAGTTTTGTCTTAAAGAATGCTTTTCAGGTGCTGTGTCTCCACGGCAGTGCAGTGACAGCTGCCAGCAGGAAAGTTTTTGAATTCTGATTCCAATCGAGAACAAAACTTCTTCACAGTTCGTCAAGGTTGAACACTGTGGGGTTTGAATTCATATTCATCCTTTCTCTGAAGAGTATCTGCATATAGCATCGTCTAGCGAAGGGCTGAAAGCAGATTTGATTTAAAGTTGCAAACCTTGTAAAATAACAACCCTCTCCAAACAGCCCTTGGGCTTTTTAGATAATCAGAGACAACGGAAGGCATTCCTAGAATCGTCAGGCTTTCAGCAGCAATAGATCAGATGTTAAAGATGAACTGACTGATTAAGTAACATCTGCTCTGTTTTCATGATGTCTCGTCATCATCTTCTCCTCACCTTTTCCTTTTTCCATGGACGATCAGTATTTGCTATTTCAAACACGAATGCATTCATAGCAAAGGCAGAACAGTGCAAATAGAAGGAAAGGTTATTTCTGGGAAGACCCTAGGTACATAATAAATTTGTTCTCCACAAATAAATTTTGCTTTACAGTAGTCATTATATTTTCTCGTCCAGAGCTTTCTAGATTACGACCTTAACAAAAGTGGAAATTAAATGCACAAAAATAAATCACTCACAACAGGTTATATATATATATCTCGATGGGATATACACAGTACAGATATGCATTACAATGTTTTATGTCACAGTCTGAAAAAGAAAATGAATTATGTGCTAGAGTTATTCATATAGTATAAAAAGCTGTTCAATTGTTTGGAGGGTTTTTTTTACAAGTAAAGGCTATGGTTGTCTTTGGAAGAACAAATGAATATATAATATTTGAAGCGTAACAAATTGCTTTGAAAAAGAGAGAATACTTCTCATATTTAATCTGTATGCAGTAAATAAATTATCTATGGCTGAAATGAACTCATAATACAATATTTTAGTAGGACAGCTGAAGCAGCAAGCCATTGCTCTGCTCTGCTGTTCAGTTTAGATACTTCTTGGATTCCATCTTCAAAAGCTGTTCTTCAGGAACCGAACTGAGAACGACCCTTTAATACTAAGAGTATTTATGGCAAATACTGTCTATGTGCCATTTCCAGCATTATTCCTACTTATAAGTGTATAGGTAATTATTTTTGCTCTATTTTATGAAGTCTGATAGGATTAGATGCTTATGTTATATTCACCCATAACTATAAAAGTTAAGAGAACCAGAAAGTGACAGCTTATGGTAAGGTACACCATATCTCACCATGCAAAAAAAACAAGATTTACAGTCAGATTCCATTTTTTCTCCAAACAGCCAAAGACAACCCCAAATCCAATACAAAATGCAACCAGATTATGACTCGTTTCATATGCTTGCATAAAACCATCACTGTTGTTTCTTACTGGTTTTTTAATATACTGTCCAAGCTATAAACTGTAGGGTTTTTTTCTTCCTCTTTAGGCCCACTAGTCTACTGGAAAATAGCAGACATTAAGAAAGAGTCCCTAGCCCTAGTAAAGAGATTTTTGATTAGCATAAAATTTTAATTCCAGTTTCATTGACCAAAACAAATTATTCCCAAAGTAAAATCATCTTTTCCCTTCAGTGCATACTGTCCATCCTTCAAGGTAATCCTGGAGTTAGTTTTAATATTCTTGTAGACTTACTAGATGAGAATTTGAGTCACTGAAGCTTACTCTGAGTGCATATGTTTTAAGGCAATGTACTGATCATCATCTTTGCTTTTTTAGATGACTGGCTGAAGAAGTATTTGGCACACAAACAGAGAATATCTACTGGCATTTTTAAACTATGTTACCTGTTCATTATTTTTTTTGGAGGATTAATTTCTATCCAGATCAGCTAAGTTCTAAGAGGCTTTCTCATAGAAAACCTGCAGTGAGAAACCTGTCTGACAGCTTTCATGAGCTTCCTTTTACAAATTCAAAGCCAGGGAAACACATCTCTGTAAACACAGGCTAGGACATTGCTAGAAGCTCAACATTTGGATTTTGTCTCCTCGCACTCAAGTATGAGTTTGGCATTTATTAAATTATTCAAATGTATCCAAATGGTAAGAAACATTCAGGTGCCAGGCACTAGAAAACCACTGAACTGAGACAGAATGAACTAAGAGAGGTAGGCTCAGAAAAAGAGCTATGGAAGAAAAAGCAAATTACTAGTTCAAAACCAGTAAGTCATCAAACTTAAATAATGCATTTTATATGCAGTTTATATAAAAAAATCACAGAATTATTAAAGGGAATATGCAATGTTGCATTAAAAAAAGGCAAGGTGACAAAATGTCATATTGTACCAAGTTACTTAAGTTTGTAATGTCCACAGCAGACTGTACAAAAGTGCAGAAAGACCTAAACAAGAGCAATATGATAGCATAACTGAACTGAGAATTTAATATGCACACTGAAGAGCATACATGTTTAAGAGAAATATATAAACCACCTGTACAGTTGAAGTATATCCACAGAGATACACATGTTATCACAGAAAGCCAGACAAAATGAATAAAAATAGGGGGAAAAAAGTAGAAAAAATAAACCCCCAGATCCTACCAGTGCTACAGACTATATCTTTAGATGAATAAACAATTATCTGGCATATTCTGTTCAGCACTGGACACCTATCCTGTAAAAATATGTGTCAGAATCAGAAATGTTTGGTTAGCAACAAAGAAATACAAAGGGATGCTGTAAGGATTTGTACTTTATATCAGAAAGAGAAATACTAAGTGACATCGAGTATATAATGTATATCATGAGTGGAAGACTGAGCAACTCTCATCTCTGACTCGTGACAGGAGAATAAGGACATATATACTCAAATGAAAAGAAAGTAAATTCCCAACTGATGAACTATGTTTTCACACAAGCAGAAATAAAACTAAGGAACTCAATACCAGAGGCTGTCAGATATCTACCAATGTGCAAAACTTAGACTGAAAATTTACATTCCGCTGAAGGTATCAAGTAGTAGCATAAGACTGATAAAGATCTTGGAAAGGACATTAGACTGGCTAATTTACAGACTTGGCCAATCCCTACACAGAGATGAAGAGGAGTCTGCCAAGCTTCTGCATCTTTCCTTGAAGGACCGGGCACTGTGCATGCATTTGATAAATAGCCAACTGATGCTGGGCCTAAATCTAAATGACAGCTCTTGTATTTGTTAATGCAAAACTTAACTTGACTGAAATTCCTAATTCTGTCCACAGGGTACACCTACAGACTTGTAGTTTGACCCAAGCATAGGAAGATAAAAAGTAGCAGAGCAAGAAGTAGTCCCCACACAAAGACTACTGAAATGTAGAAGTTTTGGTCTGGAGAAAGGTCTATTTTAGGCGTACCACCAAACCTAAAGTCTACAGATTGAACTTAATCAGCATTAGATATTCTTTACTGCAAGCAAAGACTGTTGCCTGGTGACAAGGCTAATCATAACTTTTAGGATCACAGAATCATTTAGGTTGGAAAAGATCTTTCAGATCGTCGATTCCAACCGTTGACCATTTTGCCTCAATATTCTCGCTGCAACAAACACGGTTTTATTCCTGCAAAGACTGAAGGATCAAGTCCTCAATAAATAAGTACAAATACGAATGTGAAAGCATCTACACTAACAGGATGGGCTGTGAAGCATAGGGGATTCTTTTACATTGCAGCTGGCACATCACTATGGGGGGGATCATAAAGGAGGAGGAAGGTCAAACTGAAAAGATGCGCGTCCTTTCCTGCTGGACTAGTCCATTCCTCCAGCAACACTGGTTGAAAAATTATCACCCTGTGTTCTTCAGATGATTTGTGTTTTGGTTTGGGATTCCTGTCTACATTCAGCCCATATCTAGGGCTAAACTTGTAGCAGTTACTTCATTACCTGATGACCCCTCTCCAGCATAGAAGGGGAATCTGGAAAAGGACACCCATGGGTTGAAATGAAAACAGATTTAATGAAACAGTGAAACTAATACCAATGCCAATATAAAGTGTACAAAGTTATACTCAGCCCAGCAGAAGTACAGCAGTCACAATGAACAGGAAGGCAGTCCTCGGGAGAAGGAAGAGGATAGGGCCAGCAGGAGCCCAAGCAAGACCCCAAGCAAGAGGCCCCCCCTCCTTGGCAAACTTCCCCCTTTATACTGAGTGTGAGGTTTATGGTCTGGCATACACATGTGAGCCAGCTCGGGGCAGCTGCCCTGGCTGACTCCAAACTGCTCGCAGCCTGCAGACCATGGATGGGCTAAGATTCTGTCCCAGAGAAACCAGGACAACTACCTAAATGATTAGAAAGAAGCCCCATTGTCCTGGGCTGGGCTAGGACTGGGTTAATTTTCATCACCAGCCAGGACAGAGAAGTGAACCAGGCAATAGTGTATTTGATACCATATTGACATCATGTCTGCTATATAATGGCAGGGAGAGGACAGGCAGGGTGGGTCTCTGGTGTGTTCCATATCACTTGCTTTCTATATTGTTATTACTGTCATTTCCTCTCTTCTTGCATTGTTCTATTAAATTCTCTTTATCTCAACCAACAGGGTTTTTGCATTTTTCTCCCTATTCTCCTTCCCATCCCACTGAGGGGAGGGGAGTGAGCACGTGGCCAGGTGGTGCTCAGCCCCTGGCTGGGTCCAAACCATGCTACCCATGGAGAAGGCTTCAGAAGCACTGACATTGAGGACATTCTTTCCATTCCCTGATGAAACTGAACTGTAGCCATCAGTTTACAGCCACATCTACTGTGATGTGCTCCTGTGCCTCCTTCCAGCTGGCTGCTTGTTTAGCTTGTTTCCCAGTGGTTTTAGTGTTAATTAACAGAACACTGTCAAGTTCTATGGCCTGTGACTTAGTTTGGTTTCTTCCCAACCAGCCAGAGCCACTGCTCTTTCAAAATGAGGTACAGATAGTAAACCAAGGATCTTTAGTGCTCAGATGAAAACAAAAAACAAAAGAAAAAAATACCAACTTCCTGCCAGCAAGCCAGAACTGGCAGCTGGTGTAAGCAAGCATGCATATGTGAGCCTATGCTCACACAATAGAAGGGCAGGCTGTATTAGTGAGAAATTCTAGTTCAGCTTCAAATTCTCCAAGTATTGCTCCAAAGTAAAATCTTATTTTAAATATTAAAAACGAACTTCTTGACACTCCCTTTTGAAACAACAGCAGCTTTACCCAGTGCAGCCTGAAAAGAGCACGAAGCAGAGCTGCTACAGCAGCCCAGAAGTGTGAAAAAAATCCTCAAGAGACCCATCAAAGAAATGGCAGCAGAAAAAGCAGCCGGGGAGAACGGACTCACCTGCAGCTACTGGGCTCCCATACCACTGTTAAACAAAGATAATTAGTGCAAGGCACCCGATCACTGAATCCTGCAGCTTTTTTGTGGTGGTGCCATTAGTCTGTACTGGAGCCAGTCTCAAATGTCAGCAAGCAATAGGGAGACTCACCATGAGCATGTCTTCAAGTATGTCTTCTTACACTGGACTTGGAAAAGTAACCACACTTTTCTACACAATCAGCTGATGGTATTTCTTTTCTTTTTCTTTTTTTTCCCATTCATCACATTTTCCTCTTTCCTTTTCATCACCTTTTCTAAGGGCTAAGATTCTTGAATGTCATCTATATGAATATTTAGCTATTTTGGATAACAAATTCCTCATCTTATTTGGGATTGCTGAAGTTAAAAAACTAGGTAATATAATAATATAATACCCAAATAACATCTTTCTAGAAAACTGAAATAGAATGAGAATAATTATGAATATTCAGCTATCAGATCTCAGATGTATTTTGTATTATTTTTAACAGCCACTTTCTGTCACTGCTGGTTTGCCACTTGTCTCTACATCTATCGATGACTCACTGTTGCTGGCAAATCTGAAACATTTAAATTCAGACAATGTTTGTCTTCTGGAAATCAGTCATAAATTCTTACAAAAGCTAACTATCTTTTAAGCCAAAAATGTCACCTCCCTTCAGAGATGTTGAGCCTTATGCTCTGCCCTCTTATCTTCCTGTTATTCCATTTATTTCTGCAGAGGTAGTCTCAATTCACATCAGCCTCAATGAAGAATCAGTTCCATAATTTCAAGGCTTAGCAAAGAATACCAGTTAGCTAGGAGCAATGGATTCCAACTACTTATTTGTGGTTGATGTATTGTCAGTCAGCAAATGCTATCTTAAGGGAGTTTGCATCCCCTGCAGTGGAAATCAGTATATCTCAGACCAAAGAGATAACGTAAAGAACAACATTACTCAGCTTTACTATTTTAAAAGTAGTAGCAATCTTTTAAGAATGGGTTAAAAGTGTACGGTGACCGTTCCAACCACTTGAGTACTTGTCTTGTAAATCAGTTTAAGCTTGTTTTCCATGGGGTTTTGTTCCCCTGCTTTGAAACTGAGCCAGTGATTTCCTGTTTTGCTGTGATATCCAGCAGAAAACCTGCTGGGATACCACAGCTATCGTGGAGCTCTGCCAAACACAGGAACCCACACAGAATGGCACGGGTCAGTACCATCATATGAAATAATCTTCATGGCTTTAAAAAAGGTACATTTTTCTCACATTGCACAAGACAAATTGTACATGGAGTTTCTTTAACTGTATATATATATAGTAGTCAGGCTTGGGGGGTAAATATGTCAAGAAGAAACAGAACTCCACGAAAACCAAGCCCAGAGCTTACCTTTATTTTAGATCCTATTCGTCCTACACATCACAGATTATCCTAGCTGGTATAATACATCCTGATTTTTCTTGAGAAAGCATCAGTGTCTTCACACTTTTACTTAGCAACTGAAATAATTGCAATGGTCTGAGACTAAAGAAAACAGATAGGTCTTGTTTCAAGAGAATTACTTTACAAAAAGGTAAGCCCTGAGGGCCATGCATGATCACAGAGGAGAAAGCACAACTTGTGAGGGAATGGCATCAAAGCATAGCTGCTGAGCTGTGGGTCTTCCACTGCCCCAGATAACTACTGATACAAAGGTACTGAAGTCAAAGTGGTGCCAGAGGAAGAGAGGACAGAGGAAGATAGACAGGGAGACACGTAAGAACATGGGCAAAAGACAAGGGAATATGGGGAAAAGTAATAGTGGACATAGAGTGGAATGTGTAAACAGGCAGAAGAGCTCAAAGTAGGCAAAATTACAGACAACAGGGATTGAAATGCGGTTAATGAGGCAAAATTCAGAAAGAAAGGAGGCTCTTTAGGAAGGAGTAACTGGGAAGTAGTGGGAATGCACAGAGCTCAGCCTAGGGATAGACATGAGCTAGATGACAAGTTACAGGTCAGGATCAGTGAGCAGACCATCCTAAGTGACATTGCAGTGGGTGTCTGCTATAGACTACCTGTTCAAGAAGAAGTAGATAAGGTATTCTTAAGGCAGCTGGTTGGTAGCCCATGTGAAAACCTATGAGCTCTTCAGAGGATCTGGATACACAGTCATGTGACCAGAGTATGCTGAAACTTCCACTTTAGTCACCAGTAGTGACTGCATTAAGGTCATAAAAGAGCTGGCTACTCAGTGCACAAACGTGCCCTTGTTTTGCTCAGCATCCAGGCACACTAAAAGCAAACTCAGATCGGCTCCAAAAGTCTTTGCAGCGTAATGGAAAGCTTTCCATTGACTCCAGCTAGAGCTGAATAATAAATATTGCACCAGAGATGTGCAAAGCAGGCTGACTGTGCAATGTATTCATAACAGTGCCATTTTCCTGAGCTGCAGTGAGCCATCAGTCACGTACTGCTAGATGTAATAGTCTGAAGACCAAAAATGGTACACGTATAATAAGGAGAGGAATACCACTGCTGTGCAGAATAACTAAAAGTGAGATTTCTCCAAAAGCCACAGAAACCAAAATATTATCCAGGCACAAGTGCACCCAAGGCTCTGACAGCAGTGAAATTTTACAGCCTCAGTAACACGGGAATGCAGGAATTGCCCGCCCAGCCATTTGGGGTAGTTACCTTGTGTGATACCTGACTATTCTGAAGGGAAGAAATGAAGGTCTGATAACAGGCTCTTGTTCTGCAATAGGTTGGAATATTACCCATAAGTTTGCTAAATACAGTCCCAAACAGGTTTGATATTCTAATGCACATGATCAAGTACAGCTCTGTAAAAACTCTATGCATGTAAACCATTAAATATAATCATTTTAGTGACCAGAATCCAACTAAGGCTGACTCTGCCTCAGATTTCTTTTTAATAGTTCAGGGGCTCACTCAACCCATGAGCCCAACATCCCTAAGCAGCATCCCTTTGTCAACTGAAACAGGAGCTGAATCTAAGCTTTTCCAACTGCTTCGGTAGACAGTTACAGCAGCGTAGTGAGGGCTGGCTGCTCCCTAAGGGATGGGAAGGTGGGAGATGAGCATGATGCCAAGCAGGGCAGGCATCCTGCCAAGCAGGGCCCAGCCCCACAGCAGCCAGGCAAGCTGCAGAGGGCAGCACAGCCCCAAAGATGGCAGCCAGGCTCAGCCAAGGATCCAGATCATCAGGCAAATCGGCGGTGATAAGGCAGCGCTGAGGTCAAGCCAGGAAATCGGTCTTAAGATTAGGGTCTCAATCAACACAGCCCACGGGCAGGCAGGACAGGGATGAGCTGGAGACTAGCAGTCCTCCAACATAGCCCAGGCAGGACTGAAGGCCCTGGACTGAGCTGAAATCATGCTCCCAGGCCCACGGGAAGGGATGTAGGCAGAGGCCCAAGGTGAGGCTGGTCAGGACCACGAAGGTCTAGTAGAACCCTGGTAAGTTAAGTCTATGTTCCCTCAGCAGCAGCAGCAGCCTATTCAAAGACTCAATACACAGTTAAAATTTGCATGTTCTGGCCATAGATTAATGTCTGCTGGACACTTCTAGTCGAAGGGCTAAGGATAGAGAGGACTACACTAGGTAACAATCAACAGAATGACCAGTATCAATGTAGTGTTAAATTAGCAATGCAAGATTCCAGACCAGCTTTGTGACTGTCACTAACTGATGTGCAATTTGAGCTTCACAAAGTCTGGGGGTTTGTGAGGTGCTTTTTTTTTTTTGCCTATGTATTATAAAACACTATGACCTGCTAATTATGATAGAATTGCAGGTTTTACAATAACTGCTTCTGTTACATGCATAAAGGTAATCTTAAGTCTGTATATTTACATTCCACTACTTCAGCCACTGAACATATAAGTGCTCCATAAAATTTTAACCCTGTTGAAATCAATGACAATCGTTGCAATGCCCCTTTTTTAGTTAGATTGCCAGGTTTTCGTTCCTCAATATTTTACTGAAAATCAACAGATAAAATAGGCAGCTTTTACTACGTTGGCATCTGGCTCAAGGTTTCATTAAAATATTATTAAAATATTAGACAGACGGATTAACTGAGACCAAACATTACCCCATATAAATTAGCCCTACAAATATAATGAAAGCCCTCTTTCACACACGCTACTATAAAGCCTTTGTTACTAAGAATTCCCCTTCTTGGATACTCAAAATGCAGTATTGTTCATTGCCATATGGCTCGTGTTAAACACAAGGAAACAAACAAAACCACAGTAAGTCTTTGACATTTTAATGGCCAGGGATCAGCTACTCGAACCAGAAGCTGCTCTTTTGGCTAATTACACTCCCTGGTGAAAACATGAACTTTGTTTCTAGCCTAACTTCTGCTCCTGCCTTTTCCTGCTAATTTGGAGTTCAAGTCTTGGTGCTGGAAAAATGTTATGTGCATTATCAGGAGCCCTTAAAGACCTCGTCTAAGATGAGAGTCCCTTTGGCATTGCATAATTAGAATGTAAAAGAAAGCTCTTGGATAAGATTGAGAATACAAGACAGAAAGAGAGAAATGCTGAAAGTGAATGGACATCACAGTGACCCCATTTGAAAAGGACAGGGGTTTTTTTTCTCCTATGGGGGCTAAGTTTCTTATAGGATCAATGCTGGTGGTCTGGCTAGGCCAGGGAGCTGGTCAGTAAAATTTCTCACAAGCACAAGCTTTGCATTAATCTCAGCTTTCAGAGTCCAGATGAATTACTGGATGGTGCCAGCTCCTACTGCTACCATGAGCATTTGTAGGTTTGCAGCAGTTCAGAGCATCCTCTCTCAATCTCCATTTGCAAAGCAGAGATTTCGTATTGAACACAGATGAGACAGAATAGATCTTTCAAGTACAGCATTGTGTTAAATGTAAATAACTGATTTCTCTTGTTGAAGGAGAGACATGTTGATCAGACTCCGGAAGCACCATCTGATTAAAGAAAAAAATTGGTCTACACAGAATGGGAACACAGGAATTTATTTAAGTCATATGAAAGTAAGTAAGGCGAGAGACTGATGCATAGAATAAGAACAGAGACATCACTGGATTTCTGCCTACCATGATGTCAGAGTACTACCTAAATGCACACAGAGGGAAAATGATCAACTAGCTGCCTCTCTAATCTCTACTGAAAGATGATTTTGACAGGTTTCTTTTCCATAAAAATCTTACATTATTTTAAATAAAACCAAGGGAAATGGAAAAGATTACATCTTGACTTCAGAAAGGTATTGAAAAGATAAGCATACACCTCTGAAGGAACACAATTACTTTCAGGTGCTGACTTGCTCTGCATGGAATATTAGTTAGACATGATGGAGGAAATAAGCACGAGAAATGTGAGCTAGATAAGAAACAGGCTAAATGGAAAACACTGAAAATGGAACTACTCGGATGGGGGGCAATTCTTAAAGGAGGTCTGCAAGGGTCCATTTCAAGATGAGTCTTGCCTTAATATTTTCATTGATGACCTGGACACAAAAAACCCACATGTTTGCTCGTGTTAAAAGCAGCACCCGTCTGGGTGAGGAGCAGAATATCATACACAAAGGGCTGTATGCCCTTGATGACTGAAGTAATAGAAACAGGATTAAATCTTTATACTACAAATTCCAGTGTTATGCACTTGAGGACTGCTATGAAGTATAGACAACTGGAAGCAATATAGGAGAAGGATGGCCATCACAGGATATCCAAGACAGCCATTTGACACAGGTGTGGAAAAGGCAGTTGAAATCCTGTGATGCATCAGGAACACTATTTCCAGCAAAGAAAAGGAAGTATGAATGCCATTGTCTAAAGCCCATCTGACATCGCAGCACGAACGCAGTCTACACTTCCAATCATCCATGTTCCAAAAAGATAACATTCAAACTGAATCAGGTGCAGAGAAATCTTTCAGGATAATCAAATGAACAGAGAGCTCTGTCTTCTGAGGGAAGACTTAAGCAGACCTGGGAGAAAGAAAATGAAGTCAATTATGACAGCACATCAGGAAGTGGGACACCACCAAGAAGAAGATCAATCTAGGCCAAACAATACTGGCACAACAACAAATGGATTCGTACTGGACACAAATAAAGTTAGGCCAGAATTAGGAAGAGGCTTCTAGTTTGATCAGTAAAATGAGTTTTCAGAAGAGCCTTCCAACAAGAGTCACAGATGCTAGAAATACGACTCACTTCACAATGGATCTTAAGCTGTTCATGAAAGGGACTCTCATAAGTCCTATGATATGATTTCTGAAAAGAGCTGGAGGCTACACTTAGTGACCCAGAGATGATTTCAGTCCTTTTCTGTATTCAGATATTACCATCCAACATATATATCCACATCCATGTACACTTACACTGTATAGAAGAAATTATGGACTATGCTTGGCATCACAGCAGGCGTAGCCATGAAGTGGAGAGCTGTGCCACTCTTACAACTCCACTTGATTGGACAACTAAGTGAGAAGAAGGGGTAAAAATCCCTTTGTTCAACTTCTCACCAGCCAACATTTAACACTTAGTTTTTCCCCTTCCCAGAAGTCTGAGGCAAATCACTTTAGTGAATAAACACACTCATATTTAGTCGATTACTGTTGTCTATAGTCAGGTCACACAAAACAAATATGCAGGAACAGTTCCCATTTGTGGCAGGAGTAGATGACAGAGTCATTGCTTAGGGATCTGTACTTGTTTGGAAAAAGCAAATAGCATCTGCTATTAACTAAATCACTTTGTATATTCTCTCCTCTGTAACAGAGACTGTGACTAACTACACCAAAGGCTTTGAAGCAGCTGATACAAACCAAAGTCATAGAGCAGCCATCCTGCAGCACTGCTTTCATGCTCTACCAGTCTCCTCGTCGTCACACAAATAACTGATTTACCATAATAGTAACTGGGGAAACAAAGTTGCTGTGGAAGACCAGATCTTTGAAGCTTTAAAAGTTTTACAACAGTAATTTAGTAATTTTCAGCAACTCAGAAAACAGTGCCTATGCATTTGTACTATAAATGTCACAAAGCATCAACACAGAAAGACAGCCCAGAAGAATCTACCTATAACAAACATCTATGTCCACAGTTAATGTAGCTATACCCTACCATACAGGAAGGCTGCTGTGAAACACACATGTGTGTATAAACTAATAGATAATTTATATCAGAACTATTTATTATGTAACATGTAAAAGCCTGAACAAATTGGAAGCAATTTAATAAAGTATTTTTGAAAATATTTTCTTCAAAACAGCTTGTTGTTTTATTGCTCCTTTCCCAATATTCATCTTTTTCTATGTTAACTGGTTAGCCTTCAGAATTCTGTCATAAGCAGGAGTCTTTTATTATTATATAGTGCAAAGTGACCTTATGAAGAAGGTTAAATATATAAACGTAACAAAACAACATAGAAAAAACAAAACATTACATATTGGAAGTCAGGGAAAACAAACAAAATACCCTTGACAAAGTATAAATTCTTTAAATGTAAGGCATTCACTCATCTGGAAAGCTGCAAAGTCAATCATTGCCCCAAAGAAAACACCATTTCAAAGGCCAAAAAAAAGTCCTATAACTCTGCAAATGAATAGTCATGGGAATGAAAAATAGACAAATTATATGTAAATGTCCATCACAAAGCCAAGTGTCATTCTATTCACACATTGTTCTGTGCATCATAAACAAGACAGAAGAAATTGCATTCGCCTACTTTAAAACTCAGCACATTGTTGAGGGAGGCAAAGTGGTTATTTTAGATTGAAAGTATCTGTGTGGAAATTCTCTGGAATACTATTTATGATACCTTGAGAGTCTATGTTAGCATTGCCCATCCCAGCATTGGTCTAATTTCAAGTGAAATTAAATCAGAAATACTATCTTGACTCTTTCAACAATCTGGGAAATGGAATTAGACTGATTTAGAATGATGTCTGTGTAAATTCAACATCAGCAAAAGAATCTTTCTTTAAAAAATGTCATCTTAGCAGTGGATAAGAAAGAGACACTGAAGCATCATTAACAGAGAGAAAAGTATCAGAAAATGTGGCTTCATAAGGGATATTAGCAAAAGAAGGGTTGGAAAATGGGTGGCTGAGTTTTCAAGAAAATAAATTTTAAGAAAAATGAAAGAAAACCCTTGACAGAAAACAGTTCATCTAACATCACAGTACTGAAGGAAGACTTTTTACAGCAGCTTAAGCACACTGGCCATTTACACAATGGTATAAAATGCTTTTTGTATCATTCTTATTAAAAAGGCTTTTTTTCCTTAAAAAGCAAGTATCTTTGAAATAGCAATTGAATAATTCAGATTTTCATTCAAAAAAAAAAAACCTGAAAGACAACTTCAGTTCTTCTCTCATGGAAATTAACCATGCACTCTTTGTCCCTCCTGGACAGGATGCAGTACACAGGCAAGCCCGAGTATGTCCTGCAGTGAAGTAACTGTTGAAGGAGACTGGTGATCAAGGCCTTACAGAAGAATCACATCAGCAGAGGCTTTGGAAGACATGGGAGAGAGTCAGGCACTGAAACAGCTTGAGTAACATCCTTCTGCAGAGAGGAGAAGTGGTGTTGCAATCATAGCAAAAAGATCAGGGTTGACATTTCTGGTTTTCAGGCAAGAACTCAGACTTCTTGACAAAGTTTTATTTCTCCTTCCCTCCTTCTTTGTCAGTCTCTGAAGGCACAAAGAACAGTAACTTTTCCTTTGAAATTAATAAGTAAATTTGATGCAAAAGGCAGAATCTTAACAGCCCTGCCGTTTGAACTGAATTACAAGACAGACTCCATGACCTGAGCATTTCAAACCAGGCATCTGTAAATGTCTGTAGCATTAGCTTTCCTTTGTGCCACTCAGTAGCCCGGCAGCGGGGAGTTAGAGAAAACCAGCACCCCCTTGGTTTACTGCACAGAGAGTTAGATGGTGTCAGAAATGCTATCCCGACAGTAACAGCCCAGCATGACAACAGAATTACATCCCTGTCTGTAAATCCAAAGGTCACATCAAACTTCCACCAGAATCTGTTACAAACTTCACTTACAGAAATAAACCCCCCTTTTCAGTGTCAGGAAAGCTGGGATGAAAAGGTGAAGGGAATTAGTCTGTTTTCTCTGGATTGCCAGAATATTTTTTACAAATGGAATTGTTTCAGTTTCAACTTTAGTATGAATTTTTTTTTTAATCACTTATTTGAGGAAAATGTTTTCTTGTAGGTAATCTGTTAAAGATGCAGAATACATTTTTTATGAATTTAAATCTGATCTGGCTTTTGTGGTTCTGTCTATATCATGGGATCTTAGAGTATCTTTTATTTCTTGGATACAGAACCAGGTACACATGCCTGGTTCCACATCAGTAGGCGTGTTATTCCTTATGTGTGTATTGCTTTCAAAGAAGAAGACACTTAAGCACATAGTCTGGAGGGGAGCAACAGCATACTCACTTGTCTTAGCACCAGAAACCTAGATGTGTTTAACCTGGCCTTCTGACTTAGGGAACATTTCCTAATCATGGGAAGTAAGGAGAATTAGTGTTTACCACAGGTGCTATTGCAATATTTGGATTACTATGCTGGAATTTCTCACTCAGAAATATAACATTTCTTTCATATATATTATTGCATATATATATATATGAAATACATATTCTTCCTCTGGCTGAAGAAATGCACAGTGATAGGTAATGCTAAAAAAACTTTATTGATGTGTTGTGGGACCAAATCCAGAGCACTTCCTCATTACTGTCCATATTGCTATATAGAAGAAACATGAACATTTTTCTCACAGCAAAATATATGACAAACACAGTAGACTGAAAAGTATCACTTCCCAAAATATACCACTAAATCAAATATCTGGTGGGTTTGTAAGAGCTACCAATACTATTAGAGTCTAAAAAGAGCAACTGACCCATATGGACAGAGCTGCTGAGACCTGGGACTGAGAATCGCAAGGATCTGCTGAAACAGCAGTTCCACTGTCAGCCACCACAGCGAAAGGGAACGCTGACAGAATGGCAACAACACGTTATCAACAGCTTCAGGAACACATAGTTTCAGAGGCTGCCTTCAGGTGACCAAACAGAAATGGATATAGGTCATTCAGGTCAGGGATCCAACGGCATTCGGACTAATCAAATAATTCACTTCATAGGCTGCTAGCTACAGAATTTGGTCTGCAGATAGAAGGGGACATTGCCTGTCAAGTAGATCTTGACACTGTAAAGGTAATCGAGTACAAAAAGGACTGAAAGGAAAAGAGGAAGATAAGAAGCTTTAGATCACAGGCAGTTAATGAAAAAGTGCAATTTTACCTACTGGTACTGTAAGAACATATTTCCATCATACTTTGAACCTTGCGTAAGGTTTATTTCTCCCCTGGCATGTGCCAGGTGTGTTGTAACAGCCTGTCGACTGCAATCTATCACGAGAGGATTTGACTGCTAGCATATAAGACTGCCAGGCAAGATGATTTTCACTGTGGCTGGAGTCAATATTTATTTCTGCAATTCGGAAGTGGTAAGAACTAGCACAGAACAGTGCAAGCTGCAACAGAAGCATCTATTTCCTTTCACGATTCTACTTTTGGGGAAGTATTTAGGTTAATAATTTACGAATATTCATCAATGCCCTAGACCTTAACTAAATCTCAGAATATTCATGCCTCAGATACCAAAAAATCAAAGCCTATGGCTACATTTCTAGCAAACTCCAATGTCATTATCTAATTCAGGGGTCACGCTTAAGTTACTACTGCAGAAAGAATACAATTTTAGCAATGTTGGATATTTATATTCAATTCTGGATATCAATGATGGCAGAATCTTTCATCTGTAAATCATAATTCAGAGCTGATCTGGCAGTATGAATGTGGTTGGGCAAGAGCTAGCCTATGTGAGATGAATATCCTATTTCAAACATGACAGCACATCACATCTCAAAACTGAACAAAGTTACAGCTTTCCAGTTACCTTCCCAGTTGATCAGGAGTGTAACAAATACAGAGTAAACTGGATTACTCCTTGAGGCATGTTGCTCCAGCATGAACTTCTGCAGGGCACTCCTGCAAAGCTCTGTCATTCTTGTATCTAACTCCAGATCCAACAGGACATCTCTTCCCAGAGTAATGTTCACCAGAAACGAAAGAAGTTTAAAAGTGTCAGCTAACCCCAAATAAAATGACTTACCCAAATGCTATGTAGTTATGATATGCCAGCAGAGACCCATGGGTATATCTACAAATCCCAGCAAGTTTTTCCAGGCACAAGTAAACAAAAAATATTAACCTCTACACAAATACTGATAGAAAACACAAGTATATCAATCTTTCAGGCAGATGGACAACCAGGAGATTGTTTTTTGCATTCCCTGCCAATCAAAATTTTTTGTTGAAAACACTGGAAAGATAACGTAAGTAAAGTGAAATCCTGATCTCAGTAAGACAGCAACTGGCTTCTTGAAATAAACTGACAGTCTACAATATAGGGCTTAACAGTGTGAAAACCATTTTAAGCAATTCTTTCTTACCAAACAAATTGTCTTGAGGAGGTTTATCTGGAAATATCACAACTGAAGTGTTTAAGATGTACGTTCAAATTACATGTTTTCTTCAGTCTGTCACCACACTTAGAAAAAACTAATTCTTGCTCAGTTTGCAAATAGATATGACATTGTCTCAGGTCACCTATGGACATGGTGCTTTTTTGGAAATCAAAAAGGAAGGATATCCTTCTATTTCTAAAAAATAAAATAAAAAGAAAAATGAAGGTGAAAAGTACAAAAGTGAACACAGATAGAACAACATTCCAAAAGGTCAGAGTCTTCTTTAGACATGCAAGGCAGTGAAGAATTTGTAGTGGGAACAAGCAGTGTGGGACTCCACGGTAACGCTATCCTGCTCACATTAGGGAATTATGCTGCAGTGAAAATCATTTGCTAGCTGGATCTGTCTGGGGGGACAGTCACCTCACTGCTGGGCTGGTACCACAATTTATATATGGCATACCTACTTGCTTTTAGCTCATCTGGGTAACAGAGCAGTCTTGAAACAGATTTTTAAGCTGACACAGTCGTCCATTTTCACACTCAAGCCTTCCATATTCAGGGCTAAATCCTGTGTTTAACTGCTCTTTTTAAGGCTCTGATGAGAGTAGTAAGATCTCCCCTCACAAACTCTGTTTCACCCTCCAAGGGGCATGCGCTTGACTAAGGATAGCACAAAACTGACTCTAAACTGGTCCCGAGCTACGAGCCAAAAAGCACAAATCCAACCCACCTGTAGGTGAAGTTTTCCATTTCGATTTGAGGGTGTAAATACACAGGGGTCTCACGGATACTTTGAACACCTAGTGAGACTAGCCATGCTCTCCAGAGAGACAAACACACCTGTACACAGGTCTCTGTTCTCGACAGACAGACATCTCAGCTGAGCTTGTGGCTGTAGAGTTACCTTACTTCCAGCCTACACAGGTTGTTCTATGAAGCAGTTTCCTTCTGCAGAAAAACCATTTAGGAAAGTAAACACAGACCCTCTCCTCACTCTGCCACAGCACCCGTGTAAAACTGATCCTCCAGTACCATTTTCTGTTGGCATATCAGTTTTTTCACTAAGTGAATAGCTGTTTAAATGAATGACATTTAGGGAATCCCACAGAGTACCAGCAACTTGACTGGATTCATTTATGCACTTCATGCATGCAGATATTTGACAAAAATTGCATAATAAGCATGGGCTTTGCAGACCAAAAGGGGCAGTTCACCCTTTTGAAAGCCTCTATATACCTATATTTTTAGCGTTTTTGCTTCCAGAAGGAAGGACAGATTTACCAGGGGTCACATAAAGGAGCTACAGTTCCTGCTCAACCCCATTTGCTCTGCACAGATTGATGTGCTCTCCATGTCATATGACAGAGGATGCGTTGTGCTGTTCAACAGCACCCTTACTCACATCCTGACTGCATCCAGCCCTGATGTATAGTTGTACTGTGTGAACAGATTGCTTTCATGACAGTTTTGAAACTCAGGAGGAGCCAGTTTGCATTGCAGTTTTATTTTTAACCATCCTATAAGCGATGTCTGCAATCTAAGACCCAACTGTCTCCTACATGGTGCCAGTGTAAATAAGTGGACGGTTCTGAATGGTTACCTTATATACCCTTAAAGGGCAAGACATGACCCTGGAGTGGTTTAGAGTCCTAGCATTGAGTTAGCAAACGAACTTGTTATTTCTTTCTAGTTCTCATCTTCTTTCTGTTGTGGTAACTACACAAAACTGTGATGAATTTCGGAAACTGCTCCAAAAACTACATCAAGGACACATGTGCAGCTTGAATTCTGGATTCCCAGATAACCAGAATAGTATGATTCAGAGGACTTGATAAGCTGTCCAATCATCTATTTCACAAAAGTACTTGAAGTACTTTTTAAACATTCCCAACCACAATCACACGGTTATTTTAGCCCTTTGCACTTACGCTGCGAACTACTGAAATTAAACCAGACTAATTATGCATATTCTTTTTGCAGGGGATGATATTTATTTATCTCAAGTGGTGTAATTGGCACTTTGGTCATGTGTACACTGTATAATGCAACGTAATACAGAGATACTCAAGCTAACAGGAAAGAACACGATCCTGGTAATTACAGCAAGAGCGTAGACAATGTGGAAGGGAGGAGAACTTGGAGCAAAACTATCTTCTGGAACAAAACCTTCTTTAGCTTCCACACTTGAGCTCCTCTAAACAGCTTTAGAATATTTTTACCAGTGAATAAATCAAAGTGTCATGCAGTAATTGTCTTTGATAGACAAGAAAAACTGTTCATATCTCATTATTGGATCCTGCTAGAGCAGCTTTCCTTTAATCAACCAATTCTACACTGCTTCACTCGACAGAAGCCCAAGTCTTCCAGAATAAATGGCCACCTGATTACACAGTCTCTGGGGCCTTGCTGCCGGGATAGTAATTATCCCATCACGGTTGCCATGACAACTTTCTTTGCTCACGATGGACCCCAAGTAAAGCCGTTCATTTAAAGTGGTAGGACACGTTTTGGCTCAAAGCTAGATGGAACCAACTTTCACCTTCCATCTTATTCTACCTACTCTGACAAGTCAAGGGATTGCCAGCTTCTTTGGCCATGTGTTTTATTCTCCACTGGATTAAGGTGCCTGCAAAGTGTAATCCACTTTTCACTTGTGGAACAGGTCAGTGAAATCCAAAGCTACTGTTAGGAGTGAATAGGAGAGAGGAAATAAATGAATCACACGGAAGTAAGATTACATGCACTGCCTACCTGCATGTAAGAAGTGCCAAATATCATATAATTGACCTACTTTTCCCAGAAACCCATGTGGACTCGTTCAACAGCTGTGCTGCATCCCACTAGAGCCACTGTCACAAAGGCAGAAAGAAAAAAAACGTCCTACGGAAGGTTTTCTGAGCAATGAGAGGAGTTTGCAATCAGCTACAAATTGCTGAATTAATGAAGAATAAAATTATGACACTAATTAATCTTGTGATAATAGAGTGATTTAAGAATTGCTAATAAGTGCTGTTATTAGTCAGAAACGCTCCCATATGATAAAGTATTTAATTTGCTTCAGAAAAGACGAAACTGTAAGAGGTTAATGATCTTCCTGATGTATAGAAATCCGACTGCTTGCCTCCTGTTGCTGTTAGCAGCCACGTGCTTAAATCACCATGCCTTATTTTAAAGGGGGAAAAAAAAAAAAAGTGATTTATTTCATAATTTTGATTCTTAATTTCTCTCACAACAAAACTCCCAATTTTACGCACGATTTAAGTTTTGTCTCACTGCACAAAACCCGCCAGAGCTAGAGGCTTCCTGGCTCCCTGAACTCAACAGCCCTGCCAAGGGGAGCACCTCACTGCACCGACATTGCTCCCTCTAGTTGTTAATACTCCCAGTGTGCAGTCAATCGCAGAGGGAAGACAACTGTCCCTTGTGCTTTATAGCTGTTTTCAAGTGTACGTGCACACCGTAATTACGGTGTAATAATCCTGCCTGCTTCATGTTTCTGATGGGTTAGTTGACTCGTTCTGTATCTTTAATCCCTCTGGCCCCCCAAAAATTGGAGTAAATTAAAAAACTATTTTACATAGATTGTCATCTTGAATACTGTGAGGATATACGTTTGAGTGGGGGAGGAGAGAAGGAAAAAGATACTATATCACAAAACAAAGCTAACATATTCATGGTGATACAAGAGAAGATAACAGCGAAGTTAAACAGCATCTTGTGAACAAAGTATAGGTCCAATTTTATGCCATGTTCTTATGCCTCTAGCAAATGGGCAGCTCTCACATAACTGACTGAGCACGGAGCCTGCTTTGCACCAGAGTCCCTGCCTGCTCTGTGGAGCTCAATGCCAAGAAATACTGAGAAGAAACTTCATGTCAACGGCAAACTTTCCATGGAGGGCCCATTCCACATGTATTTCCTTGCTGTTCAAGATGGCAGTGCTGGGCTGCACCAGCTGCTACAGAGCTCTTAGGAGTCAGGACACCCTCAGTGCAAGGGTGGAGACTGGAGAATGGGAATCTTCCGAAAACTCTAGTGAAGAAGATGAGTTTCAAGCGGGTACTTTGCTCTACCTCCAACTCTCATCTGAACTGCAAGTCTAAATCTCTATGTTCTCCTTGGTTTTGACTTACTCGGGCAGTAGTACACTGCTGTCTTCTCAGCCCTCTCCTTTGAATTCATGGTTATCAGCCTAATTTCCATCAGAATTTGACCCATAACAGTAAATATTGCTGTCTGTATAGTATTAAGAGGAATAAAATGCTTTTTTTTCTTAGGAAGGCAGCCTCATTGGACCAGTCTTTCACTTTGAAAGAAAAAAATACTCCTAACCTTTTCTTTAACAAGACACAGACAGCAAAAGCCTTTCTGTGGGATTTCTGAGATCTTATTCCACGATTATATATAACCAGAAAGTTTGACAGAAATCATAGCCTATTTCATTTCATTCAATGGCTTAATGCCCTTAATGGTCAGCTGAAAGTCACAGGTGTACTCTCTACACACAGAACAATGGGTCTTGCTAGACCCTCTTAAAAGTACTGGTACCTTCATTCTTTCTTGGACAATTAAAATAATTACTGATCATAACATGACACTCACATACAGTAAAGTATATAATATGGTTTTTTCTTAAAATATTCTAGAATTAACTATCACTACTCAATGTATCTTTCTGGGATGTCTTAGGACATTGCATGGACTTGACCATTGGCCCTGGCATATCCACACAGCTAAGCATTTCTGGATGTGGCAGTAATACCTTTGGAATCATTTCTTGTTTACGTGTACTTAAATCCCTCTGCTTAACTATCCCTCTACTTCCCTTCTTCAGTTGCTCAAAGCCTTTCATAACTTCCTATCCTATGTCCATGACATTTTTGCATACTTTTTGCAGTTCATATTTTGCCATGACCTTTTGAAGTCACTGGCTTGAATCTACTTAAGGCATGAATTACTCTATAAAGCAATATACCATTCCAGAAGACACTCTGCTCTTGACAGACCACAGCAGCGTGTTGATGATGGTCAGGGAAGTAAGTTCATGGAAGTCTTTTAGTAGAATACTACAGGAAGCCAGCAGAAAACAATCTTAGCATTTTGAATTCTGTTAGAAGGCACCATGCTTCAGAACTAAGTTGTTCTGTTCAGGTATCACAGGGGTCAAAATGTAACGAAAAATAACCATGTTTCAGGTTGTTTTAAATTGTAAAAACTGTCCTTGTAAAATGCTAACCTCTGTAAGAGTTGCATTTGATGATGAAATAAAGACAAGTGATGGAGTCAATGACTCTGCAAGGATATTTTTATCCATTTGCTGTATACTGCTGTTTGGTCTTCTTTTAAAATTCATGAGTATTATATTGCTGGAACTAGGAACTGTGCTGCAAAATAAATAACGTGATGAATTTGCTCATAGAGGTCTGATCACAAAAGTTGTATTGAACCTACAATTCAAGAGTTCCCAGAACCTTGCAGAAGTTATCAGAGATCCAAACTTTTCTAGCAAAAAGGAATTTGATTTGGGGATGTTTGATGTTCTAGCTTAAATTCCATGTTGTAGGCTGATCAGCACCGTGGGGGCTTTACACGTGACCAAGGGCAGAAACTGAGCACCTAACAGATACTAATTTGAAACAAAGAAGGAATGCTCAAGTGGTGTATTTGTTTAAAAGGGTAGATGGACAATCTGAAGACACTGAGACCTTAAAGAGTTTGCTTTAAAAAGAAACGGGGTTTAGAATGCATTTGTAATATCCAAGACTTTTTTCTTCACTATTAATGCACCATGGTCTAAACATAGTGAAATGAGCAGTAGTTCAACAACAGTTTCCACAAGCCCTACTTGCAACAGCCATCCCGTTTGCTGTTTTCCAGTGCTTTCCTGTTCCTTCATTAGTTCCCTCCAATTACACAGAATTATTTGAATGATAGGATCACTACAAGAAGTATAGCTGTTCTTTTAAGCCAGCCTTGACTCTGTAACAGAAACAAAGAAAAGCCATGCAACTGTCATATTAATGAGTACATTTTAGGAGGTCCCTGCCTGCCTGCCTGCCTGCCTTCCTCCTCTTCTTTTTCTGAGGAAATTTTACACCTGTTATCTCTTTTGATAGGCAACATAAAGAAGAGGGGCTAAGTGAAAAAACCTGGAACAAGTAAGGGAAAATTATGGAAATTATGAAGGAACAAAAGTAGCTATGGTGAGTTATACTGAATTTTTTTGGGGGAAACTACAAATTCCTTATGTCCTGCTAAACAATCCAAAATCTTAAACCTCCCATTTCCCACTACATTTGCTGAAAACTAGAGACAGAAATGCAGGGGTTAAATGGCCAGGGAGCAGGTACAGCTGAGACCCTACAACCCATCAGCCAATGCTGACAACTTGTTAAGAGCACATCTATATAAGAGAACAAGCCTGTTTTTCCCAGAAATTTATAGCTTTTGGTGGCCATTTGGATTTTTTTCTTTGCCCTGTAATGGTAAGTACTTTCATTTAAAGTTGTTTGTTCTTTTAATCTTCTGGGATGTGTAATTTAATAAGATGCTTTATCCACTTTTGCTCTGAGAGCAGTGGAAGAATGGAGAGCTTGTCAAATAATAGATGGTGAATTTATCTTTCTGCTGAGGACAAAAAACCCTGCTGTTTGGTAGAGGTGCTAGGTAGTTGTATTGAGATGATGTGCTGGCCTAACTTCTCAGAGAAGGACATGGAAAAAAAAGATATTTAAATTGTTAGAGAGCTAAGTGGTAAGAGCTAGAGTATGTGGCTAAACTGTAGCAATTTGGCTCTAAATAGAACACAAAAGTATCTAGTGTGCTGGAGCTATTTTGTATGTAGTGTTCTTAAGCTTAGAAAATATTTTAAAAATAGAAAAAGCTAATTATGAAATAGTTTTCTTGGTGTAAATACAGAGCAAGAAGCAAAGGGAGTGAAAAGGGACACTGTCCTGTAATTATTCATGAGTGCAACTTGGAGATTCTTCTTCTTTTGCTGTTTGTTGCAAAGGATGGAGCTGATGATAAACTTGAGCCAGTTGTTGACCTGTAAACTGGATTTCTCTGGCTGTGGAGACTTTTATCTATGTAATACCTGGATGAGACTCTATGATCTTGGCTTTTTTTGTCATAGTGTTATTTGGGAATTGGTTTGGGTTTTGTTTTTTTTAGTTGGTCAGAAACTTCTTTTTTTTTTTTTTAACGTTTTTTTCTTGTTTTGTGATGTTTTGGGGGGTTTTCCTTGAGGGGTGGG
>WUAM01000407.1:2376682-2399224 GCA_024336885.1 Actenoides hombroni | reverse complement strand
AGACGAGGGCTTGCGGAGGGAGCGCGTCGGGAAGCCGGGAAAGCGGCGGCACAAGACCCAACAACACCCCCCTCTGGTTTAGTGAGCGACCTGTCTGGAAGAAAAAAGGGGGGGGGGGGGGGGGAAACAGCAGAGGAGAAAGAAGTTACATTCTTGGAGTAAGATAATTCAGTGTACACAGCTCAATCCACACTACCAGACTGATGCTATTCTCTAGAAGCTGACACTCTGCTGTATGCTATTGTGACGTGGTTCCATAGCCACTGATTTATCCCTAAGAAGTGTTTGTGCAGAAGCCATCTACCATACAGCTTAAGCCATTCTTCAGCTCCTACCTTTCTCCCTCCAATAAATAATTTTTATTTACTATAAAGAGCTGGAAAGATTTAAAAAATAACATGCAGGAAGCACACAGATGGCTGCTGAAGAAACTGTCAAGGGGAAAGCCAATCTCAACTGACAGCTCCCCTGTCATTCCAACAGCTGTAATTACTGTTGGTTTGAAACCAAAGGACTAATTTCTGATCACTCTGAAAATGTTGTCCTCTTCTTTATAATGCATTTATTTAGCTTTTTGTGAGTTGGATCTTCTTCCCTTTCACGTCTTAATCACCTTGGTGACAACAGCATCCCCCCCGTGCCTTGAACTATTTCACATCATGACTCTCTTAAAACACCCAAAATCCAAGACTAAGCAACTTGCTCTGTAGAGTTTCAGCAGCTGAAATAAGTCTTACCTATGAAAGTGTATTATTAGAAGAATGTTCTGCTATTCCTCCATTTACTCTTAAGTAAATGCAAACAAATCAATATGATGTCTATAATAATTTCTAAGTTTTGGACATTTCCTGCACATCTCACATAGTGTAATACCATAGTATAAACAGTATTAAGACCACAGGCAAAAGTTTTACTTAAGTAAAAAGTATTGTGTTCACAAAAGATTTTTTTTTTTTAAAAGTTTCAGGAGACTTTTCTCTTTTTCTCAAGTGCCATTGTTAAAGAGATTCTTGTCAATGTACAATTTTACAAAACAAACAAACAAACAAACCCAAAACCAACCAACCAAACAAGGTAGTTTAAGATGCAACTTCCATGGCTGATTTAATGCATCAAATGTTACAGGTTTGTAACATTTTTTTTTATACATAATGACTTTTATGATAGTGTTCTCAAAATGTGCAGAATTTTTCTTGCCAATGCAAAGCATTGTCACAAGTGTAACACAAGTTCCAATACTCACCTAGAGAAAAAGGGCCCTAACAGAGCTTGTGTGTTCATGTGGCTAGGGCCAAATGTTCATTACACAAACAAATGGAAAAACAGAAACCTGAACTAATTAGCATTTCTCTTATCTCTCCATAACACTATCTTAGTTGTTATAACAAATAAATAACATTCTGTCAGAGAGAAGTATGATATACACTTAAATTAAAAAATTACTTTAACAGTATTTCTCACAGAATCCTGCTGTTCTAAAATGAGAATTACTTGATTCTGAAGAAAAATGTTAGTGTAGGGTCACTTGAGGAAGAGAGGTACCAGTAAAAGCCTCAAACCAAACAAAAATACTGGACTAGGTGATGTTTTGCCCTGCTTCAGTATGACTTTTGTTTTTATGGCAGAGAGATTAACATTCTCTCTGTTTCAAAGCCTGCTACTGAAGATAATGATACACTTCAATAAAGACAGCCTGCATGAGGCATCTGAACCTGAAATAAATCTAGAAACACAGAGTAAATTCTGGTTTCAGCCATAAAATCATTGAAATTGGCATAGATAATCATGCAATACCAGAAGATAATTACCTATTGCAATAGTTAAATCTCTTCTTAGAGCAAAGCCCACTAGTCTCTGGGATTCCTTTGACATAATAACAGGAAAGCCATTATAGCTGGTTTCGTTGATCAAGTTTTCTATGTCTTCAACGGTCATATTATCCTGGGTCAGAACTGCTAAAGGTGGATCACTTCGTCGAGGCCTCATAACATCAGCAGCCAGTGTTGTGTGAGTAAATTCTTCCTTTGCATCCAAGAAAGGATATCCGTTCAGTCGGATGTGCGCCTCGTAGATGCCTTCCCTACCAAAGGCATCTCCTACCCACTTACTGGTCATGACTGCAGCCATTAGGGGCACAATATATTCCAGCCCTCCTGTTAGCTCAAAGACAATAACTACCAGGGACACAGTCATCCTTGTCACACCACCTGCAAGAAAAATGGTAGCCAGTAACATCCCAGTATCAGATGACGATAACCAATTGAGATTTTCCTGCGCTCCTGTTGAGAGCTACAAACGTAACTTTGTCTTTAAAGGTCACCTGACAAACTTGGTTCTGTATAATACAAACAGAAGCAGACAGGAAAAATGAACACAAAACTTTTAGATGTATAAACAAAAAAAAAGAAAAAAGAAAAAAAAAAAGAGTGCACTTTAGGGAAAATTCCTAGAAAGTAAAAGAAAGGGATTTGAAAAATATATGCAGGCATTTCATGTAAACTAAGATTAGAACTGTGTATGTCTCCATACCACACCTAGGTTAAAAATACTGTGAAATGCAAGGAAATCCAGCAGGGTAAGAATCTGGAAAAAGAATGGAACTAATGCAGGGAAGTCACAGGTATCAATACAACAGCTGTTATCCAAAGGACGGGGAATTTAATGCTGTTGCTGAATCATAAAAGGTAAAGAGAATTGTGAACTGATGAAAAGAAGTCTCTTGGACAGTGGGAGAAGACAGGGATTATATTTCTCTTTTGTTAGTATTCAAGAAGTGTTTTTCTGCCACAGTTTCTGTTGCCATATCTTTATTCAGTAAAAGAGTAAGATCTTTCTTTCAATGCATTCAAAAGTGATTCAAATTGAACTATTAAAAAAAGAAAACAACCTCTCCAAAAACCAGATTTGTACCGTTAGTTCATTTGATTGTTCAAATGCACTTTTTCTTATGGAAAAAAGTCTACTTTTTGCACCATCTGTACTAATAGTTATTAAATTTAATTTCTAAGGCGACAAAGTTTTGATCAAGGACAAGCCAAGGCCTTCAAAACAACTCTCCAGCTTAATCCTCCTTCCATGAAGCTGATTTTGAATGGTTTGTAAATCAGACTTGTTAAAAATACCTCAAGCTGGACTCCTCAAATCATTAGATACTTCTGAAAGTTTTGTTTGGATTATGAATTTCAAGAAGATTTTTTTTTTGTGATTCAAGTAGATGTGGTAGCTGATCACATCACCTCCTTGTAACAATTCCAACAGTACTTAACTGCAAATCCTCTACTCCATGCCAAGAAGCTGATTTTTCTGATGTAGTAATGACACCTCTTGATACCAGAAAGAGAAAGAAAACACTACTATTTAAATTCTTCTGTTTCTCATCAATTTACCTTGCACATGTTATTCCTCAGATCATAAGGATCTGACAGTCTCATGTAGAGATCAGCGTAGTCTGAAGACAGATAAGCCCATATAAAAAGGTGTTCCAAAACTGCATGTTTACATTTCCTTTCATTTTTTAATCATTATTTTGGCAACATACAAGAAATCAGATACTTATTTACTTTGTTATACTTTATTTACCTAAGCATGCAGCAGCACCAACCATGGCATAGAGACCAGGTGTAATACAGTCAGCTCCAACTTCACACCACTCCTTGAAAATGAACCAGTCATGATGGTAGTAAGCCAGCTGCTCCACTGCAATTCCTACAATTCTTCCTGCTATTGCTCCAATTGCCATACTAGGTATGAACAACCCAGATGGAACCTGCAACAAAACCACAACAACTGCTGTCATGCTGAAAGGATGCATTGTTTTCCATGTAATGTTTTGTTTGTTGGGTTTTTTTTTCCAAAAGACATGCAAGTGCTCAAACTGTCAGCTTAAAACCATGCAAATTGACCTTGCAGGGTTACTAAGACTTAACACAATGCTATTCATGACTCTGATCAACCTGGTTAGCTGAATCCATTGCACAAGCACATATGTTTCTATTTTACTGTACTTAAGAATAAATCTATCACTAATACAGGACGACAAACTAGACCCTGGGTGCCAACAGCACAATTCTTATCATACATGTGTCCAGTCTGAGCTGTGTGACTAGTGCTGAAAAGGGTTCCTATGTTCCTCATTACTTCCATCTTCCTCTGAGTCAACATTCACTTAGTCAAAAAGCTTTGCACATAAGACTGCCTTCCCAAACTGCTTCCTAATGCTGCTATAAATTAGATAGCCAACTAAACAGGTGATTTTTAAGAGAGACTTTTCTTACTTTATTGCAGTGTCCCATACAAAGCAGTGTATGTAGAATACTAAATACATTAAGAGAAAAAGATAGGACAGTACTCATTGAAAAAAACCAAAACAGGTAACACATTACAGTGGAAAACAAAAGTTACCACTGCAATTTGAGTTAACTATTTTTCTGTTATTAACTAAAATCTGAAAAGGCCACAGAGTCACCAATATGACTTAGTAAAATATTATTGCAAATCTTGCTTTTATCAGCAGCTTCATAAAGAGTGAGGAGAGTTCATCTGAGGAACTGCTGTCGTGTATCTTTTTTTCCTTCTTAGGAAGCTAATCTTTCCAAAAAACATACTGGTGTCTATGTGTCTCATTCAAATGGAAATGCCTGCTGCTTCTCCTCACAATAGTTGGTAGTATCAAAATACTTTCTACTGTGACTGAGCTACAGACCTGTCTACAAATAAGTAGCAGAATTTTTACTTTTTGTCTAAATAAACACCTACATTTACCCTGTCAAAATAACTTCATTAAAAAATAGCACTCTTGGTGTAGCAGGAATTGATTTTTTTTCTGCTATACAGTTGTGAAATTTAAGTATGATGCAATTCCAAACTATAGATTTTGCCTTGGAATCCAACAGATGGTGCAAAATTGTATTTCAAAATCTATTTCCTATTATTATTATTATACTGCAAATATTTATGGTTGCAAGGATGATTTCTAACAGACAATCCAAGGACATACATAACACACTGTGTTTGAAAGCCAGCAGCACCATGGGTTTTTTTGGGGGAAAAGTTTAATAATCCTTCATTCCCACCCTGAATTACCTAATATTTCAGTGTTGGCAGAGGTAACTATTCAGTGTTTTTGTCTAACGTCCATTGTGCACTTACAGAATCATAGAATCATCAAGGTTGGAAGAGACCTTTTAGATCATCAAGTCCAACCATTAACCCAGCACTGCCAAGTACCCCACCAAACCGTGTCCCTCAGCACCACAGCTACAAGTCTTTTAAATGTCTTCAGGCTGGGGATGCAGCCACTTCCCTGGGCAGCCCGTTCCAGTGCTTTACAACCTTCCTGGGAAGAAACTGTTCCTCATGTCCAAACTAAGGCTCCCCTGGCACAACTTGAGGCTGTTTCCTCTTGGCCGATTCCTTCCCCACCTTGCTACAACCTCCTTTCAGGGAGTTGTAGAGAGTGGTAAGGTCTCCCTGTGCTTCCTCTCCTCCAGGCTAAACAACCCCAGCTCTCTCAGCCACTCCTCAAAAGATTTGTGCTCCAGACCCTCCCACAGCTCCACTGCCCTTCTTTGGACACAGTCCAGCATCTCACTGTCCTTCATGGCCTAAAACTGAACCCAGTACTGGAAGTGGGGCCTCACCTGTGCCAAGTACAAGGGGACGATCACTTCCCTAGTTCTGCTGGCCACGCTGTTTCTGAAACAATTCATCATGCATCTAAACCTCTTTCTAACTCTTAAACTCTGACTTTTTTTCCTGAGTGAAATTTCTTCCCGGTGAACCATTCAATAGCACTCCAAAAAAAAATAATATTTCAGATATAAAAGCAATTGAATAAATCTTTGAAACAGCCTCAGACTCTAGTCTGTACAGCAGCACGCCACAGAAATTCAGTCTCCACATGGAAATGCCATCCAAATTGATTCTGGTCCTTTGTTAACATGATTTGTTTTTAATGCATCTATCTTCTTCTCTACTTTCCACCATGTGTGGCTAATGGTCAAAGTCTAGCTGTAATTATGATTTCACAGCTGCATTCGTTTGCATAAGCCTCTGAATCAGAACTCACAAAGTGGAGAGGAACTTTCATGGAGGAGCAAGAATAAAAAGTTTGATTCTACCTTGTCTCAGCTTTCTTGTCCAGTGCATGCCAGCCTAACTCAAGTTACCCTACAGAAGACCAGATTTGTTCTGTGGAACGTGTATGGTCTTTGAAACAAGCAAGCAATCAGGATATGGGTGCAACTTTCCCCTTCTCTGGTAGTACAGCTGCATACCAGGCACGTTCTGAGGCAAAGCTGTAATCCTACCTCAACTGTTGTTATTGTGTCTAAATGCTGATGATCAAGTCTACTGATAATAATCAGTACAGTATATGGACAAAAGGCTGGAAGGAAAAAAAAAAACCAAAAAACAAAAACAACCAAAAAACAAACAAAAAAAAAACCCAAACAAAACCAAACAAACAACCAACAACAACAAAAAACCAGCCCCAAACCCCACACCTGGCTGCCATATCAGCTTCCTGGTGACCCCTGTTCATGGTACTAAAAGCAGCAGGAATCCCACTGCCCCACGGGCAGCAGCTAAGTTGTTTTGCTTACCTCACAGGAAAACAGTTCCTGTTGGGTAGACAAGTGTTTGCACAGGGCTACAGCTTCAGGAACAGACCTGGAGAGCCCAGAGGATCCTTAATAATGAACTTAAATTACAAAGAAGTCTTTGGTTTTTGTTAATTTTGAATTTTCTCCTCCTCTCATAGAAATAAAGCTTAAAAGGCAAATAAATGTTCCATTAAAGTGCCACTCTCTTCTCCAGGTATTAGCTGACATTCTAACCAGCCATATACTTTGAAGCTTCACAGAGATGCATGTGGTACAGTCCCATCAAGGACAGCAGCATGACAACTTGCCTGCTGGCAAAGCAATAAATATATTCTTACAGCTTCACAAAACTATTTCCACCAAACTGCAGCTGCTGAAGTTCTAAGAAAAGGAACCAAACCCAAATGAAGTGCCAATGCCACCATTCTGTAATCTAGTGAATTCTAATAGACAAAGTGTGGTCCTGTGGTGCTGACCCCAGGGGAAAGAGCCAGATGCACATGAACACATGAATGGCAAGAAACGCTGTAATTCTTAAAAGGGCAGAGCCCTACTTATAAATGAAATACAGTGAGTGAATACAAAACAATCCAACAGGTTGGAGCAGTCATGTTATAGAATTAACATCTGGACTCGACCTGTGAAAGACTAGCATTTAAGATACACCTAATACATTTCTCTTACCCATCAATCAAAATAAGGGAAATAAGTTCAAATAACCGATCATAGCAGCTTCTAAAACAGGAGAAACACAACAGGATATTGTTCTCTCAGTTACAGAATGGTTGAGGCTGGGTGTGACCACTCCAGACTGCCCACCTCTGCTCAAGCAGGGTCAACCACAGCAGGTTGCCCAGGATTGCACCCACTTTGGTTTTGAGTATTTCCAAGGATGGAAACTCCGTAAGTTCTCTGGACAACCTATCCCAGTGTTCAGCTACCCTCACAGCAAAGAAGTGTTTTCTTATGCATGCAGTCACATGGAACAGCAGTGTACACTGCAAAGTTCAAGCCAGCTGAAACACAAATCCTGCTTAGTGAACATGTGACAATATGGTTGTTAGAGACTCATTTGGTAACGACGTAGTTGCAAAAAACTATGAAGGGAGTCTCCAGACAGAAAGTGATGAAGGCATGACAGCTCTATGTCATTCAGAAAATAGCCACAGCTTGGAGAGAAGCTGAAGAGAGCTCCAAAACAGAATTACAAAATGACCAGCAAAAGCAAAAATTATGCTGCTTTGTAATGGAGAAGAAATTCCCATTACAGTCACGCGAACAAAGCCTGCTTTCCAGTCAAGACATGCAATACTGGAAACTTCAGGAAAGAAATCATCATCTGCTCCCTGTGACAGTCTGCAGTAATTACACTTACATGATAAATGAGGAGAGGGGATGAAAAAACCACCTACGAGTTGTTCAAGAGGTACAGTCTTTTCTTCTTCCATGTAAGGGGACTAGGAAACCTGAGAGGTTATGTCTGAGCTCAGCTTTTGGAAATTTCAGAATCATTCTTACTGATGAATCAGGCCCATACAAACAGCCATCCATCCACACCGTTACTGTTCCCTACTAAATTTAGCATGCTTCTCTTCAGCTTAACAAAGGGCTAGTTTGAATTTAATTAAACATAATATTGTTTCCTACAAGACTTGCTTATTTAATCAACAGTAAAAAGGCCTTTTTTAAAAAGAACTACGCATAAAAAAAAATAATTCTGTGAACAAAGCTGCTAGCATTGAAAGATGGAAAATGAGGAAGGCAATAATTAAATAATCACAGCAAATGATACAGCCACTGCCTTCACACTTACCTTGATGCCAAAGGTGAAGACTGTCATGATTATTTTAAATATGAGTGCTAAACACAACTGCCATATAGCCGAATAGACTCCAGTGCCTGCTGGACGGTCAGGAATATCATCTACTATTTTACTTGCATTCATATCATTTCTGTAGTCACAGAGAGATGAGGATTCTAAGGGCCCACAGTCTGTGAAGAGCTCTTTAATAAGCTCACTGGTGTTTAGCCTTGTGTATGGATTAGGAAATGCAATGACAGCTGTTATTGCTGCAACAATAATAACCTCCAGGACAGGATACTTCCCAAATTTAGTAGATTTGCGTCGACGGCACCACGCGATGTTTGCTCGGATGAAAAATGCTCCCCAGAGCCCACCAAATACTCCCAAAAGAATAAAAGGAAGCAGTTCAAAAAGGTACCAAGGAGTGTGATACTCCACATAAAAAAGAACTAGGCGGCTGTTACCAAAAGGATTGATGGACCTCAAAACAAACGCGGCCACTAGAGCAGCAAAAAATGATCTCCATAAAGTTTTCAGTGGGAAATAGTAACTGACCTGCAAAAGGCAATACAGGAGAAGAGTTAGGGAGTCAATTAAAAATACTGGACAGACTGGTTCATGCACGTGTTACAGTACTGCTGCTCACAAGGTACATGCTGACAAATAGTACTCTTACATTATCAGTATTGCTCCTATCACTTGGAGCACTGCAGCACATACTACATTTTTATAAATGCTCTACAACAATTCATAACTTACATTAAAGTCAATGCTAAAGCAGCACTGAATCCACTGCTTGTTTAAGACTGTTAGGAAATAATGCATAATAACTTGTGTTTAAAAGCTCCTCTGTTTTCTAAGTATCTCTTTCTAGCATTCCTAAGAACCAGACTGTGTACTGGGCTGCTCTCCCAAATTTCCTGCAAAAACTGTTTCATCTCCATTCAACCTACACTGAAAGGTTTCTGGCAGATGTATTATTTTTATGAAGTATGATTAAAACATTAAAAAAAAAAAAACAACCAAAAACCAACTCAAAATGCAAAGTCATACTTAAGCTCCACTTAGCCTGATTTGAATTTCAAGAGAGTTCAGAGTTTTTTTGGTATTTTTTTTGGCAACAAAGGAATTTCTCAAAATCCCCTAATGATATAGCAAAATTATACATGAAAGAATATTTCCCTTCCTTTTTTCAATTCATAGATTTTGTTTTCTTTTAAAATACTAATGATCTAAATAATTCTTATGTGTTTTGAAAATAACTAATGAAAACTAATTTAACACAAAACTTTTCTTGGAGAAGAGAGTTTGGTTGCCTTGGAGGTCAGTTTTATACCATATTTGCCTTTTTCATAATTAACATATTCAATTGTGTTTACTGTCTGAAATTTTAAGAAAAGCAATGTTTAAACACTTACTTCAGCAAACTGTCAAATAGGTTTCTAAAGCCTTTTCCAGACACAAAAAACAGAGCCCCTAGAGTGAAAAACTGCTTTATCTCTAGTTGTATGTAAACTGTAATTACTAACTGACCCAGGCCTTCTCCAGAAAAATCTCTCTGTGAACAAAGCAAAGCTGACATTCATCCAAAGAAAAGAAAAAATATCTTTAGGAGTTTGCTGGTAACAGGACTCTTGACTTTGAAATGTGGGTCCTTCTTAGAAAATGAAGCAGCATCTTAAAGGAGTCTGAGATTATTCACGCTAAAAGAGTTTGTTTTTCAGTGCCACCCCTTGACATACCTCCTCCAGACTGAAAAGGACTCCACCAATTGGGGCACCAAAGGCTACAGATACTCCTGCTGCTGAGGCAGCTGACAACACCTGGAAAAAAAAGCAATGGTGAGGGGATTTTTTCCAGTCTCTGATATTCTTTAAACATGAAAACCAGAATCTCATTACAGTTATCAGTTCCTTCCACGTTTCTATCAAGGACACACAGACTTGCTAACAGAAAAGCATCAACTGTATCATAATGCTCACAAGATGCAACCAGAACAGCCACTGACCGGGTACTAGCCATGACGCAGCCAAGGACACTGCTAAAAGCCTCCCCATCAATGCACCCACAGGAGTCTAGGCTTCAGTATGAAACTGGTGAGACCTCTTTTTGAGGAAACTGTTGTAGGCTTTCTCTGCACTCAAGCAGGCAGTTCCACTGTGCCGTAAGTAAGGTGAGCGTGGCAGAAGACCAGCCTGGCTGAACAGGGAACTCTTTGTGGAGCTCAAGAGGAAAAAGAAGTTGTAGGATCTCTGGAAGCAAGGCCAGGTTTTGCAGGAAGCTTACAGAGCTGTGGTTCATATATGCAGGAAGAAAACAATGGCCAAAGTTCAATTAGGGTTGAAACTGGCCAGTGCTGTATCAGATAACAAGGGCTTTTTGAAGTACGTTAATAGCAGGAGGAGGTCTGAAGAAAACATTGGACTGATACTTGCTGAAGATGGTTGTCTGACCAACAACGAGGAAAAAGTGAAGGCATTCCATGTGGTTTTTGCCTCAGTTTTTAATAATACTGATGGACCTTGGGTTGCCCTGTCCCAGCCTGGAGAACCACAAGGAGTCATCAATCACAAATACTATTCAAGGAACATAAGTCGATGACAGACTATGGAACTTTTCTATCAGTCCTGGAAATTCGTGCTCAGTAGCCTTCAAGGAAAAAAAAACTTGTAAAAAGATCTGCTGTGAACTGCAACTAAGGAAGAGATTAAGAGGAACTGAAGCAGCTGCTGGTCCTACAGCATCATGGATGAATTACATTTGGTATGTAAGAATGGTTAAAGTGTGTGCTAATTATAACAATATTGGACAAATTCCTTTCAAGAACACTGACCCCCGGGTAGTAGCCCTTACACACCTGTGGAACAATATACAGAGAAATTGAAAGGATTATTATTCTGAGATGAGTGGCTAAACCATAAGTACATTAGATGATTTAGGAACACACAGCTTTGAAATTTGAAGTGAACCCAAATCTCTCATGTTCTGCAGTCTCCTTCTAAAAACACAGAAGTTGAGCCTGAGAACTGAAGCGTAGCTGGGATTACACCCTTTTTATTTTTCAATACAAAAAAAATTATTGAATTACTAAGAATGACTTGCTTTTATTAGCATGGGTCTTTCTGTTGGGTTCCTGTGACAAGGTTTTGGTAGCAGGGTGGGGCTGCAGGGATAGCTTTTGTGAGAAGACACCAGAGACTGTTCCCGTGTCCAACACAGCCAGTTCCAGCTGGCTCCAAATTGGAGCCACTGCTGCCCAAAGCTAAGACAATCAGTGATGCTGGTGATGCCTCTGTGCTAAGATACTTAAGAAAAGGTAAAAAACACTGCACAGCATCTGTGAGAGAGAGGAGTGAGAAAAATATGAGAAAAACAATTCTGCAGATACCAAGGTCAGTGAAGAAGAGGGAGGAGGTGCTCCAGGCACGGGAGCAGAGATTCCCCTGCAGCCCATGGTGAAGACCATGGCGATACAGTTTGTCTCATTGCAGCCCATAGAGGACCACAGCAGAGCAGATCTCCACACTGCAGCCTGTGGAGAACCCCATGCCACAGCAGGCTCTTGGCAGGAGCCATGGTCTGTGAAGAGAAACCCATGCAGGAGCAGGTTTTCTGGAAGGAACTGCAGCCTGGGGGGAGATCCAAAATGGATCCTGTTCCTACAGGACTGCACCCTGTGGAAGGGACCCGTGCTGAAGGAGCTTGTGAAGGACTGTCTCCCATGGGTGAGACCCCACTGTGGATCAGGGGAAAAGCATGAAGAGGAAAGAGCACCAGAGACAAAGTGTTACAAACTGATTGCAGCCCCCATTCCCCATCCCTCTGTGCTGCTTTGGGACGGAAAAGTCAGGAATGAAGTTGAGCATAGGAAGAAAGAAGAGTGGGGCCAAGGTGTTTTTAGGAGTGTTTTTATTTCTTGCTCTCCTGCTCTGCTATTAATTGGCAATAAAGCAATCTTCTTCAAGTCTAGTCTGATTTTCCTGTCATAGTAATTGGTGAGTGGTCTTGACCTATGAACTTTCCATTTTATTTTCTCCAGCTGTCTTGCTGAGGAGGAGGGGTGACAGAGCAGGCTGGTAGGCACCAATGCACCCCACCTGCTCGCTAGTAACAACAAACTGAAATAGAGCAGAAACACTGTTGTCACCAAACCTTTTCCAGGAATACTTTGTTTATAGGCTCCAAAGTCCTCTGCTGTCCTCACAACCCAAGACACTCAGCAATTACCAACTGGTAGAGCCAAGAACGGAAAAAAAATTTAAGTAAAATCAAATGGTCTCTGAGGTGGAAGAAATGCAAACTTACTCTGACATGGAAACAATTTACCTTGGAGAATGCTAGGGAAAAAACACTGTTCTTGACACAATAACTAACTATTGATAATCCAAGCCTAAACACTGTCTGAGAGAACAGACACCATCTTTTCAACGAATCGGTGTAAACACGCAGATAGTCAACACACTCTAGAAATTATTTTATAAGAACTTACCTCTCTTTTTTTAGCTTCATTTGTGCTGTACTTTGGAAAGAGGTAGGAAAAAATATTCCCACAGCAGCAGGCAACATGTACCAAGGGACCCTCTTTTCCTAAACTCAAACCTGACGCGACAGCCAAGACTAAAGTAATCGTTTTTATCATCAAAGTCCACTTCCCCAAGTAACCTCTGATGATGAAGCCACTCAAAATAGTTTTTATCTAGAAGAAAGAAAAAAGTTGTAACTGTTACTATACTTTGCTTTCTTTATAAAACAATTCTTTTTATCCTTCTAGCTGCATAACTTCAAAAAGAGCCCTTTCAAAACGACTAACTTTATCATGCTTTAAAACAGGTCTTGTTCAGATTGTTACACTGAGTCCATTTGGTTGCCAGTGGCTTTCCATTTGTAACTTGCATGGGTCAGTAACATACAACAGTACCAATTACATTTAGTAGAAAATTAAGCTGCAGTAGCTTCTAAGAACTGCATTAATTGGTTTATGATGTATATTATCAAGTGAAAGTCATAAAACTCCAGAAGGAAGAATAAACCTGCAAAAACTACATTCAAGGTCATCTATTGCAGCAGTATCACAGCTGCACAGAGTTCATCCCTCTCTGTTTTCTCCTCCTGTTTTACCATCTCTACATTATAATGTAACAGAAAATTCCTTGACATAAAGATGGAGAAGACCAGTCTTTTTTGCACTAGAAAAGATGTGCCTCTTGCCTAAGGTATTACTGTGCTTAACAGTGTCATATTATTAGCCTGGAAACTATGTCCATATATAGGAAATAATATAGTTATCACAGGAAAGGACAACATCTCTATAAAGAGGATGTACACAAAAAGCTGGGCAGCTCTGTCTAGAAAGTAAAGGTTAGCTAAATTTGGAAACCAATTGAGGATGAAATCTCTTCTGGAATAATGGCACAGAACTACTCCAAGCTTATTCAGAGGCAGGATTTGTCCTTCAACTTCTACAACACACACCCATAACGAAATATGTACAGAATGACTGGAAAAGTGAGACTAGCCAGATTTTGACTTTGGGGTTTTCCCACCCATTCTGCGTATAGTAGCAGACAGCAGTGGTAAAAACAAAGAGGTTTTGAGGATATTGCACATTTTATTTTGTGACTGCGTGGTGGTTTGTGCTAGTTAAGATGATTAAAACCAGTGCAACAAAAGATCAACTGCTGTATCAGAGGACCCGTACTCTGTCAGTGAGCCACTGCTCTTACCACCAAAGGGAGGGTGGAGACTGGGGGAAAGTCTGGAAATCACTCTTCAGAAGTCTACTCTCTTAAGCTAAATGCTTCCTGAGAAATAAGTTTAGCCAGAAGCAGACAGCAAAATCTACGTATTCAGGAGATTCTCTGAAATTTAGGGCATTTAGCACAATTACATGATTTCAATTGGAATGATTGTATTAATGTATTTCCAAGTGACAAGGTGCTCCCTCTTTTGTCTTCCCCCTGACCCTGTAAGGCAGCAGGAATTTTCACATTAGTATGAAACATCTATAATGTATGTATTAGGTAGACCTCACCTCAGGTATCCCCGAGCCACAGGCATAGGGAGCAAATACCTTCACCAGAGAAACTGCTAAGAAGGCAAAGCTCAAAGCCCAGAAAATGTACATTATGTAGTTCATTATGTATGAACCTGGACCCTGAAAACAAACAAACAAACAAAAA
The DNA here is from genome assembly GCA_024336885.1 of Actenoides hombroni. Taxonomy (NCBI): domain Eukaryota; kingdom Metazoa; phylum Chordata; class Aves; order Coraciiformes; family Alcedinidae; genus Actenoides; species Actenoides hombroni. The sequence goes on along the minus strand of WUAM01000407.1, from coordinate 2,384,639 downwards.
AAAGTCAGAATATAAATTTTATGTAGGAGCAAAATCACTACTTAAAATAACCTACAAGTCCTCTTCCTGCAAGTGCACTTATGCATACCTTAAAGAAAAGTCAGAAAACCAAACATAGCACAGGTATTTTTTTTTAATAGCTATTAGCTGCTAAAATCTATTGAATGCTGAAGTAAATCTGCTTTACTTCAAAATGTTGTGATAGAAAAATCAAAACCAGTCTCAGTTATCGGAGGACACCACAAATCTCATTTTTAAATATTTTTTTTTAATGTATAGCTATGATCAAGAACAGAAATTCTCATGTTAATAACAGCTCCATAGTCTCATAACTTCCTTAAAACTGCAACACTCCAAGCCCCCTTGCAGCGTGTGAAATGAACATTTATTATGCTACAACCTATTATTCAAATACTGAAAAATGGAGCAGACAGTATAACCTAAATCCCTGTATGGTACCCTGACCTTAAGAGCATTATTTAGTTTGCATGTTCAGTTGAGCAAGACTATCAAAGAATGTGTATGCACTTACTTCTGCTTGCCCAATTATCAGTTCGGCCCACGTTTTCCACTGTGGACATTTATCTCTCTCTTCAAATGTGGTCTCATTTGAACCCCAACAACACTGTTCATGGTTAAACCACAAAGCACTAAGGCAAATGCCTTCCTTTAAGTCAGTCATCCAGTCAGCAGCAATGTCAATTAATCCTGCCAATGCCCCTGTTGCAGAAAGACGTTTTGTATTAATGTTCTGGTAAACAGGAATAACACACACAGCTAAAATGAAGACATGTGCTGGCATTAATCGATGTAAATTGAGATCACAGAAAACCTAAAGAGATAAACATGTAAAATCTTAGTGATTTCCAGGAATATATCCTATTTTAACTATGGTAAAGTCAGTATTTGCTGAAGAGTCTCGTGCCTTGCCTGTTTCCCAAGTTGTATGTATCTCTTTTTTTCCTGTACCACAGTTCACCAGCAGTCCACTGAAACTAAGGAGTTAAGAATCAAAAGAGGACAGCTATATTTTGGTGATGAAAAAGACAAGAGACCTTCTGACAAAACTACCTTGCTGTGCCTCAGATAACTCACGAGCTATTCTACTATGTTTTGTACAGAACAGTGTATTTGGAGAAAATAATTCTTCCCTTGCCAACAGCAGTTTTAGAACAACATCCATAAAACCCCAAACAAACCCCAAGGACATTTATGTAATCCATATGAAAAATTACTGAATTCTGTAGTATGGCAAGCATGCAAAATTCCTGCTGCAGGAAACAAACATCATAGATACTAAGCAGTTCACAAACTCAAAGCTCAAGAGGGATTCTGTGTTGTAACTAGATGCAGAACAGTTGCTGAAGAGTCCTCACAAAATAGGCATTAGTTAGGCAAGCAGAAGGAATTTTTTTTTTTTAATAAAAATAAAATTCCCTTGTTTTACAAAAGCAAAACTGTTTTTCATGGTAGGAGTATACTGAAAAACCTTTTCTAAAGCAAACATTCTTGTGAACATGTGCAACACTTAATTAGTTATAATTCACTATTTTTAAGGTACTAATCACTACTACAGGTAGCTGCCTAGAGACAGGCACAATTTACTTGTGGAAGTTGATAGTAAAGAATTACTTTGAGCTACTTATTTATATTTACTAATCTTGAGAGACTGCCAGTTTGTGATGCTGTGCCAACCAAGGTCAAAGGCAGTATTTTAACAGAACAACATTTTAATCAAATTAATTAAAACACATAAGATCTCCCCATGACTGAAATCAAGGCTGTACCATTTAAGATTCACACAAAGCAGAAAGTATTTGAGACTGAAAAACTCAGGAATGTTCATGGCCGGAATTTGCTCACTTTGTTGCTCAGAAACATAAAATAATTTTAATCTCCATAGTTTAGGGGGTGGAAACACAGCACTGCATGTTCCCACCCAAATTATCACAAGCAATTTCCAGTAATTATACACTCGCAGTTTGTACATTCAGAGGTATATAAACGTGCTGCCAACTTGGCATATATCTTAATTTATATGTCATTTGTGCAAGTGATTATGTATATATCAAAGTAGGAATTATACAGTTACCATGCCCTTTCAACAGGCACTCTGCCACTAATCCAGTTTTCCTAGCATGTGATCTAAGATTGCTGTTTGAAACACTTTTTTTGGAAAAACTGGGCACAAAGGTTGTGACTTCCAACTCCTGCACGTTCTGGTCACTCTGAGCTACGCTGATAGAAAGCAGCACTGCATGACAGTGGGGCCACAAGCTATCAGATCCTTTTAGTTGGAAAACTCATCCTGAAACGCATGAAAAAGAAAAGATGAAGTGCAGGCCAACATACTCTACCTGTTAAAGCTACTGTTTTCTGTCTAACAACCTCTAGAAAGGTATGACAAACACAGAGCTTGACTTTGCTCGTGTATAAACACAGGCTTTACAAGGAAGTGTGCTTATCAAAGTTGTACATATACCAGAGTGACTTTTTTAGTCATTTGGAGTAAGCTAATGGGTTTGGTAAAGTTCCTACCAAAAACCCCACCAAAACTAACCAACCAACCAACAAAAACAAACAAAAAAAAAACCCAAAAAACAAAAAACCCCCACAAAACCCCAAAAATTAATAGCAGGAAAAAAAACTATCTAGCATAATCAATTAATACAATTTCACAAGAAAACATATAGGAAAAAAAGTAAAATTTGAGAGAAAGGGAAAAGACCAATCTCAATCATGAGATTAAAGAACACTGATTGTTTAGCTGGTGGAAATTCAGTAACTCTTGAGAAATTCTCACTAAATTCAGTGAGGATTTTGTTTTCCCTTTGATTAGTAAATTCTCCCCTCAAGATGCTAAAGCCTGTAAATCAAGATAGTCAACCTTTTCCTTCCCACATGGAATTAGGGCAGTAGCCTGAACCAGCTCTTCCCCAGGTCAGTGGCTAACACACAAATGAAAAGCACAGTAACTCTCCTTGCTGAGAAGTCTAAGGAAGGAATCCTCTGGTTTTTATTTACCTGATGCCAAGCCAGTCAGTGTGACCACCAGCCATCCTGACCATGCATCGTACAAACTTTTTGTCATCTCCCATGCTGATTCCTTCTTCTTGCTGTTAATCTGCAAAGAGAAATTGGTGTGTATACTTGTATGTGTTTCTGTAATAGGAACAGGAGTAAAAAAGTAAGCATGACATACAAACTGCGTGATGCCAGCTGCAGGCAAAAATACCCTCTTTAAACTACGTTCTCCTTGTACTTAGTACTTGACATAGCTAAGTAAGCTTGGTTATTCAGACATCAAACTGACACAGCAAGTTAAATCTGCATGATTGAAAGAACTAAAAACCAGAAAATGCATTATTAGGGTAAGTGAATACTTTCCATGATATATACATATGTATCTTAAATTGTCTTTGTTGAATGTCAAATAAACTAAGTGTACTACTAATAAGCTACTCCATGCAATACAGATTCCTAAACTTCCCTTTCAACTAGAAACAACTTTCTTCTATCTTTACACTGAAAAACCACATAAAAATAAAACAAACCCCAAAACTGAATAACTGCCCTATAATCCTTTTAGACAAATCATTACTAGTGACATCTAAAGTTATCGTACTGACAAAAAAAATATTAGTTCTTATTTTAGCCTTCTTTACTTGACTTTGCACACTTAGCTGAAATCTGTGCACAGCTTGTTTTACAATTAAACCTTCATTATGTAATTGGATCCTATCCTTGTGGGGGTTTTTATATTGTAAAAGGAGGGAGTAAGTATGTGCAGCAAACAAAAACCAAAACAACAACAAACCAAACCCAGAAAGTGCAATACTAGACAAGGAAATCTAGAAAAAAATATCATTCCTAAAGCAAATAAGTATTTTTTATAGTTTCCTCTATTTTTGTGAGATTCTCAAACATCTCTTTTTATAAATCTATAGCAGCATGTTTCTCAAAACTACATTCTTCTTTCTACATCTCTGACTACATGGCCAGACAGTCTCCTGTCATTCAGGGCACCTTTATAAATTTCACAGTAGTCCTGTGACTATAAAACTGTGAACTATCTTGTGTGACTTTTCTGCTCATGAGTAATGGCTGTGAGGCTTCACCCTAGATAACCTAATTCCAGGTGTGATCTGCCTTGCCAGGATTTGGTCAGGCCCAGCATTCTATCAGCTTATCCACTGGACACTAACCTATACATCTGCAGTGTAAAGAGGGCATTGTGATATAACTGCTTAGACACAAATTATGAAATAAAGTATTTCAGGTGAAACACCTTCTTACTCCTCATTAGAAGTATTCAAACAAGGTGTATGTTCTCAGATCCATTGTCCAAGGATCTCTTTTCCTCAAAAAAGCACTAGATAGTGTAATTATGGATGTTTTGTTTTTAAAACTGGTGTAAGATACCTCTTTTTTAACCACATCAAAGTAAATCATCCTACATTTGCTTTCAGAAAGTTAAAAATGGTATTTCCAAAGAAAGCAGAATAATGCTACAGTGTTGCATTTGAAGGAACCTCTCCTCTGACTCCTCCATACAATTACAGTCAGTTTTAACTATTCATTTTGACAAATATTTCAGGAGAAATCATATCTTCACATCTCTTCTGTTTTTAAGAATAATTAACATAAGCATCCCAAAAGTTTGGCAGTAATGCTCTGAAGAGTGCACCTCCTCCTCAAATGCTATTGAACAAGTATATTGCACTCTACTGACTAATACCACTTGAGTCTGTTTCATGAAAACCCTTGTTGCAGAGCACCCTGAGAAAGGTGAACGGCCTGAACTTGGAAGAGCTGAAGAAATCAAGAGACAAAAAGAAAGGTCTGTGATAAGAGAGTGGAAAGGACATTTACCATACATATCAAGATTACTGTTTTGTTAAGCATATACACACTGATGGGTTTGAGATAGGAGAATTCTCCCTTTCTGTGATCCAACCAGCCACAGCACTACACAGCAGCAGCACAGACACACGTGTGCCAGTATATGGCAATATACAGCAGGCCTCACTTTTCTGTACAGGTACTGCCACAAACACTATTGTACTTTTACAGACTAGAAAACAGACTTAAATATACTAGCACATAAAAGAGGCAGTACTGTAAACATGTCTTTTGGGTGATGGAAAACTATTCCTAATCTATTAAATTACTATTTCCTTTCCAAGTTGTAATACTGTCGCAGGACCACAGGTATCAATGAAATGGTCCTTTTCTAACAGCATTCAAGTAGTTCTAACTGATGCAACTCATTTAACACGTATCTGTATTACCAGATCAGCCCTTAACTTCAACATCCAATCAAAAATATGTTCCAAGTGTTGTTATTTATCTCAAGTACCCGTCTGTGCCTTTCTCTGTCTTTGCACTTCTCCCGAACCCAGTCAATGGTATGGAAGTCATCGTATGTTCCTACTCCAGGAATTGGTTCATCCAGAAGATCCAGTAAATGTGTTGAACTGTTGATACTTCCCCCATTTGTCATGGTATAATGAGTTCCTGTGGCAGAGGAAAGACAGGAATTCATTAATTCCGCAATAAACAAGGTATTCTAATGTTCCTAACAGTACAGCACATAAAAATTCAGAACAATTAAGACACTTCCCATAATATACATGTTTTACTTCATTTAGATCTCTCAATGTTGTACATCACTGATTTTTTTTCTGTCGCTCGTCTGCAGGCTACATTTGCATGTTCATGACTTCACATTTCCATGGGTTAAATAAGAATGCACCAGGCGAATGGCTGTTCTGTTTTGTGTGCAGGCTCCAGAGAAACTTCAATACAACAAAGCAGAAAAAACGAGCAGCTCTGACACACAGTTAACTTGAAGTTTATTTCAGTTTATGAACTAACAGAGGAAAACCTGATGGTAAGAAAACAAAACCATTTGATTAGATCTAAAGTTCACAGCCCTTCCATAAACAGGCAGTTACTTTTAAATGTACATACCACTGATTACCAATCTCTCCTACATTTTTAAACCAAAACTGAAATACATTATCAAGAGATTATCAGTGCAACTAAAAAGACAAGCAAATACTTTTTTCTGCTTTTTTATTCCAGGTAACTCACAGAGCAGCCCTCAGTCATGAAAAGCTGGAAATAGCTGTATAAAGACAATGTCTTCTACTGATTTGTCACCACTAGCTAGGTTTTGTCACACGCAGCCTGCACAGCAACGTTACTTCTTCAGTGATCAGAATAAGAAGAGCAAGGGCAGTACTGAGAATTTTTTCCCTCTTCACAACTGATCAGGAAAGTTTTATTTTTTTAAGCTTTCAAATATCATCAGTTATGTAATATCTTCTGTTTCTTTTTTTTTTTTTTTTTGAGTTCCTGTGGTATATTTGCAGGCCCCAAGGGTAATTTTCTGCTGGGTGGCTACTGAAATATAGCATGGCCACCATTTGGCCAAACCAACTGGGGATGGTTAGGCAGGTGGGGGGCTTTAGAGTTGGGTTTTCTTCTTTGGTTTGGGGTGGGTTTGTTGAGATTTTTAATTGCAGGCTCAGCTTCTCAGAGTTAAAAAAAAAAAAAGAAGCTTTCAACTTATTAAAGGAAAAAAAAAAAAGGAAAAAATAAAAGGTCTTCAAAGGGCCTACCTTTAAAGTCACAAATGCCAAGTTCACCAGTCCCAACAACAACTGACAATTAGAATTTATACACAGGTACAATGTGCCTTTTCCTTTTAAACTCATGAAGTCTGAGATCTAGCAGAAGCAGCGTGACAGCTGCCATCAGACACAAAGATGTGCCTCAACCATCTAGTGCTTGACAAGTCTTGCACATACCTGCTATAAAATTGAAAAAAAACCAAAAATAACTTTTTTTTTTTTAAAATCTTACAACAGAAGAAGAGAACACAAATGCAGGAGACAGCTCCTCCAACAATGCCAACACCATTCTCTCATGCTAGCCTGGCTGCCATCTATCTCAATACTGGATTTTTCTCCATATCACACCATATTAAGTTCTCCCTTGTCTATCCACCATAGCTACACCCTGGAATTCTCTTCCCAAAGCTGCTGCTAGTCTCTCTTAAGGCAGATACCCAGAAGCATTACCTACGCTTCCATTAATAAAAGGCTGACAACAACAAATTAAACCAGATTTGCTCACTGAGGTGATTGTGAAAACCTTGCTTTAGGAGAAGGGATTCAATTCTCTTGCCACTTCTTGGCTTCATAACTGGAAAGGAAGTTTAAATACATGTCTGGCTAGGTGAAAGGGCAAGCCCATCTTGTGGAAGAGGCAGTAATAAAATTCACACTAGAATGATTTACTTAACTCTCAAAATGAAAAGAATAACAAAATACATTACGAAAATGTTATTTTTACATTAAATTAACCTCCTTTGCAAAGCAAGGGGACATAAATTAAATTCATTGTGTGGATACAATAAAAATCTCACCAAAACTCTGTCAGGTTCCTACTTTGCCAGCATTTGCTGGCACACCGAGTATTGGAATTTGAGCGCTTGTCGTATGATGTGGAGGAGACACAGAACAAGACGTGAAGCTGAAGAGGTGGGTTTGTTCAACACAGAGGTGCCATGAATGCCTGATGCTGCTGAAGAACACCATGTACCAGTACAGGTTAGGGGTAGACCTACTGGAAAGCAGACCCATAGAGAGAGAGCTTGGTGTTCTGGTGGACAGTAAGTTCTCCATGGGACAGCAATGTGCCCTTGTGGCCAGGAAGGCCAATGGTATCTTGGGATGCATAGAGAAGAGTGTGGCCAGCATGTCGAGGGAGGTTCTCCTCCCCCTCTACTCTGCACTAGTGAGACCACATTTGGAGTATGTGTCCAGTTCTGGGCTCCTCGGTTCAAGAGGGACAGGGAAATACTGGAGAGGGTCCAATGGAGAGCTACAAGGATGATGAAGGGACTGGAACATCTCTCTTATGAGGAAAGGCTGAGAGCCCTGGGGCT
>WUAM01000407.1:2340953-2366053 GCA_024336885.1 Actenoides hombroni | reverse complement strand
CATTAAAATTGAGCAACCCCTACACAATCTAAAAAGCCCGGGGAGGTGGGGGGGGGGGGGGTTAGGGGGGAGCAAACACCATAAACCCAAGTCCATAATTAAGCTTGCATTACTCTACGCATTGACAAGATGCTCCGAGTCCCTTGCAAGTCACAGACTCAAAATAGGCAGCAGCCCACGCGAGTGCTAACCGAGGCATTCACGTGATACATCATCAAAGAGCTGCTGTCACAGCTTTGGCAAAACCCAACCACTTCAAACAACCCGAATCTGAAGGCAGGAAGTCTTTAACTGACTACATAATTGCCCGCATTTGAAACAAATGTTATTATATATTGTATCCGTATATTAATTTATGTTTACTCTACGATCTGGCCCTGGTCCTATTTTGCAAATACTGACAAGAAAACTATTTTTCACCTGAAATGTCCATAGTTAGTGCGGTTGCAATGAAATACATATATAAGATATGCATATTTTTTTTCCATTTTCTTCCCCTCCAGCAGGTCATGCAAAATTATTGTTCCCCGCTTTAAGCGTTCTACTTCAGTAAAATGTGTCATGATTAATTTTTGCCAAACTACACAAAAGAAAAACAAACAAACAAAACCAAAACCACTCTGAAGAGCTGAAAATGGACACGCAAGTCATTAGACACACTGCCTCGGTGTAACACTTCAAGGCATCTTGTACCTAAGTGTGATTTACAGAACCTGATTTACAGAACTCAGGAGCCCAGTGAAGTCACCCAGATAATTCAGGCTTAGCCAAGCTGAGAACACTGTGTGTCTGCAGCACCAAGGCCCAGCTTCGGGTTCCCTCTCCCAGGAGACAAGGAAAGAAGCCAATTTTGTTATGCATGCTTTTTCACCTCTGTGTGACAGACAGAAAGCTATTTTGGTTTCCAAATGCATTAGTTTCCTAAATAATTTTTTCAGGTATGTTCTTAAGGAAGGTTATTTCTTTTATAAGCCAATGCAAATATTATATGCTGGAATGTCTTAGAACTGGTAATAAAAATCAGTCCCAGCAAAGAAGTGGCTGATGTGCTGGCATGAACTTGTTCACTGGGCGAAGGCACGTGCAAAATCCCTACACAAGTCTAAAATTCAGTCAGAGTTGGAGAACATAAAGGGTGTAACTAGTTGAAGGGTATAGCTGATAAACCTCGGGTAAAACAAGAAAATGACAAGAAATCCACAGTGTAAAACAGATACAACTTCATATTTGCTACATAAAATTCCAAGACCCCACCTAATATTAAATTGCAACAGCTCTTCCAATGTCACTGCCTATAGACTGCCTGCCAAATACAGCCCTTTGTCTTGTCTTAAAAAGCAGAAGAGTCATTTTCCCTTCTCAACTACCAGCTGCTTGTGCCCTTGCTGTGTGTAACCACTTACCACTGTGTGTATTCCTTTTTCTACAACACCATGAAAGGTGGGGTTTTTTAAGCCAGAGAGGCAGATCCTATGCATGCTAACCTGACCTAGTTAAACCACTCTTTTAATATCAAAAAAGTCTATACAATTTAATATTTCCAAATTACTGTTTTTCTACCTGGTCTGAAATAGTGTCTGACTTTAACTGTCTGACAATTTTATATCCAAAAGAGTACGTTGAGTGTTTCTGTCGTCCAGCAGATTCCCAAACTGCAGTTAGTGAAGTGGTGTCTCTAGATAACTGGGTATTTCGGGTGTTATGGAGTACAGAACATTAGGAACACTTACTGTAAGGCCTAAACTTAGTTTTACAAGGACGTTATTTACTGGAACAGACTGCCCAGGGAAGTGGTTGAATCACCATCCCCAGATGTGTTTAAACACCATATAGATGTGGTGCTTAAGGATATGGTACTAGTGGCCCTGGTAGAGTTAGATAATGGTTGAACTTGATGATCTTAAAGGTCTTTTCCAACCACAGCAGTTCTGTGATTCTGTATTTTCACTGAGAACTCCTTAAAATGGCCAATTTAGTACACAGTACAGCTCATGTGCAAGCAGCAGGTTTGCACAGCAGCTTGCTTTCAAGCAGATTTCATCACCATAATTATAGACCAAAGCTTCAATCCCAGAAATCATCCATGTCCAAATAACTCCACACAACTGAGTGCTCCCATTGTTCTCAACAGGCACATACTGTTGAGATGCATCTATCTTTGAAGAAAAGGGCTTGAAATCCATTGTTCTAGAAATATCACAATGTGTACAGATGACGCACCTTTAAAGCATACTAAGAATGAAGAAATATTTAAATCCTCCCTCCACACCTTATCTTTTCCCTTTTAGGAAGGGAGAACACATTCAAAATCAAGTATCTGAAAATAACAAGTCAGAGGTTAGACAAATGAGATACACTCAGGAAAAGGTGTTTTGAGGTGACAAAACAAGGGCAGTGAAAAGAAGGGGAGTATCACAGAGGTATGACAGCCTGCTTACCCAGGGTTTGAGGGAGTACCTTAATTCTGAAGCACTATTCCACCACTGCATATTAAAAAGTAAGCTAGGTTTAAGGAAGACAGCCCAGCACCTTGTTACATATAAACCAAACACATGCTCACAATTCCCTCAATTACTTTGTTTGTTTTAGTGACAAAATATGTAATTTGAATGCAGCAGGTAATGGAAATTAGAACAACATCTTTTATGAAAATCCAAATGTAAGATTTGGGATGCTGAATGATCTCATTAAAGTAACAAGAAATGCCAGAAACCTGGCTGATAATTACAAATATTAGTGTGACTGCTGCAGAAGGTTTTGGTGCCTCTTAACTGTCATTTTCTTTCCCATTGCTATTCCAAACTAAAGCTTCTCCCTCAGCAGAGCTGGAAGATAATGTTCTCTTGAAAACTGCTACATAATAGAGCACTCCTCAAAGCAGCTACCATCTCCAACCATGCTGAACAGAATTTCACTTCTATGCACCCTTGGTTGACGGCTGGGTATTTACAACAGGGTGCCCAAATTATACACAACATCTCTCCAAATCTACTGTTTCCCATTCTTCTTCCTTCCATTCCTTTTCTTTCCAGCTTTATCCTTCTGTTTTGTTTTGTTTTTCCCCAATTTCTTCTCTCGTTGACCCTTTTCTCAATCCACACAGCCAAATTCAGCCCAGGTCTTATCTCTCTACCATCTTGGCTTCTCCTTTTACTTAAACTTGTCTCAGTTTACTGATCTCGAAGCACCTTCAGTCTGACTTAATTGTATGATTCTGTGCAGAATGAACATTCTCATCTGGGTCACACAGAGCCAGCAGTGGGAACACTAAAGGTGACAAAAGCAGAACAAACACCATTCTCCTAGTTCCAGTGCCAAGACATGGTCCAGGATGAAGCAACTCAAAGATGCAATCACATAAGAAAGGAAAGAAAGAAAAAAAGGAAAGGGAAGAAAAAAAAAGAAAAAAAGACAAGTTCAATTATACATAGCTTCAAATTAATGCCTAGTAAAAAAATACGTATATTTTTAAATCTTAAATTCTGGAGTCCCAAACATCCTTCATTCATCAGCATTATACAGAACTCCGTGCTTGATCACAGTGGTGTTAGCAAAAGGCTCCCAGCTCTGTATCAGGCTACATACAGAAGACTCCATTATGCTGTTTCCAGTGCCACCTTGTCAAACAGCCCAACGAGGCAGACAATGGCAGAAGAAAAAAATTATACCAAATATCATGTAAAAGCAGAAGAAAACAAATGTATAACATATGCTGTTGAGTAGTCAAGGCAGACGTTTAAACAAAACAGGAGTCAAAAGAACCCCAGAAGAATATGCTTAGCAGTAATACACAGTAAGATTTTCTCTACTTGCATTTTATTATGCAGGAAAAAAAAAAAGCTTCTTAATCACAGTTTCTTTTTTCATAATTGTTTGTTTCCACAAATTAGTTACTTAATTTTGCTCACAACCATTTTGCCCAGCAGAGAACACTTTATTCCGGGATCTAGACTAATAAATTTTCTTCTTCACTAGCCAACCACAGGTTCTGGAATTATGCTTCCACAGTGTTGTGCAATTGCCAATGGTGCTTTTACTCACTGTCCAGACAGGGAAGATGGTAATTGAAATCCAACTCAACCAGGAAACAGAATGCAGCAGAACAGGTCACAAAGCCACAAGCACGTTGTGTAACCAATTGTAAGACTGACTTCCCCCAGGGTAGCTGAACCTTCACTGGGATTCAGCAAAACACAAGTAAAGGCTTCCCACTGCCGTGCAAAACTTGAGGGCAGGAGAAGAAACAAAGAGGCAGAAAAAAGGGGAAATAATGAAGTCATGATGACATTAATGCCTAAGACCAAAAATAAACTGGAAAAAAAAACACCCCAAGTGTTTGGTTCCTAAAGACTGCTTTAGCCCAAAACACAGAAGGCAAGACTAACACTACTCTCTGCAGTTTTCTCTTCACTTCTTTCTGGGGTTGTCCATCATGCTTTTTGTTCTAGAACACGATGATGATGGAAGAAAATCCTTGACATCAGCAGACTACACACAGCTATCAGTTGTGAGTGGTTGTGAGTGGTGAGGTTTGGTTTTGTTTTTCAGTTGTGGGCTTTCTTTTTGTTTGCTTGGTTGGTTTGGTTTTTGTTGTGTTGTTGTTGTTTTGGTTCATTGTTTTTGGTTTTTTGGTTTGTTGGCTTTTTTTGTTTGGTTGGGTTTGGGTTTTGTGGTTTGTTTTGTTTGGGGTTTTTTTGTGTCTTCCCCCCCTCCCCCCCCAATTGGTCTGCTTTACACCAACACAAAAAATATCTACTTTTACTGTACAAATCATGCAAGGAGGACTTGGAAAGAAAAGCAGGATATTTTTTGCAAACAGGTTGCTTTCTCTGATTCTCTAAGGGCTCTCTCAACTACTTTCTGTTCTTTTTCTTTACGGGGTAGGCTTTTAGTAAGAAAGTCAGACCTGCTGCACTTTCACCTTTGCATACCTGCCATTTCCTCACACTCCAACCTGCTAAAACTGTAATTATAACTCATCAAGAAGAAGATCTGGCATCCTTAGTAAGAAGTGATCCTGGCTTACTTATCAGATTTTCTAACGTCTACTGCTCCCATTTCTAGGAGTAGCCAAATTCTACGACCAAGATCATTCTGATTTTCCTCTATCTAAATGCATACAAGGAAATGGGGTTTATCTGCTGGATTGCCCTTGTTCTGTTTTACAGTTGTTTATTTTAGGCCACTGTTTCCAACTTACTGTTCAAAGTATGTGCTGGGGATAAAATTACAGCACAAACACATATTCCTCCGTGGATATACGATATATACTAAGCTTACTTTCTGTGTTCAAGAATATGACATCTTCTCCATACATACATAAGCTGTATGAACATAGTGCCAACAGCAATCTTGTACGTTGTCAATACACAGTAATATACTATGACAAGCACATCTGAATTGCATGAAACTAAAGTCAGTACTTAGTAGTGGTCAGAATACAGCTTGCTACTCTATTTCCTTGACACAGAATCGCATGTTCGTCTTCCAAATGCTTTGTGAAGTTATGATTCCTTCCTTAAGTTACAAACAATAGAAAAGGTTCAGAAAGGGGCAGGGAAAAGGATCCAAAGCGTGAGATAGCTGGGAGGTCCAACTGAGCAAACCACAAGTCCCTAATCTGGAATAGAGACAACTGAGCAGGGAAACAAGTAGCAACGGAAATCATATTTTGGCCATCTGTCCTAAAAAGAGAGCTCTTAATGATTTGCTGTAATTAAAATCACTGCTCTGAAACTTGGGATTTTAAGCTATGATTCTTTCCTCTCTTGTCAAAAGTGGGAGAGAAACTACCCCCTTTCACACTGACAGCACCACGCTATCCACGTGTTAATCCCTGTTAGTTGCTCCATGCATGAGGCCAATCCCTGACAGGCCCTATCCAAGTACGTGTATTTTGCAAGACAGTCAAGTCATTCTAGTTTCAGGTCAGCCTGTCCTAGTTTCATATCAAACCTTTCTGTATCAACAGCACTTTCATTTCAATAAGCTACTAACACTCCTTAAAAACCCTGTGTATCAGCAGAGAGATTTTTCACAGCTGCAGCTACCAACACCAAGATAAAAAGAGCCTGAAGCATTCACGCCGTACAAAGGTGAGCGACAAGGAAGTGCCCGTGTCAGTCCCTGCTAATGCATAAGCCAGTGTTAGCCTACACAAGACTCTGAGACGAGCAGTTAGAGCTGTTCTCAGCAGTATTTATACCTGGATTTAAGTTCAAAATAAAGAGAAGAAGGTGGGTCTTCATGTAAGATACAGCTAAGCTGTCAGAGCTTGCCAAAGGATGGTGTGGATACGAAAGAATTGCTCCAAGGAGAAGAAAAATGCACTGGTAAAGACTGAAACTCTAAAAATAACCACCCCCTTGAGAGAGGCCCTCACCCATACAAAACTGCTGTATAAGTACTCAGATGCTTATCATTTATTCACCCTGTCCTTACTCTTCCTGAAGCACTGACTGTTGACCTCTGTCAGAGACAGGCTGCTCAGCTAGGTAGATTTGTGGTTTGACCCAGTATGGCTGTTCTCGTGCTTCAGGGACATGATGATATCCTCTTCCAGAATAACACTGCTGCTTAATTCAAGCAGATCAAAAACTTTCACTTTAAAATGTATTAGCTGTTAAGCAAGAATATTCTCCAAGGTAGAAAGCAAGAGTGCCGCCTGACAACAATTTGGTTAAAATCCTGTCTACCTCCTTTGGCTGACTTGAGAGAACAAACAAAGGTAAAATGAATAAATGAAATATTATTAATGCTGTAGGGAAAACTGGTTATTTAGTACCTGAAGACTTTACAGTCAAATAAGACTTCATTATTTTGTTGTACCCTTCAGACTCTTCTTTCTACATACATACATACATACATGTTATCACATTTCCTCTGCTTGCATTCCTTCATCTTACAGCACTCATACAGTATGCCTGGGAGCAGGACACAGTTAGAATAACACTCCACTAGGCTGTCAAGTCAGCAGTAACTGCCTCAGCACCATCTGCTACCAAAGCCAGCGTGCTCTAAGCACTTCAGCAGAGCTACAAGAGGAAACCAAGGAGATTATATACTATATCAGAAAGATGGAAAGAATTAATTACTAGTGGTATGATTCAACTTCTTCCAGAGTATCAGGCTGGAAATGCATATGCTCGTGTGTTTTGGAAGATGATGAAATCCAATTTTGTAAATACAACCTTGGCAGGAAAGACTGGTGAGACCATTCAAGGACTGTTGGTAGGGTGAAGTTCTAAGAACGACACAATTTTCATATCCTATAAAAAAAGTCTTCAAAGAACTGTCATTTCTGAGGAACTGAAATGGTCAATACTTGGTTTTAAAAATTTTAGAGAACAAGAAACTAATTGGTTACTAAAACTGTATACACACTGCCATCATTTCCTGCCCTCAGAAAGTCTAATATCACACCAATCCAGTAACAATCTGAAGGCCCAGACTAACACTGTGACACCATTACAGGCTGTTCAAATAAAACAATATCAAGTGTATTTTCATTTTGGACAATAATTGTTTTTAAAAAAAAAAAAAAAAAGAGTTCAGGAAAATCACTATCACCATGAACAGGTAAGATGCAAAAACCATTTCAAACCCATGCAATTTCCTCATTCAATAGTGTCATCCAAAAAATAAGATAAAACTTTTTCCCCCCCTTAATGTAAGAATCTTCTAGTCATGGTTTTTTGTTTTCTGATAGGAATTTTAAAAACCTTGAGGGAAGAACTTTGCTCATTAGCCCAGTTACCCACATAAACAATGCATAACAACTTGTGTTCCAGACAGATGGACAAAACTGACTCCACGCATTACTAATAAAAAAAACCTGTAAAAGAAAACATGGTTCTGTATTGTCAGATATCCTGTGTTCAGCTGCTTTAGTCACATGAAGCACAGCAAAATGGCTGCAGCTCTAACTACAATCCAACACAAAATAAGTAAATTATAAGCAGTTACTGACAATTTAACTATTCCAAATAAACTAGCTGTGCCTCATGCTTGCCCTTACGATCAGAGCAAGTCATGTTATCTCATGCTTCAACTTGTATGGCGTTATTTGAGAGCAGATATCTTCCTCACTTCAGAACAAAGAGCCCTTTAATGCAAATATTGCTAACTGGGAAAATAGGTTGCATGTGTATCAGGAAACAGATACGTCAAGCTGTCATAATGACTGTTCAGTCAAGTCAGTTTTATACCACATGCATGGTAAACACAATGCCAATGGTGCAAAATGACTTTGATTACCTTTCTTCATATGGGCTGTAGGAAGCAGGAACTATCTGCTAATGCAACTTCCACACGTAAAGAACCTAAGAGCAATTTAACTTCTTTAGGCAGGAAATTAATTGGTTTATTCTTTTCTTTGTATTCCTGCTTTTCTTTATAAGCTGTGATAGCCAAGTAGAAACAAGCATACGTGTGAAAGAACATTCATGTGCTGTTGGAAAAGACACCTACGTCTAGATCTTGCTTGAACAAGTAACCTCTGCCATGGTTTGAGTTTCTTGATTATATAGCACTACCTGCACATGAGAAATACAAATTCCCCAAATAATGTCATCATATTAGTTCATTACCTTATGCTTTTAATGCTGGTATTTAGGGTGCTGAAAATGGATTGCTTTGGTCTCTCATTTTAGGCAAAGGACTCCAGCTCTTGGGTAAGGGCAGCCTGGGATTGACTGCTGCAGTGTTCTGCACCATCACCTCTTAGCATGTTCTTTTTTTCAGTGGCTCTGCTATCACTGCAAGGAGATAGTAGCGGCTGCAGCAGCAGCTTTTGAATTAACAGTTTACAGGTTGTCATATTAAGGTTAACTATTGCCAATTTTATGCTAACACCATATGCCAGACTGTAAACTGTCTCCACACTGAAGTCACAATATAAGCAACTAGGCTCCTTCAACTGAAGCAGGAATCCCTGTAGCTATTGAAAAGAACGCCAAGCTCATTCAGGACTCAGACTCCCACAGACAGATCAAAGTACCTTGAGATGTAAACACCAGTGAGATCATATGTTTGCAAACCATCTTTAGTGCAAATAAGGTTTAATCATCTGATTTCAGTCAGTGCTTTGAAAAAATTTGCAGTCTGACATTATAAAAATCCACTTCCTGCTGAACTTGCCCTACTCTTAAATAAAAAAAAAAAAACAAAAGCAAAAGTAAAAAGAAAAAAAAAGAATAAAAATAGTGAAAACTGATGCAGTCTTCTCTTACATCATACAAACAGACTTTAATTCTGAGAAAAAACTACAGAGACTTCTCAGTTTTACCTCACTAGTTGGTTAAGCCTGAGTCATAAAAAGAAGTCTGAACTTTTGAAGAGACTTGTTGCACCAGTTATCAAGTCCAGCCAGTTATCAAGAACCTTGTGTCTCTCAAACTTTAGAGACAGGCAAGGCAAGCCTATGCTGAGGGAAAAAGAATGGATTAGAACGAGAAGATGAAACGTCATGCTCTCCAGTTAAAATATTAATCTGACAATATATTTCAGTTCTGGACATTTCACTTCTGTTTAGAAAGAATTCTTCCCCCCACTCCCTGCTAAAGGCAAAGAAAACCATCAACTATTCTAGTGTGAAAATTTTTCTTTTAAACTAAATAGTATAGATCTCCTCCTATAAAAATTTACCCAGTAAATAACAGCTTATATGACTTAACTATTACTGAACTGATAGCTGATCAATGGTAAGTATAATGTGTTTAAACTGACCTATCAAAAAGCAAGGCAAACAGTCTAAAAATAAATCACAGATAAGTCCTGACCAAAATGTCTCCAGAGGTTGCATAAGTGGAAGTACACTGCATGCACAAGCACTGGTAAGACACCCTCCCTACAAAGAGGCAGATACTTCTCTTACCAGTATAATGTCAATCATACATCTCAGCAGACAGCATTTCAACACTAACTTCACTACTACAAAGAGATGAGTTCTGATTAGCAACAAAAGCAAATTTTGACTAAAGATGACAGACAGTATCCCTTCTAGGCAGGGCTTTTGGTGTGAGCCATCCAAGCCTCCGCATGTATAGCAATGTAATTATTTAGCACGTTAAAACACACTACACTCAAAAGAATTTCCAATTTCACAATACCTACTTGTTCTCCATAATGCTGCCACCAAAAGCCTGAAACTGCTCCAAAGAAAACAGCTACTGGAGATCATAACAGACATAAGATATACTATATATATAATTATTTTATAATTCCTATATATATATTTATATATGTAGTTAGTATGTAATAGTACATATTCACAATTTTTATCTCCTTGTCAGATGACACAGTGAAGGACAGGCAATGCACTTTGCTTTCAGATGGTGTTAAGAGAAACAGGTTCCTTGTACAGCATTGTCTTCAACGTAACGGTGAATTCCCCACGTGCAACTACACAAAACCATTCAAATTGCAAATCAGAAGTGACAGTAAAAAAGCACATTTCTATCAACTACACATTAAAGATACCTAGAAGTCTAGATGATAAGGTTTTCTGAAGATAGGTTCCAGTTAACATTCCCTTGCTTAGTGCCACATGATGTAACAGCTTTTCCCACATAAGACAAGTAGCATATATCATTAGTATTCTTTCCCAAGATCATCCAATTTCCACATGCTTTCAACAGAAGGCATATTCACCACTGAATAACGGCCTCAATGGCTTTGTAAGCCTCACTTAAGTGCTTAAGTATGAGTGGTAATGTGAATGGCAGCACTGTACAGGCTTTACACAATTGCTGTCCTGACGGCCAAGGGACTTACCGAGTCCACTGAAATGGGCAGACTTCTTCTGTTAAGTCATTGCCCTCTGAATGTAGAGGGGAAAACTACAATTACTTTAGAAATCCCATACTGTTAGATTTTTATCTGCATAATATATGTGCAGTTTATGGTTCAATTTACATTAGACATAAAAGAAATAAAAAAAAAAAGACAGATAATTTCTTAATCATTCATTTTCTCCTCATTGCATGGTCTTGATTTTTTTTTATACTCTGTAATTTTGTACATTTACAAACTGTACATTTATGATGAAAATCTAATGTCAATGGTAACTTACCCAGATTGGATAAATTCAGGTCCATGACCATTTGTACTCCAAGCTCACATTCCACAGCTTTCATGTAACTGAATTACTTGCACAAGAGTTTTAAATACAGATACATTATTGCCGTGTTGTTAATGTTGCTAAGAAACCAGGCTTACAAATTCTTGCTGTAAGACACTAACTATACAATTAAACAGGGCTCCTGATTTCAGCAGTTTTGCTAGAAGTAACTTAGTCTCTGCCTCCTGTCAGAAGTCATCCCATACCATGTGACTGTTAGAGAAGCACACAGAAAACCATGCAGAAACTTTCATGTTTAAAGCACCCTGCTGAATGACAGATTAATTAAGGAGAAATATTAATTACTTAGGAAAATGGGTCAGTTTTATTTATAATACAAAACAAAGCCACAAAAATACAACCCGGAGCAATTTTTAAGCTGAAATGACCATTAACTTACCAATTGATGCATCACCATCCAAGAGATTGTCATCTTCAGAGGTCTGAAAGTCCATAATTACGCCTGCTCCATCTAAAAGCTCTTCATCACTGCTTGCACTGGTTATACTGTTGTAACTGTTTCTATAGTAGCCTCTATGAAACAGCTGCTCAGACTCCATTTAGCTGCTTTATAACCTATATGAAGAAAATGAGTTACTTTCTATTTGAATATGCACAAAAGATTGAAAAGTATATATCAAATAAAACAAAACAAGTGTATTTGATGCTTTGGGGGAAAAAAAACAACTCCAAAACTAAGGTCACAATACTACAAGTTAAAAAAAAACACAGCAGTAATACAGAACACTTTGTATACAGAACATTTTACACACATCTTCATTGACTTTTAACTGGATGATGCTTCCTGGTCCCCTTCCTTGGGCTCTCCTTAGTTCAGCATTATCATGATGAAAGTATTTCACTTGCAGTATAGGTGGTTGGAACGTGCATGCCCCACGTGTATGAATGTGCTGTGGAACTAGTTAAAAAAAAAATCCAGCCAATGTTAAGGTTAAGAAATTACTTTAGCCTCTGTATTTTTGGAGTAAAACAGATGTCAGGCTAAAGTTGTAGTTCCCTGAACACAACTGTACACATTCTTTTTCACCGAAGAGTGAAAACGTAAAATTGGAAAACAGTTCCAAATCTTCATGTCCATATAAAGCTTTCAAAACCCTTACCTGTGTGTGTTCTGGTTGGTTGGTACTCTATTTTTAAACATGAATTATCAGCAGCACGGGCTTTTGCACATTCACTACACCGCTAACTCAGGTTTCTGCCGACTCAAGCCAAGTCCTCCTTTGCCTTGTAGAGTTAAATCCACACAAATGACTTCAGGATTGGGATGGAAAAGAGGACAAGACATTATCCAAGACTTGATTCCATGCTCCTCTTTAGATAAAGAAAGTCTCATGTTTACCCTTTCTCAAACATCATCATTCCTTATTAACATACAACAGCCCAGTGGATGTTTTTTTCAGTAGTAAGAAGCTTCTCATTCGCTCCAAGCAAAGGAGGTGCCCCCCAGTCCATCTCCACATCTCTTCTTTACACCCTTTTTTCCTCTGCTTACCATTCACTGTAACTGCCAATGATCCCTGCACTGTAAACTTCCAGCCAACTGGCAGCAGCAAAAGCAGACAAGAGGGCTTCCATTTCAGATCCCTCTCCTCTATGCAGCTGCTGAGCCTTGCGAAGCACGGCCAGATGGGTTGGCCAGCATCACGAGTTACTAGCGTAGGTCAGACAGCTTTCCCACGCTGGCAACTGGCTCAGCACTCTGAGTAAGTTACTTAGAGGGAAGGGGTGAAAAACGAAGCACCAAGGTTTGCTGGGAAGCTGCAGATGGAACTCCTAGCACCGTGCAGATGGGTGAAAACACGAGATAAAATTCTGCACAGATAAATGTGAATCGCATCACATGGCAAGGAAGCAGCAGAACCAAATCCAACTTACCTCACAAAGCAGTGGGCTTTGACCCAACTACCACCATTCACAAATGTACTAATGAAGCTGCAAGAGCACAGCATGCACTTGCAGTTCACAAACTAATATGATACAAAAAATTATCAGTTAAGAGGGAGAACCTCACTAAATTCCTATGTAAATCCACGGCTCGGCCACACATGAAATGCTTTAAATAGTGCCAAAAGTCCCAAGGGATTATATAAGAGCAAGAACAGGTTACAAAAGAGCACGCAGTCCAAAATAGCTTTCCTTCTACAGGGCAAGAAAAAGGATCAAGACTCTTCAGATCGAGAAAGCTGCAATGTAGAAGATGACACAACAGATGTCACCGGAATCACAGGTGGCATGAAGAAAGTGAAGAGCATCAGTTGCTTTTCAGTAGTCCCTGCATGTCATAATGCAAGAGGGGAGGTGACAAGCAGAGGAAAAAAAAAGGGCTGTTTCTTCACATGGAGGGAAGTGGTGGGATTTTTTGCCACTTTGCACAACTAGGAAATGGTTCATAAAGCAGCCTGATAAAATTCACAGAAACAAATAAAAGACCCACAACCAAACAAAAGCCAAACAAACAAACAAAAAATAAACAAAAAACCCAACCCCAACATCAAAACCTATTAAAGAGGACACCTCTGGTGGGAGTGTGGAGGCTGGGAGAGCATTCTGGAGATGTGCATATGCTTATTCTGTTCTGATACTCTTCCCTAGAGATCTGCTATTGGGCAATACAGATCCTCTTTGGTTTTACTCACCTCATCTCCTTAAAAAAATATTTAGAATATTTACAATTTAAAACACTTTCTCTTCAAATAAATTTATTCTTCTTCTTCTACATTTTTATGTGATTTTCTATCATTTTACAGGCACTGAGAAAAGCTTCTTGGACAGCCAAAAGAAATCTACAACGCAATATTATGAAGCATATCCTATTTGAAAATACAGTTGCTTATATCTAGAGACAATGGAAGCACCTCCCTTTTTTCCCCCCAAACAGATTAGATTACAATTTGTAATTTATTCAGAAACTATACCTGAAACTTCATCCGATAGTAACTTTTCACCGACAGCAATTTTCAGCATTGCTAATACAATGGTATCTACAAAGAACCTAATGTCAGGCCACACTCTGACTATTTCATTACTATGCTCCCAGAAAGTCCTGTAGCCCTGTTACTAGCACTCTGCTCATACTAGCTGGGTACTATCAAGGAAAGCTCCACAGCACAGCTGAGATGAGAAACTGGGACTTCCCACAAGTGTTTCCACTCACTGCATCATCTGTCACCTTCCTACACCTGCTTCGTGCACCGAAATTATATTCTAGACTCTCAGCTGCCAATTGGCCTCCTGCCTGAATTCAATCTTTGCTACTTTTACATTCATCTGCTTTTTCCTACCTTTTGATGAGGTTTGCAGTGAGAGAGAAAACTCTCCTGCCTGGTCCATAAACATCGCGCTAGGAGGCAAAAAGCACAAGACACAAAACCCTCCCTGGAGCATATTGTAAATTTTACTCTATTATGTTCTCTTCCTGTTGTATAGCTGCCTTCTTTTCTTTTTTTTCCACTTATGTAGTAACTTTTATTACAGAGGAGGAAACTACTAACAAGCAAGAGAAAGAGGACAGTTTAAATAGCAACCATACAAAAAGTTGTTCGCAAATGGATCCAAACAACAAAGAGGGAGCAAATCTACATCTCAAAAGTACTATGAACTTCTGTGAAGAGACATAACTCCCACTTTGAATGTCTTTTAAATCACTTTAGATAAATATCAGAGCAGTGGATTATAAATATTGCCCTGGCTACAACAGAAGGGGAAGTTTCATCAAGTAATCAGTCACTTTTGCCTACCGCAAAGGATCCCTGCACCATCTCTCCCCAGACACGATTGATTCCACATGCCAACTCCTCTGGCACATACCTGCCCACAGCTACATGACAGGCTGGGTACTACAAATCTTCTTGTTTTGAAATGCTATGTGTCTCCTGATGCAGAAGTATTCCTGCTAACAGGCCTCTCCAACAATCAAGAAAAAGCCATCGCACCAAAATCATTCATTCTGAAGACTGTAACCCAGAATCATAAGAACTGTACCTTAATTCTCTGCATTCCCAGAGAGTCAAGGACCCCAACTGCTTCCTATCTGGTGTGACAGGTACTGCCTTACAGCAACAGGCAGCAACACCAGGAATGGAGGAAACTAAGACCATGAGAATGTTAACTGTTCAATAAACTTCACCCAGGACTAAAATTTTACTTTTCGAGAGCATGACAGTCACTGATTTGTCCACCACTGTCTGCAGTTAATGGGGTGGAGGACTGCTTAGGTCAACTTACAACAAATTTTCCTTTGTGCCTTTAGGATGCACTAACTTGAAATGTTCAAGGCAACTTAAAAGTACATGTTCATGTGACCTTAAAATTCTGTTAGCAGGTAAGAGATTTGCCTTGCTTAAGCGAAGGAAGCTGAGTTATGTGGACAAGAGACAGTAGACTCCTCCTCAGAAACAGCTGGGAACAGCAATAATAAAGAAAAGGAAGAGCCAGGAAAATGTGTTGGGTTTTTGCTTTTGATTTTTTTTTTCTATAGATACAACAGCCATAAGAGAACCACCCAGTCTGGTGCAGATTATTTTTTGTGGATACTGGAAGAGTGCATTCATACAAGAGAGCCTGCACAGATGCTTGTGGAGATGTGAAGAGAGAACTACCCAGCTGACCTGCCATTCTGTAATGTCAGACTCATCCCACAGATTCCCTGCCCTATGCAAATGGGCACTAAAAAGCAAGTGGGGAAGGATGGAAGTTATTCAAGAGAAATTGCAAACTGAGAAAAAAGGTACTGGCTGAATGCTAGTCAAACCCAGTATCATCAAAAAGCAAACAAAAAAAATCCTATTCTAGATTCCCAACAACCACTAGGTACAGTAAATATCAAAGTAAGAAGCCTTTTTTCAACATACATAACTGTAAAAATCCAAGAGACATTGCAAGGGATTAATGAGAACATTAAAGATATTAGATTTAACTTATTTCTATGAAGCATCATTGTTTCGATTCAGAGTCCAGTCCAGATACCTCAGAAAGCAGACTCAAAAATGCTTCAGATCACCTTTGAAAAACCAAAACAACAAACCAAAATAGTGAAGCAATGCTCTGTAACAATAAAAAGAGGAAATCTAAGCAATATTTAGGGAGCTCTTGGAACAGCAAATTTGACTCTACTTGCAAAAAAGGTTGCAACTCACCCATCGTGCTTCCATTACGAAGGTGTATCCAGAATGTCCTGACCCACCAAAACTCTTCTACAAAGTAGGTTAATAGAGAAGCTTCTGACATGAAAAAAAAAAACCCACAAGAAAACCCCCAAAACCATGGCAGGGGGTTAGTTTGGGTTCCAACCCAAACTATTCTGATTCTAAAACCAAAGAAGGGGCAGATAAAGCAGGATGTCTTACCTGCTATGCCTAGTGAGAGGGAAGTAATAAGCATACAGGTATATTGTATTGTGAAAGATCTAAGTAAATCCAGTGCAGGCAGCAACTACATGGGTAGATGAGCACAGCACAGAAGCAGCTATGTTGATAGTGGAAAAAAAGACTATATGGTTATTGAAGTCTTCTGCACAGTGTAGTACCTCAGGCACTTTTCTGCTTTCACATGTCAGACATCTTGCTTATCTTTCAAGATCTACAAATAAAAGGTCAAGTACAGAAGTGAGTCAGCTGAGGGAACCACTTCCAGTCCAGCGAGGTGTCTCCGGAGAAGACAGAGTAGGACAGGAAGAAGTCTGATTTACAGGACGTTTGTCGTCAGGCAATCTAAGTAATCTGTAAATCTTGGGTACGTGCTCTGTTGTCCTATAAAAACACACAACACCACTTTTCTATATCTCAAGGGGTGGCAGGAAACAAAAGCATTTTAAGTTTCTTATTTCCTCGGGAGGGGGTGGAGTGATAACTTAAAAGAACTCTTCCAGATTCCAGATCTTAATTAAGTACTTGAAAGGGGGGGGGATAAGCACACAATATTGAAATTTGATGTCTAAGAGCCCTTTCCCAAACAGTGGAGAGTCTTGATAAACCCCCTAATCAATTTAATGTTCATTTTTTCCATTCAGTACTAAGAACTAAGAGCTAAAAAGCAGTCATGTCACCCCTAACCCTCACGTATCTTCCTGCAAACCTTCCAGAAGGACAGCACCTACTGTGAAATGCTATGCAGACATAAAAGTAGATGGAATTAAAATCAAGAATACAATCTTAACACATAAGAATGTGTTCCACAGTAGAGGAAATGCAGTGGCAACAACATTCATTTGCTGTAAATTCTTGAAAAAAAAGAATTATAGGATTTTAAATGTTTTACCTGGTAAGAACCTTCAACAGTGACTGGCATAAAGTAGTCAGGAATTCTATGTGTGTCATCTTATTAAAATATCCATCTACCATACACTTTAAGAACAGGTAAAAACATTTCCCCCACCCACGCTTCATTAAAATTGTAACATATCTGCCATGTATATAAAGTCAGAACTTCTGCCCAAAAGATGGAAGCCATCAAGAACAGGTTTGAATGCTTAGTTCCAAATCTCCCATACTATGTTAGTTTGAATTACTATACTGTCAGCTTATTTTTTAAATAAGCCTGCCCTTAAAAAATAAATTTTGAACTCAAGAAAACGAAGCCTTTTACAACAGCCTTAAAAACAAAGGCCACGTTGTGCCCATTCTTTCATCCTCAGCCTCACCAGTGTCAAAATCCCATCTCCATTTTCAACACAGCCCCAGCATTTCTAGTCTTCATTTATTTATTCTGCCTGTCACGTGAAGATAGTTAAACAAATTGAGAACATCACTCATCTTCCAAATTTCGGGTTTGGAAAAGGGGTGAATGAACTGTGAATTGTGAGGAATTCCTCTGTGTAAATCTTAGATCTCTGGCAGACTATTTCTTCACGGAAAGGCTCATAAAATCTTACACTTCAAAGAAAATGCAGAAAAGATGAGCAAAATAGAGGCTTTCCTGAACTTTCTTAAGTTGGCTTAGACAACAAAAGGATACTCAAGAACCTAAACTGTTAGAAGTTAGGGAACGAACATGGTAACCTCATAAAAACACACAGATCATTCTCTGTAGCACTGAAGAAACCCCATCTGAAACTAACTTCACGGATATCCAAAACAGCACTGCCTCTGTTGCAGCCATTCAGTGAGAAAGGATCTCAGTCAACTTTTAGATCCTATTTAGAAAAACAGTTTCACAAAGGAGCACTGCCAGTTAACTGAAGCTACTGGAGATTAAAATCAAAATCTCTTTCAGTTTATATAATAGGCATTCTTGAAATAGAAGATGAAAAATGTCCATTTCCAGAAACACACACATGGAAAACTTACTCCAGTTCCATTCACAGCTATTTCCAAAATAAAACTAATGTGCAAGGAAGAAACAGATACATACTCAAAGTATTCTTTAAACAAGAACAAAAGGACAAACACAGAAATGCACAGACTAAACTACATGAAAAGATAATATTTGAAAAGCATAAAAACAATCTTAGCTTTAAAACTATAAAATACAGATCTACTTTCTAGATCCTACTGAATCTTACCATTCTTTGTTACAAAAGCTTAACATAACATAGTAACAGTCTGATGATGATACATACCAATACAGAATATCACCACGATGTCCAAGCTTCACTAAAGCAGAATCAACAGTAAATACTCGTTTTTGATAGCACTTTTAACTTCTCATCATTAAAAAAAAAACCCCAGAAACAAAAAACAACAGCAAACTGAAACTGCCAGTCTAATTACGGGATGAATACTCAACTCATACTTCTAGTCATATGATTTCAACCACTAAGGGCATTGACTTTAGTTTGTATAAAGTATTCCAAACTACTTCATCTCCACTCTCTAAAACATCCTAACTGCTAAGGCTACGGCTGGTGGCCATTGCTGTGACAGCTGAAGACGTGTACCACCGGGTATGAAGATAGCAGCCTACCTGATGGAAGGGATTGCTTTGTTCACATTCACAGAGTTATTCATGTACTCACATCAGTGAAGTGATTGCTTTCATCCCAAACTGCCTGCATTAGCTGAAAACTCAAGATGTAAATTCACTAACCTAAGCTCATTGACATATTAGAAACAACTCTGCTGTCAGAGGTGAAGAGCAGTCTCCCATACAGGGCTAGTAACAAGCTGTTACATGAGTTGCAAGATCTTCAAGGGAGTTTTATGGAGTTAGTTGTTTCTGGGGTTTTTTTAATTACTAAGAAAACAATTTCTTAGCATGAACCTGAACCACATGTAACAAAAAAAATGTAATTCAAAAGGTTAAGCTTCATAGGCAAGTATTGCTTCTTAGACAAGTCATGGTAAACAACTGTGCCCGTGGCTGCCACTTCACTGCAAGCATAAAGCACTTGTAAGATATATCAAGGGGTCAGTACCTGTAGGTGCAAATATTCTGCCCAGGAAAGAAAAGATGGAGAGTCCCCTTGGCACAAAACTATCTCTGGGGTTCCCTCTGTGATCATATTTGAGTAACACTGAAGTTTGTTCGGACAACTGAAAGGTAAAACCCATATTCCTCTTTTGAAGGGCAGTATGTGTTATTGTAGGTTCCCTTGTAGACAACCTGACTTTTGTCTGTTGAGTTTTTGGCCACGTACTCATTTTCTGTTTGATTCAAAGACACAGCAACACTAAAACCTGTAATGATACAGTTGCACAAGGTGTTTTTCTCCTTCTGAATGTGAACTTGCCTTGCAGTCATCTGAAGGATGCACAAACACTTGAGTAGAGCTTCTACACACCACCAGAATGACCAGAAGCCTTGTTATTTATAGTACTTTATCTCCTCAGAGAAATGCACTGAACAGTCCTTAGCTATGTCCACAGATATGCAAGTTCAGGGTCACACCTGGGTTTGGGGTCTTTCAGATAATTTCATTCAAGTTCAATGCATTTTCAACTGAATGATGGAATAAAAAAAGAAACTTTAATATAAAGGAAATATCAGACCATCACAGAAAAGAGGCTCTGGGAGCCAATATAAAGAGCATCTGAGAGCACTGACTCCAGCAGAAAGAGCAGCTCATGAAAACCATTCATTCTTGACAGGAAAAATTATAATTCAGGGTTGTCAAATTGCAATCTGAAACCATTATCCCCAGTTTAAGCACCTTCTTCATAACAACAGCCACCACAGATTTTTAAGGTCTTTGTACTGAATTCCTTGATTTTTTTTTTTTGTAAACACACAAAAGCCCATAAGATCAGCAAAAAACTCCCACAGTGGTCTCCAAAATACAGCCCAGGCATATGACCACTGGTTATGAAATCCTGGGGGGACCCCTGGTGGTTCCTGTTTACTTACTCTCCCTACTACTGATACTCTGACTTCAAGGAGAAGACCTAATGAGGAACCCACTCGCTGTACTCTGGTTAGAAAAGAGAAGTCTTTGGTCATCAAAAAGTCAAAAAGACCAGGGACATATCTTGGTACGTCTAACAGATAAATTGACAGATGCACTATGCAGTAAGGCTTAGAGCTCTGACAATACTGTTGCCTTTTTCCTTGCTCTGGACCCTCTCCAGGAACAATATTATGGATGCAAGGTGAGGAAGGACTGAAGCAATGAGCAATTAACACCAGGATCTGGTTCACGGCTGACCTTCTTGGCTCTGATTAGACAGAAGGCACCTTGTTTTCGTAAATACAGCATATCCAACCAGGACTGATAGCCATTCTGGTTGGCCTCAAACGACGAGATCGATAAATAAATCTCTTAGCAGATACATGTGAACTTGTTAATGGCTTGTTTCTGCTTTTTAATAAAAATACCTGCACTAAGTGAAGGGGGTTTTAAAAAAAACCCCACAACACAAAAGGCAGTGGTGTCCTAGATGCACCAACACCACCAAGAGTACTCACTAAAACAAGTGTGTTCGCAGTTCCGAATACACAGCAAGTTCTCCTCACTTGAACACTCTCTCTCCAGCCCTAAAAATTAGTTAGCTGGTTGGCAAGTCAAACTTCCAAAACAACGTGCACTTTGTCAGGGTCTACAGGTGGCAGACAATCTTATGGAAGGAGAGCCTGGAGGGAAGTTATTCCTGTTCAATAGCAGTACCCAGCTGAAAGCAAGAATCCAGGTGGATATTTTATCAGGAGGGAAAAAGAAAGTGGCTTTATTGGAGATTTTTAATTTTGAAAATTACAGAAAAAAAGATTCAGCACTACTTTACTGAAAGGCTTCTAGCTAACAGTGTACACAAGAAGGTCAATTCTCTTAAATGTGTTACATAACCACAGGTCACTGGGTTCACAGATCAAATGGATTAAAAATAACCCATCTCCTGCCCAAGGAACCAAAAGGCTGCTGGTTTGTTTGGTTTTTTTAATTTGCTAGACAGGAATAAACATTAAGATTTTTGTAATTGTGATAATAACATTAATACTCTGTGCACAGGTTGCTAGGTGTCCTCAAGTGCTCTGCAGTCTTACAAGCCTTGCTGGGTATTTTAAAAGAGTATTCATGTCTCAGCAGAACACAGAAGAAAACTGGTAAGTCCACGACTGATAATAAGTGTTTATTCATTCTTGTAATGTTCCATGGGAGAGTAAAAGTTTTTAGCAAGACAAGCAGCAAAAAGTCAAATCAAAATAATAAAAAAAATCTTTAGTTTTTTTTTTTTCCCTAGAGATACTCCCTGTGGAAATATATAGATCCACTCCTCAGAATCAGAACATGAGCGTGTTTGGAAGCGTATGGAGAATTGCATTGTTTTCTTCCCAACACATACACAAGAGACAAACTAATAACAGAAACCTCAGGGGAAACGCTGCAATAGATCAAGAACAGGAGATAACACATCAAAACCAACAAATCTGGCAGAGAACACTAATGTGGAGATAAGAGTAGAAGGACACAATCTTATCTTTCCGGAAAACAGCTACTTGAATTTTAGGTGGCAAGACATCAAAATTTTGTCACCTCTGTAGCGGTGTGATCTGTAAATCTGTAGTTTAAATATATTACTGAAGTGAAATTACATTTTTACTATGTCAGTTAGGAAGCATTTTTTCATTATGCTGTACTGTAGTATGAAGATGCAAAACGCACGCTTGAGTACTTCCTTTCATTAACTTTTTAGAGACATTTATCAAAATATACCAAAAAGGAGAAAAAAAAAAATAACAGGACATGTTATTTTTATCAAAGGGTCAGTATTTTAGGACTGAACTTCATTCACTGCAATGAAAAAGCTTAATGAACAAAAAAAGCTGAATGTCTAGAAAGTTCCAGGGGAAATAACTGACTAGACTCTGTAAGTCATTAAAAAAACTCAAGCAAACACTGGCACACACTATGAAGTTATAAATCCATTTCTTTTCATCCATTTCCAGGAATACATATCCAAGATTGCTTACTACATAATACAAACAAATAAGGATGCTCCAGGTGTTAACGGATTTACAACTAATTTAACAGCTTTGCCTAGTATCCTTTCTATCATGCATGAAGCCCAGGAACTCTCAACTCTCTTCTCTCTGATAACAACAGGTATTATCAGCTCAGGTTTTAGGAAGCCAGCAAACACAGAACTTGCACTTTCAGGTCATGACACAAGGAGCAGAGAATTGGGAACTTGCTCTCGGAGCACACAGCTGAAATGTTTAGTTTGGGGAAGATGAGTAGGGAGAGGGTATAAGCAGTCCAATGCACGTGATCACAGCTACTGCTGACCACCTTCAGAGATCACTGGGTTACTGCTGATGCCAAGGAGGGGCCAAAGCAAGAAGTTTAGCAACACACAACCTAGAGTCTGAGAAGAAAGAAATTAATTCCCCAAACTGGTACTCTCATTTCTGGCATAAATCTCCTCAACAGCAGAGCTTCTATTCTACATTTTTATGATGACCAAGTTAAAAATATCCCTACTGCCAAACTACTACAAGAATTTCCTCTGGAAACCTATCTGCACAGAAACACCTATCCACGTGTCTGTTAAATAAGGGGAGGGAAAAGAAATCTTGAATGTTCCTAGAATGCCTTTTGGCAAGGGTTGTGAACTTGGAAGAGCTGTTGCAGCTTTAGTGCTTACATTCAGAGAACGCAGCTCTGCTCTTCAAATGCCAAGGTAAGACACACACACACACACACAGAGCCCCTGGAGCAAAGTGGGGGAAAAAAAAAAGAGCCAGCTAAAGTGTATATTGAGTAAGAGAACATACATTACACAGCTAGACCCAGCTGGTCATACAATAACCAGCCCACGGTGGGGCCTCACTTGTAAACACTGGTTTATGACAAACCTTAGGTGCAGAAGAGAGCATGAGAGGAAGCACAAACATAGCTGTGTGAGAACAACGCAGGCAAACTCATAGAGTGGCTCAAAGCACTACAATTATGAAGACCAAAGACCAGCAGGTTCAACTCTCCTGGCTGAGGATTTGGGGAGGCTCATTCTTATCACAAGTCAATATCAAGTGAGAAAGGGGGAAGAGATACATCCCGGGATTATTTTAACTTGGAAGTACACACGACAGGGAGAACAGTGGCATTGTCAGCCACTAAAGAGATGGGATGCTGTAAAGATTTCACCAAAGACAGCCTTGGGAATCACAGAACAAGGGAAACATATTTCTAGAAATATTATATATTCTGTATGTACACATTGCACCTGACCTCTGCTATTACCAGGCAAAGGATTTTTAGGACTTACTAATGCTAAACAGAAGCAAACAAGAAATAAGCTCCATTTTTTCCTGGGCACTATGTACCTTATACTTTCACAGGTGCTGCAGACTGATGCAAAGTCATTTTGTTTCAAGCTCTGAGTTTCAAGCTAGCTGCACTTTTCCTACAGCAGAACCGCTTCCCATTGTGACAGCTCAAAGTACAGGGCAGCAAGTTTACATCTGCTTGCCAACCAGAGATGAACTGTCAAACTCAAAGCAGTCAGTGTAAGACTTGTATCTTAGAAAAAATGACAGTGACAGTTGGTGAGTTCTGCAAGGGGTTATTTTACTTCACAAGGGTACATTTCTTATAATGCATGAAGGATTATTTTTTTTTTTTTAATTCTACATTACTTTTACATTGAATTTTCCTTAAATAGAGAAACAGTATTGATAACTATCTGCTCTCAAAGCTGTCATGCCAACACATCCTTCTTCCAAAGCGCTGTTATTGCAAAGCATCTATGTTGCCAAGGGATACGGAACATAAAAACCTCCACGGGTCCACCAAGAAGAAAGGCTTCTAAAAGCAAAAAGCACCCAATACATTTGACACAATCACAAACCGAATTCCTTTCACGAACTCTGCACAGTCAATTTCAGAGGTCCCACAACCTCAAAAAGGAGGTGCAAGTCCTAAAACCCGAATTATTACCATTTAGGAATGCCTTTCAAAAACCATTTTTGTCTATTCAAAGACAACTTAGCACCAGGAATATTTTTAATTTGGTCTAAAGCCCTTGTTTTACCTAGTTCAGTAATTGGAGGTGTGACACAGCAAATTCCCTCTTCACCAGCGAACACGTTTCACTAGCAGCACACGACTTCCCACTAATGTTAGATTTTCCACCTAACATTAGAGGCTGTTCATGTTAGGGGAGAAGTGATACACACTTGTTTTACCGTCAGCTCCACGTCTTTCGGATAGGGGAGGATTTGGGATAAGCGGCGATGATTATAGGGAAGAATGCAGTCACTCTTCGGCTTTAACCCCGCTGACCTGCACCCTCCTCCTTTAATTACGGTGCTCCCACGAAGAGCCCATTATCTCCCTCCCTTGTGTAACAGCAGCCTTGCCAAACAAACCCGCCAGCCAACACACAGCGAGCAACTGACGCAGAAGAACACTCGTAACATTGGTTACTCGGGAAGGAGGCTCCGGGTCGTCCAAGTTGCAGAGCCCTTCAGTTTCCCGTACGCGAACAAGGGCTGCCCCAGAGCACCTGGATGAAGTGACGGCCGATTACACGCTGTGCAACCCCGCCGGGCACGGCCCCTCACCCCGGGGGCCTCGTCCGTTTCGGGGGGGCGA
>WUAM01000407.1:2295523-2340853 GCA_024336885.1 Actenoides hombroni | reverse complement strand
AGCCCCGCCCCCTCGACCTGGGGGGGGCGGGGCTTCCTGCCGCGCACGCGCGCCTGCCGGGCCGCCGGCGTGGGGCCTCTACTTCCGGTCCTCGCGGCCCGCCGCCGCCATCACGGGTTTCCCCGCCTCTCTATGCCGCGCGCGCGGCGGGGCGGGGCGGGGCTTCTCGGTGGCCTCTGAGGGAGAGCGGCCGTTGGGCGCGTGCCCGGTGAGGCGGCCCGCGGCCGCCCCTTCGCTCCGCACCCTGTGAGGGTGGGTTGCGGAGCCCGGCTACAGCTCGCCGCTGCGCCGCGCGGGCGGTAGCGGGGGAGTAGGAAAGCCCCGTGCTTTTGAGCGAGAGGGTCCCCAGGTGAAGGGGGGCGGCCCGGTACACGGCAGCGCCTCTTGGCTACTGGCTCAACCGGGACGCCTCTGAATTTGAGGGGCGCTTCGCGCTCTAGACTCTAGGGTCCGGAGAGATGAAAGCTTCTGTTTCTCTGCAGGTGAAATGGAGCTGTTGGGCCGAGCACGTAACTCCTCCGCGGGCAGTCTGGGATGGCCGCGGAGCACCTCGGTGCCTGCCGAGATGCGGAACCCAGCGCTTAACATAGGCTGGCAGAACGGAGGTTCCCGCAAAATACTCTGGCAGCGTTGGTGGTTGGCTGGGGTTTTTTTTTTCCCGCCCCCCAAGGAAAAATGATACAATACGCACAGGTTCGTTAATATAAAAGGCCAACGGGACTGGGCGGCGCTTGATAGCCTGATAGGGCGATGGGCCAAAACAATGGGGGTGAAAAAACGTTGCGCACGGAGTAGCGGAACCACAGGCGCCCCCTCCGAGCCAGCTGCCGCGGACAGCCGGGCCCTGGGGCCGTGGAGCTCTGCGCGCGGCCTGGCGGGGACACGCATCCCCCTCACGAGTCCCGCCCGCGGGAAGTCCCCGGGAAGGCGGGTACCGCCGGTGCCGAGTGCGGTCGCGGTCAGTGCGTCACGCTTGGCTCGCGAGACAGTCGCGGCCGCGCCGCTGCTCCTTCCCCCGAGCCCCGCGGCACCACGTGACTGGCGGCCGAGCGTTTCCACGGTGAAGCGCCGCTAACGCGGGCAGGGCGGGCAGCGGAACCTGCCGCCCCGCCTTGCCACGGGACGCCCAATGGCAGCCGAGCTGCGGGGCGGGCCCGCCAATAGGGGCTGAGGGGGCGGCCCCGCGGCGGGCGTGAGGCTCTGCGGGGCGGCCGTGGCAGACAGCGGGCGCAGCGGGGAGGTATGCGGGGGCGAGGCGGGCGGGGAGCCGGGCCAGGCCGCCCCTCTGCGGGGCCGGGGGCGGCAGGATGCCTTTCTCAGTGGCCCCGGGGTGGGAGTCCTTAGCCGCGTCTCTCGCCCTGGCGCCGGTCTCGCCTTCGCTGTGCGGAGGCCTGCTGGGGCCCGGCTGAGGAGCGCGGCCCGGCCGCTGGCCGGGGGGCCTCCCCTGTTGCTGCCCCGGAGGGCAGTGCGCTGTGCTGCGTTCCCTCCGCCTCGTCGTGGTCTGGCCGCGCGGTTCCGCTTTGAGGTCTCCCTTTTCAGCGCTCCCAGCGCTCGGTCGGGCTGTCTGAGGGTGTGACTTGTGACCCGCCGCACAAGCCGCTTTCGTGCGCGGCCGTGATGGATAAAATGCCTTCGTGCTCAAGGGCTTGAAAAGCCAACGCCCTGTCAGCGCTGATGTCCTTTCTCGAGACTTGTGTTTCCCATGCCACGGGTCAGAATAAGCCGGCTGTCTCTTACTGAATTATGTTCTTCTCTTTGACTGACTTGTACCTTCTCTCCCGTTGATGGTTGGCGTTCGCCCAGAGCAGCGTGCAGTAGGAGCCCTCAGCTGTGCCTGGTGCAGCTCTCTGAGCTGTAGTGCAGCACAGCTTGTTTCACAAACGAGGCAGGAGTAGGAGAAGAACATCGTAAAGCCATGTGAGGACAAAATTGGGTCCCGCCTTTGTTACCCTTGCCAAAAAGAGAATATTGATGCTAATACTAAGTTATCTTTTTAGAAGTGCAACTTTACATTAAGTTATTTTTTTCTGTACTTCAAGGCAAAAAAACCTAAACACTGAAACATTGCAGGTCTGTCATTTTCACCTTTTTATTTCCTGGTAGTTATCCTTTGTCCGGATTGTTTTCCTATCTGCTTTTTGCTGAAAAGATTACTTCAGTTCTCTCGTGGGGTTTTTTTTGCTATGCCAATCAACTGTATTCATTTCAGTTTGCTTCCATGGTACGCATCCTTCATCTTCCCCAGGCTCTTTAGCAGCATCTGTGACTGGTGCGTGGTAATTCCGTGACAAACAGAAATGATCCCGAACCAGGAAGAAGAGCCTTACCTGAGATTGTGTGTGAAGCACGGAGCTTAGCTGCTGGAGTCTTATGTTGGGAAGAAGCTGGGCACAGCAAAGCACAACTGCTTGTAGTGCTCTCAAGTGAGGCTTGGATGCAGAAAAGCTTAGGGACCCTTTGTCTTTTTTCAGTTCGTGGAAACTTCCTCAGGGTCTGGAAGTTCTTTATATTGATGACCTTTTAGCCCACTAGGAAATTAATTAGGCATTCATCACTTTAGTCTTTGTTTTGCCAATTCTCTTTGCTGTTCTGACATTTCTCTGTGTTGTCATACCTTCAGCTGACTACTGTCTTGTTTTTACTAGAGTGATTTTTGATAAAGCACCTTAAACACCATCAACATTCATCTGTTTAATCTCAAAAGATAGTCTAGGTGCTCAGATAGATAATGTTGCATGTAAAATAAATTCCTAAGTTTTCAGCTATAATTAAGGTCACACCTTTATATATATCTGGCTGCTTGCCTCATTTAAAGATAAAACACATCTTTTTTTCTTTTTTTTTTTTAATATACTGTCTGTTAAGATGAAAGACTAAACTGGCTTTAGCAAGGCAGCCCTTTTTCTCTCCCAGGTGTGCTGACTGTACCATTGAGAGCAAGAGCAGATGGTTTACAGAAAAGCTGCAAAGTATGTGATGCAAATGAAAAGACAAACCATTGTAAAAAAACCCCAAACAAACAAAACAACAAGCAAAGCAAAAGTAACATGACCTGGCAGGCTAGATGACTAAGTACAGCTAAATAAATGTGTTTTGTGTTGGTTTTTTCCCTAGTACTGGAGTAAGGATGCCTTAAGAAATTCACTATGGATAAATATATCAAAGTGCGAAAAATTGGAGAAGGATCCTTTGGGAAAGCAATTCTTGTCAAAGCTAAAGAAAATGGCCAACAGTATGTTATTAAAG
This sequence comes from Actenoides hombroni, assembly GCA_024336885.1. Lineage (NCBI taxonomy): Eukaryota > Metazoa > Chordata > Aves > Coraciiformes > Alcedinidae > Actenoides > Actenoides hombroni. The sequence goes on along the minus strand of WUAM01000407.1, from coordinate 2,337,607 downwards.
AAATAAATATCTCCAAGGTGAGTGATTATTATTAGTTACTATCCATTAATGATTAGCCGTTATTTTTGTATTTCTGTGCTCAAAAATCATTATTTTCTTTCTGAAGATGTCAAATAAGGAGAGGGAAGAATCGAGGAGAGAAGTTGCTGTATTGGCTAACATGAAACATCCAAATATTGTCCTGTATAGGGAGTCATTTGAAGGTAGGATTAATTAATACAGTAGAACCTGAAATAATGATAATGACTGTGCACTACTTATTGCATTGAATGTAAAAGTCTGTGTGTTTTCTCTCTTTAATCAGTCTTTTTCATACTTTTATTACTTCAGTTCTTTTTTGTTATTTTTTTTTCCCCTCACAATTCTCCTGCACATCTAAAAATAGTAGCCATTTAAAAAAAAGTGCAACAATTAAACAGAAATGTTTGTCTCTCTTCTTAACATGCATCACTTTTGGTTGATGCTTAAATGCAAGTATTATGTTCTCTTGTTTCTCCAGAGTGTAAGTCACCTTGAATACTTATGTGTACCCTAACAACTTGAATGCTTGTCTATGTTAAATAGGAGTACAGTCTAAATTTGGGTGTTGATAACCTAGCAAGGGGAGTTTTATCTCAAATACTGTTGTCTTAGAATGCAGGCTGCGCTAATTGCAATCATATCATTGATTACAGAGCTGGAAAAGTAGATGGGACTGTTTAATTCACCATGCTATGAAAGAAGGAGAAATATAATTCCACTTTGTTTTCACAGTGAATGTCTTGGGAAATGAGCAGAACAGAGATATGATAGGCCTTTGGCATCTTTTAGGTTAAAATACTATTAAAACCCATAAATATTATTTGAGATGCTGTTTAGGGGCACTTCTCTTTGCTCCTTTCCTTCTTTTCTCCGGACTTTCATACATCTTTTGATGGAAGGCTTTTCTTTTTTCTGTTCATTAGATTAGAATTTTGTGCTGCAGTCATACTGCACAGCCACAGGTTTCTGTTTAAGTTCACCCTTCTGTCTTCTCTGTAATAGATGCCTCTTCTTTAAGATGGCTTTTTTTTTTTTCTTTTATTTCTTCTTACAAGGTAAATCCTGTAATTTGTAGTTCACAAAACATCATGTCACATCTTTATTGCTTAAGCGCATCGACTTTGAACATACTGATTTGGTTTATAAAAGATAATTATTTCAGCAATAGGTCTGCAAGAAATCCCTACTCCTAGGATAATCTTTTAAAACAATACCAATTATAAAGCTTAACCAAGATACAGACAGCTGTAAGCACAAAAGAAAAATCCTGGGTTTGATATTTTGAAAAATAGATTTCAGAGGCATTCTGTGGGAGTGAAACTGAAGTGATTTAGATGATTTAATTAATTTTGACTGTAGAGTTTAAGCAGCCTGTTATTGATTTTATGCATTTCTTTAGCTCTTCTCAAAGTTACGCCGAATACATGAGTACTGTGGCTCTTGTGGTTTTGCAAACTTGCAGTTTGCTGCTGCCAAATCTCTTTTTTCATCAATAACTGGGAAAGATTGTATTGGGGAACAAAGCTGTAACTTTGTATGAAATGTGTTCTACGTGTTCATACCTCCTAGTGGAAACTTGGGTGGGATTTTTGGACACATCACCTGATTTCATTCAAAAATGAGAAAATAATTGTTTCCAGCTGTCATTGTCCACTGGAAGTTTTATTTCTGTTCTGTCTCTGAAATGAATTGTATGCCTGGTATGAGAGCTGATGATTGTCACATTCTTGCAATTAGTTTGAGTAATACCTTGTCCAGGTAAAACTCCAAGAAAGAATTAGGCAAAGAAAGACAATCACCTAAATTAGAACTGAAGATCTCTGTTGTTAGGGTAGTGGATCTGTAAGACGTTTGAAAGCAGGTTGAAGAAGGGTTTTCTATTGCATTCCTAAAGTGACACCTTTAATTTCCTAGTGGTTTTGAACACCATTTGGCACATTGGTTCATTGTTTTATCTCCCTAACAAAATCATCTGATGTTACCAGAAATGGGGAACTTATGAAACTTGAAATAATTATAGCATTTTTGCTGAAGTTTATAAAAAGGACTAAGTGAGATCTGAAGCTGCATGAGAAAAGGGTAAATTTTTTTTTAATTTTTTTTTTATTTTTACTTTGGCTGCAGTGGAGATCTTTGGAAAGTTATGTTAGGGATAGCTCTTTCTATTCTTTTCTTAAATACTTTGTGGTTTATTTTACAGAAAATGGCTGTCTCTACATAGTGATGGATTACTGTGAAGGAGGAGACCTGTTTAAAAAAATAAATGCCCAGAAAGGAATCTTATTCTCTGAAGATCAGGTAGTGTTTTGTTGCATAATAAATACTTTCTCATGAGTTTTAAATTATTTTAGTCCAGTTTGGCAGATATGGATGCTTAATCTAAAATTAAGTTCTCAAATTGTGATTCTCCTTGCCATCAGTCACAGTAATATCTTTTAAAACAACCAACCAAACAAACAAAAGCATCTGGAAATCTTCAATATGTTAACTGGTGTTTTGTCTGTGTGTGAAGATGTTTGGAAAAAAGTTGTATCTCTTCCAAAGCAAACCAAATCTGAGAAATGAAAAACACTGAAGGACAACATGAATATTTTTAAACTTTTGAAATACATTCTTTTAAGATATAACAGCACAGGACTTTTGTTTTATAATGCTGATTTTCATTTATCAGAAGTATAAAAGAACATACTTTAAGTATAATAATATGAAATAAGGCAATATGAAGTGGACATCATTCAAAAGTTTACTTTTCCATTAGAAAGAAGTTAATATTGTACTGGAAGTATATCAGCAGATTTTCCAGGATACTGGTTATAAAGTCATTTGTACTGTGGGAGAATTTGGAGTAAATTAGAGTATTTTATGTACAGATTTGATTAAGTGAAAATGTATTATGTAGGATTCATTTTTTTGGTTAGAACTGATATATATTTGCTTGTTTGTAAATTTTCTGTGCTTTTGTGTCTGCATACACTTTTCAGTTTTGTAATTTGGACTCACTTTTACAGGAACTTGAGACAGAAAAGTAAAAGTTACACCTTGCATGATACTGTGATTTTGACACGTGTGTAACTCTAAGCTGGGAATGTGAAACCACTCTTCATATGGAAATGTTCTTGCTGTTAGTCGCTTTTTATGTTGTGACTTTTACAAATTTACCAAAAAAAGGGATTTGATGTCTTATTTATAATCTTCTAGTTATGTGTTGTTTGTTATTCTTCTCAGTGAAATCTGCTTCGTACTATTTTTAAGGTAAAATACATGAAAGTACTGTATGCTAAAATAAGTGTTTATGTAAACATCAGTGTGGCTTTCTAGGACAGTTAGTTCATTAACTGACTGCAAGAAGACCTGTACTGGTTGCAGTAAAAGTAGAGTCTTTGAAGTGCAAGTTCCATGTCTTAAACATTTTAGCCAATATTGCATACTTTTGTTAGGTTTATAGTATATAATAAAGCTACTAGTTTTAGGCTTTTTGTTTGGGTAATATGCATGTTTCATTAAGAAGTCTGCATTACAGTGACAGTACTGTTACATTTTTAGTTATGGTATGATATAAATTAAGACAGGAAAGGGGAAAATCTTGAGTTACAAAACTGATAGTACCTGTAGTTACGTAACTGGGGAAGCTTTCAAATAAATAACGATGCTGATGAGGCATTTTCTTTTATGCATAGATTCTGGATTGGTTTGTACAAATCTGTTTAGCACTCAAACACATACACGATAGAAAAATCTTGCATCGGGACATAAAGTCACAGGTATGTAGGTAACTGGTTTTTACCTGAATTGACTCCTGAAGTGATTACATTCGTATCTTGCTAGTCTAAGTTGGCAAATTATGGAAAATAGTCTTTTTATGTAAACACTTCTAAAACTAGAAACACTTCTTTTCCTTCAGAATTGTCTGGGAGACATGTATATGATATTTGTACAATCAGATGAGGCTGTTTTTATGAAGCTACTTGAGTGTGTTCCTTATATTGATGTGTGGGGACAGAAAAGGCTGGTTTAGAATGTATATATAGTAGTGGATTTTTTTTTTTTTTTCTCATTTTGATGAATTAGGACTCAAAAAAATCTGGTGTTTCATAGTATACAGTAGCACTACTGCCAGTGTGGTAGTCATGGTAGAAAACTATTCTTCCCCAAACATGTTGAGAACAAAAAAATGTGCAATTATACGAATGTTTTAATTAACAGACTTCTTCTTAAAATTTCTGTATCAAGAATATATTTTTAACCAAAGATGGAACAGTACAGCTGGGAGATTTTGGGATCGCCAGAGTTCTTAACAGGTAACTCCCTTTTTGATTCTGTTTTCTCGGACTTAATTGAAATTGCTTTGATTTAGGAAAACACAATCTGTGCCCTTCACATGAGTTGATTAGTTAGCATTCCTTCTTGTTTTTCCCTAGCACTGCGGAGCTGGCTCGCACTTGCATAGGAACACCCTACTATTTGTCTCCTGAAATCTGTCAGAACAAACCTTACAACAATAAAAGGTATTAATAAGCATTTTATTGCACATTTTTGGTAAGGAGAAGAAAGTGAGTCCTTTTAGAAATCTAAAACTGTTATATTCATGTGATGGTGACCAGCTGCTGGTTTATCTCATACCCAAGGAGGTATTGAGTCTCAGTGTACAAGTGAGACCTTAGTAGGTCTGAGCTGTACAAAGCAATGTGATGCAGAGATGAACTCGCTTAATGCTCTGACTTCTAGATCTAGCCATGTTCTTAATTATGGCTCTGCTTTTGCCTATCTGCACAGTAGTTGTACTGCCTTCATTTATGCCATATAAATGTGAAAGGATGAAATCACACACAGAAATTAGTTTCTCTAAGCACGTATGTAGATAGGTGGCTCAGCTTGCTTCAGGTAACAAAGTCATGCAGGTACTTTGCTTCTGCATTTGCTGTCCTGGCAGTAGGCTGTATCTGGTAACAGCGTCCCTAATGTAATTAAAATTGTCATTATTAAGTTAGTCTCATACTGCACTAAGCTGCTGTGAGTGCTTTATACTAATTTCAATTGGTTTCTTAAAAGATAAAAAATATTACAGCTCCTTGTCCCTTCATTTCTTCTGCATGGGATTACTGCTACTATCCAATAGTATTCTAACCAAATTCTGTCATCCTGTAATGAGTGAGGGTAAGGTTAGACAATGTTAAACAGAGTAGATTGACTGGGAGAATTGTATTTCCTGAGGTAGGTGGTTAGTTTTGTTTGGGGTTTTGTTTGTTTAATTCAAAGACCTCGGGCAATTGTATATGTTTAAGGAAAAAAGCCTTTGTCCATAATTTGTTTAATTTCTGTGATTGGGATGGTTCAGATGAAAAGGTCTAAATAAAATCTGGACCCAAAATAACCTCATCTGGTTTTCATGTTGGCCTTATTTTTGGTTGTTGAATTCTGGTTTTGTTCAGGGCTTTGTGGTTTGGGGGTGGAAGATGTACATACAAGGGAGCTTGTGCATACTCAAAGACTTCACAGATTTAAATCACTTGGCAATGTTACACCTAGAAGTAATTCTTAAGATCTATTCTCTTTGATTTAGTGATATCTGGGCCCTTGGTTGTGTTCTTTATGAAATGTGCACTCTTAAACATGCGGTGAGTAAAAACTTCTTGTGTCTTTAAAAGAGTAGTGATTTCAAAGGAGTTTTTCTCATGTTAGACAAATATACTTCAGTTGATGAAAGGCTTTCATGGTGACTGTTTAAAATCATCTTCAACATTTTCATCTCCTCTTCCTATACTGACCAACATTTTCCATCTGTGTTTTTTATCTCTCCAGGAATCTTTACACTGTTTATTTTGTTCTCAATGTAGCTTTTTAATGAACTGTGTTACCTGAAAACATTGTTAGGTGTTGTAACAAATGATTCTAGGAATAGTGTTCCTTTCTTTCAAAACAGTTGACATTTTCCTTGAAAGTCTGAATTTGGACTGTCAGCTTTTGTGCAGTTGGATTAATGCATCTCCATTTAGAAAAGCAATAGTGCTTAGAAAAATGTGCAAGGAGAAAGAGTTGCTTTTTTTTTTTTCCCCCTAACCCCTATGTGTTTGTGTTGTTGTTTTGAATAATGTATCTTTATTATCAATTGAACAATTAGGAAGGGAAAAAAACCTAATTTTTTTTTTCTTGTTTCGTTGAGTTCTGTGATTTATTTATTAAAATTAAAAAAAAAGAAATTGTAACAATATGAAAATCATAAGAAACATTTTTCAAAGGATAAAGATATGATGTAATTTCAGGCTTTTGTAATTTTTTTATTGCTTCATCTTTTCTGTGGCAGTGTGCTGACAGCATTGGCTTTCTGCAAATTGGTGGCAATAAGTTGTTTTCTGTGTGTTGGGTGATATGTACCATTTTCTTTGTATTGTACAAAGGAATTGAAATTCTTTGCTCCGTTTCCTGAGCTTGAGCTGGAGTCTAAGCATTCCTTTAGGTTTTACACTGAAAGAGTGTGAATGCTTTACATTCTTTCATTTGAAATGTGACTTTGCTAAAAAGGGCAGAAGGCATGTGATGATTGAAAGTGTTTGGGAGAGGAGATCAAGCATAATTACCTTATGCTTAATTGTATATCATTGTCAGTTTAGATCTGGAGTGAAATGATCATTTGTTAGCAAATTTTATATCTCTGTAGTATGACAAATCTGTATTATGATGTATTTATAATCTGAATACTTGGCAGCAGATTATTTTAAATTGCTGATGTAAAATGTTGATGGCCCTTCAAAAAAGGGAAGATGTGTCTTTTTTTTTTTTGTTTTCCTGTTTGTCTTTATATGCAACTTTGCATGTGGACAGATGTTAACATGTAGTAACTGTTTTCTTTCTTATGTGATATAGTTTGAAGCTGGTAATATGAAGAATTTAGTACTGAAGATAATCTCTGGACCTTTCCCTCCTGTTTCTATGCATTACTCCTATGACCTACGTAACCTGCTGTCACAGTTATTTAAAAGGAATCCTAGGAACAGACCATCAGTAAACTCCATATTGGAGAAAAACTTTATAGCCAAACGGGTTGAAAAATTTCTCACACCACAGGTATGGAGTTAGTTTTCATCCTAATTTTGCTAAAAAAAACCCACACCAAAAAAAAACAACCCAGGACTATTCTTCATTCTATTGTTAATATCCAACATGAGAAGTTGGAGCAGTGGTATTCTATGGAGCTTTTATAGACAGACTTGAAGTTCAGGAAAAAAGCATTTTCCTATGAACTGTAAACAAAAATCTCAAATTACTTCAGTATTTGGTAGTTTCCCCAAACAAGTTTGTATTGGCATTTTCTTCAGTGTGTTATTGTTTTGTGTGTTTTTCTATGTAGTGAGGACCCATGAGTGAGTGTCATGGCTTAGGGTCAGGGCCATCTGTTAGACCTCTGTATAACAGATACTCTCTGTTAATCTCCCTCCTCCCAAGAGGGGAAGAGAAAGGGAATAAGGGAGAAAGGCTTATCAATTAGAACAGCTTTAATAAAAATATTAATAATAAAAAAGGAATATATACAAATAGATACAAAACCAGTATCAAACCAAACCCCCTGATGGCAGTTATGTCACCACTGATGCTGTGGAGCAGGCACCAACAGAGTCCCAGACTGGGCCCAGCATAAGATGAGAGCTGTGTTCAGGAGCTGGATTCTGGTACTGGATTCAGGAACACCCAGGTTGGGATCCAAGGCAGAACAGAGAGAGGCCTCCTCAGATACTGGCCCTGGAAGAAGCGAGGAAGAAACCAGAAGAAGACACGAGCCAAGCGAGCCCCTCGTGATCCCTCAGCTTCATAGTAAATGTGACGTGTAGGGGCTGGAATCCCTCGTTGGTCAGTTTGGGGTCCCCTGTCCTGTCCCCTCCTCCCTGCAGGTGCAGCCTTTTACATTTTGCATCCCCAACGTGGTATACAAGATTCAGCAGCGGCCTTGGTCTGCACACCAGTCCTTGGTACTAACTCTAACCATGGGGTGTTCTCACTGCTAGAAGCAGACACTGTCTGTGAGAACAGGCTGCTGACTTCAGACAGGGCAGTTAAAAAAGCTGAGCTGAAAAGTAACATCACTTAACAGAGTTAGTTCTGTTCTCACTCCAACCAGGACAAGAGTGAACACTTCTAAGGTGTTGCATAACCCAAAGCACCCTTGGAAGCACTCCATTTAGTTGCCGAAAAAAAAGTTTCATTTGGGAGACAATCCCTGTAATAAGTATGGTCCAGAGTTTGTTTCTATCTTCTCATTAATCTGCTGTGTGATCTTGTGCTCCCGCCTGTTCTTCCTCTTCCTTTCCATTTGTCTTAACAGAGTGCTTGGGTTTCCTCAAATGATTACCTGCTTATATGTTCACACTGTGATTTGTGATTTTAAACTAGAGAGAAGTTCCTGCCCTGCCCTTTAAGCACCTGTACTAAGTGCTTTCATGCATCCTACATATACTGAGTGGACATATAAGGCAGAGCATGACTACTACCACTCAGTTTCTTTGGACCACCATCCCAGCTAAATAGAGCTCTACATAGCTGTAGGTTTTCTGTGTTGTTGGTTTTTTATGCAAAAGTACTCTGTTTTGGTTTTCCCCTGTATTAGTGACTTCTTTTGAATTGTTTTCTTTATTTTCAGTAGTTTGATTGCATCTCACTGGTGAGATGCAAGAGAGCCAAATTCAGTCCCTCGACTGAGGTGCAAAACTTGAGTGCATTGAAGAGGAACACACCCCCTTTAAATGTAAAGTGAATGATCCAGAACAAAAGTTCTCTACATTTCTACCTGAGAAGACTATGCAAACTTTATAGGACATGCTAGTGGCTAAGTCTGGCATGGGACCAACATGGGCCATTCCCCTACGTTTGTCTGAAGGAGCATGAGGAAAATGAAGGAGTGTGAAGTTACTCTAGAGGCTGGTCAGTGAAGTTTATGGTTCACATAAAGCACTAAGCTGATGCACTGGAAACCCATGCTGTCTTAATTGCATCTGGTGCTAATTGCCCTCATAACTCTGTCTCCTCTGCTGTTTTGAACACGGTTCAAGACTGCTGCAGTGGGACTAGACATCTCCATACACAGCCCTATGAAATCTTGTGTCTCCTGAGCACGCTTAGAGTGCTGACAGCAGTGCTAAAATGTGACCAGCATAGTGCCATTGCTGTACTGCAGTTTCTTTCAGTTTTTCACTACCACACTTCCTCTCAAGACAAGGAGCACCCACAATATGGTTACCTGCAGAAGGCATTCTCCAGAAACCTCTTCTCTGGAGGCCAAGGCTGCTTGTGCTAGTGAAATCAAACACAAGTACTGTTACTGTGACTAGGACATGCATCCTCTGTATGCTTTACTGGGCACCTAACTTCCTCTCCCAGTGGCTGTACCTTACCTGGAGTAGTGCTGTATGTTCCAGAAGGGATGCCACCTACAAATGGATTAATATCTTTCCAGGAAGGAGGCCTAATTTTCAGAATTCAGAGACAAATTTTAAGGTGTTTTTTTCTTGATGACCTGCAGATGCAAACTTTAGCGTGGAGGTTTAGTTCTAGAGGAACACCATCCCAGACTAAATCTTGTCACACACATGTTTAGTTCCTTATGTTGATTATCAATTTTATATCTATTGATAAATCCATAGTATCCTATTTTATATACAGTGGATTAATATATGTATTTATTCCTTTGCCTGTGAAGAGTGGCAAATGATTATTTCCGAAGTTTTTCTATCTTCAGTGTTCTTTCCAGTCATCTTTGACAAGTTGGTCACGAAAGCTCCCATCAGAACCTTTTTTGTGTAGCTCTGTCAATCTGTTCTGTAAATAGGAATTTGCAAAGGCCACGGGAAGAATTAAAAGAGCTTCAAAACAGAGGTTTCAGAGGTAGACCTTATATATTCTTACTCGTTGCCATTTCCCCCCCTCACCCCTTCCACCTCTTTTGGAGCACATCCAGTGGAAGAAACTGGCATTCTAGAGCATGAAACCTTTCTTGTATACCTTACCTGCAGAGCAAGCAAACAACGATGCGGGGTGGCAGGTGAGAGCCCAGCATTGTTAGGTCACTTCCTTTGCAATAGTAGGCACGTTACTTTCTTCCTGTCTTGCAAAAGCTTCATAATTTAAAAGAAAACAACCCAAACAACAACAAAAACCCCAGAACCCTACAAGGAACCCCTCCTTAAATCTCAAAGGTGAAATTCTGTCCAAGGAGACGTTACATTTGAGTGAGGAGTTACCTAGTGAAATTCTGACCTGTATGAGTCATACAGTCTAAATGATCCAAGTGGTCACTTCTATCACTCAACTTTTAAATACATGAATTCCTGTTAATTCTCTGAGGACTCTCACCTTGCAGAGTGAAGCTGCCAGTTCTGATGGACAAGAATCAAGTGAGGAAGCAGAAATGAAGCGCAAGAAGATAGAAGTGCAGAAGGTAATTGTGGGGAGGGAGTAGATGGAACTTAGCATTGTCAGATTCATTTTGTATCTCATGAAGCTTCTTACATTTCATTTTGCTATCAGTAGTTTGTTCGTACATCCGCTGCGGAAGTTTTTCATTGTAGCTGTACTGAGGTAACAACTCTGTTCAATTCTTATATCCCACTAATTTTCAAATATTTTGTGACAGAGTGTAGCAAGTCAAGGATTTTTCCTATCCCTGCCTCTCAGGTTTATCTCTTGGTTTCCTGCAGTCCTAAAGGCAGTGTTGTATAATGAAAATAGCATTTTGATACTGAAAGGGAAAGCAAGATATATCTGAAATAACAACAACTTTAGTTAAAATAATACAAGAAGGCAAAACTCCTTACATGTACTGACGTGGGCTAAAAGTGGATTGGAAGGTGAGCTGTATGCCCATGTGATGAAGTACATTTCAAGTAAATGTGTTTCACAGAAATCTGGTGTTTGACTGGAACTTTATTCCCTGTAGTGCTCTTACATCAATAACTATCTCTACCATACAATACATAGCAAGTATTACTATATCCTATGATTTATTTTTTCCACCATCACCTGCAAAGAGCAATGTACAAACAAGCTAACCTTATGCCTAACTTTAAAACTAGAGGTGAAACAGTAACTGATGCTTTTTATGCTAAGTTTGTAAAGTTTAAACTGAATACTTAGTAATTTGTAATTAATGCATTTGGCTTCAAATCTGATTTTAAGCAGAGATGCTAATTTTACATTACTCTGTTTAAGATTCCTATATACAGTAAAAATACAACCACGCAAATCAAGACCTGTAAGTAGATTTTTGAGGTGCTGCTGTTATTTTCAACCTAGAAGGTAAGTTCTTATGTGGTGATTTTGATTGTCAGCATAGTCCTCCCTTCGCAGTCTGTGCAGTAACGTGAGAGAAAGGAAGCTGAAGTAACCCAAGAACGTTTCCTTTTAAGATGTTCCATGGAAGGGGGTACTGATGCTTCTTATGGTTTTAAGTTGCTTTTTCTCTGCTTGTTCGTTTACTCCAGGCCCAAGTAAATGCTCGAGCTGCCGTTTTGAAAGAACAGTTAGAGCAGAAGAGAAAGGAAGCATATGAAAGGGAGAAGAGAGCGTGGGAAGAACATGTAAGAAAATAAATCTGTTTCACCCAATCAAAGTATGTAGTGCCATGTCTTTGTATGGCTAAAATCCTATACTGTGTTTTTTAAGCTTAGATAATTAGTTTGTCTGCTGAAACTGAGGAGACCCTCTGTCAGTCAGAGTTCCCTCATTAAAAGCCTAATCTTAGGTATACTTGAATGAAGAATTTAGTTTAAGAATTGAACATCAAGTACAAGAATCATTAGGATAACCGTAAGTATTTTATTAATGGTCTGTAACTTACCAAAGTGTACTTAATCTTTTGGTTCTGTGTGCTGAAGTCCAACTAGGAATGTATCGCTGCAGAAAGCAGGATGTTGTAAAGCTGACAGACTGGCAGTAGTTCACATGTGCAGATGGCAGTTGTATTTTGTATGAAAACGTGGCATTTTTGTCCTTTTCTAAGGTTTACGTGAGCCTGTTTGATAATTCTGTGTTTAATGTGCAAAGTCTTGAAGATCATTTGATTTAATGTTTTTTTTTCAATTGAATCTGTACAGCTGGTAGCAGAAGGGGTAAAGAAACCTAATGTGCCTTTTCATGTGGGAGCTACAGAACACAGTCCTGCACATGGACTACAAGACCTTGGAGCTGCTCTTCCTAAGCCACAGCTTCCAGTGAAGCCTGTTACACCTGTCATCTCCATGACTTCTGCTTTGAAGGAAGTGGGTGTGGTAGGTATTTTGCTGAGAGGATAAAATTACTGGGGGGTGTGTGGGGGTGTGTGGAGATTTTTAAAAAGAATTTTTTTTAAGAATGGGTAGATTACATAGAAAAAAAATAATGAAGAATAGTTGTTGTGTCTAATTAAGGAAAGGGGGGAAAAAAACACCCAACAAAACCAACGAAAGAAGGGGAGGTAAAAAAAAAAAAAAAAAAAGAAAATAAACCATATCTTGGAAGCTGTTGAAATACATCTGTACACTAAAACATAAATTCTATCACTTTTGAATAAAATGCCTTATGATGAACCCTGGGCTGCAATTTCAGTTTTGCTCAAGGCAGTCATGATTAATGGAAGAAGACAACAACTAACCAGCCTTTTAATTAACCTCTTGAAAAGGGGAGTTAAGAAGTTTGTAACCTGGTGGAAGTGAGAAAATACGTTTTGAATGATGGGACTATTTTATTCCTGTTTTCAGTAAGTCTGAAAGCATCTCCTGAGAATATAAAGTTTAAGAGGCTGGAATCTGATAGTCTTGTCTCTTCTAGTTGTCTAAAGCAGTGTTAGATGCTTCCATTAGTGATCTTGGGTCCTGATACTGTAAATGCTTACACGTTTACCTTAACTACCACCACTTGATTTAAGGAACAGTTGTGAAACCAAGCATACGAGAGATTTAAGTCTTAGAAACTCAGATTGTACAACGAATCAGTGTCCATTTAAATGCTAACTCTTGTGGTTTTACCTAAGCTATTTCTGGATTTCGGTGTAGTGTAGGATTCTATACTGTGTACAGCCCTGAAGGCTATGATTATGGGAATATAGTGAAACTTAGTTCTAAATAATGTAAAGAAAATGTAATCAAGATGTCAGTTGATAGCTGGACAAATCAACAAAACCTGCTTTGACAAATACTTCAATCATTAGCACATTTTTTCCATGTGGATAGTTTGTCTTAAAGTAGTGCAAGATGGCGATTATAGTGCACTAAAAATTAACACAGAGCACAATTCAGATTGGAGAAGACAAGCCTTGTACACAAAGACTGTAAGTTCTACACTTTTGCCTTCCATTTTTAGTTTGATTTTTTTACATATCACTAAAGTTGTGTCTTCTCCCTTCTGCTTTTCTTTACAGGTGCTCCTTGACTCCATCCTTGCCACTTTTTTTGTTCTTTTATAGAAATACTCATTTCTAGCGTTGGACTCTGGTGGCATTTTGCTGTAGAGGTTATATCTAGCTTTATCTTTACATGTTTCGTGCTCTGAGCATTCACTTGTCTGCTCAAAACAAGTCTGATTCATTTGCCTACCACTTTCGGATAGTGAACAGTTTAAATACAGAAGCTGACCATGAAATTCTGTGTTGGAGAAGCACCATAAAAACAGAAATACCATATGTTCTGTTTCAGTCTATCTGCAGTTGTTAATGAAAAGGTTTTAGAGGTGATTTTTCACTATTTTGTCTATCAATATTCTCAAGATTATTTTTTTTTTCTGATATTTTTTCTATGTTGTACTTCCATGCTTCTTGGACTTAAAGGATGAAAACGTAACCACTGTCCAGGAACCTGAGGAGGAAATAAAAAAGCAAGATTTTGCAATGCAAGTATGTAAAGTTGTATTCAGTTTCATGTATTTTTCTTTTCCTTTTAAGAAAGGTACTATTTTAAGTGATACATGTATTCCCTTATTTCAGAGTAAACGAGAAATACTGAGAAGGTTAAATGAAAATCTTAAAGCTCAAGAAGATGAGCAAGGCAAAAAGGAGTGTAAAAATAACCCGGAATCAGCTGGGTCTGAAGATGGTAAAGAACAACAAGAAGGAGACCATCCACTTCTAGGAGATCGTAAAAAATGGGAATCTGGAGCATCTGAATTGGTAGTTCCTCTAGCTCAGTTATCAATGGAAGATTCTCTTTCGGGAACAGACCGTAAGTTTTGCTTTGGTTTTTTTTGTCATCATGATATTAGTAAATCAGTTTACCATCTTTATTGTCTATTTTTATAAAGCAGGTACTCTTTATTATTATTGTTATCAGTTGCATATCATCTGCTTCTGAAAAACAGGTTATGTTTCCTTTGTATCCCTTGAATAGGGAATAAGGCACAGGCTGAGTAATTCAATTGCCTACAGGAAATTGAACAAATAATTTCCTAATTTTAATAGTTATCTAATTAAATGCATGGTTATTTTCTTTGAGCTTTCTTTATAAGTGTCTTATAAAAAGGCACTAATATAACAGAAAGACTAAAAAGCACTTAAAATGTATGAAAGTTCCTTATTTAAATTCAAAATCCTTTTATGTTATCAGTAGAAAAATAAAAACTGCGGGCTTTCTCAGTTTATATCTGTTATTTGTATTATGCCCTTCTTAGCATTTTTGTTTCTTTACATTAGGCTTGCCTCTCCAAATTTTCTATCAGCCTTCTCTGATGTTTTGGATGGAAGACCTTTTTCCTGGTTTCAGTGTGTCTTGTTAAGGGTCTGTTTCAAATGGTAGTAATAAATAATTATTGAGAATGTGACAGATGTACTTCACAGCATAGTAGTTTTACATGGCTAGGATATTAGAAGATCAAGGAACTTCTTTTGCTCTGTTCTTTGTTGTTGCTTTATATCCTATATTTTCCTTAGAAGGAGAAATAAGAGGAACAAATATCAAAGGATAGCATGACAAGAGACTTTCTAGTTTCCCATTTCTGATAAAATTAAGACCATCTCATGCCAGTTTTAAACATTTCTCTCGAATGCCTGAACTGGTGAAAAGATCTCTTGCTGCTATTATTAAATGGAATTGGCAGAAGAAAAACTCAGAAAAACCCAGTCTTTAGGCTCTCTGACTTGGGGTGGGGTGACATGAGTTCTGGCTTTGTAGCTGCTAGTTTTGTGCAGGTTGGTTGTTTGTTGATTATATAGAAAGTGGATAAAAGTTTCTCACTTCTAAAAGTTTCTCTGTTTGTGTTTATGTCCCAACAGGTCAAACTGTGGGGGAAGTAATTAGGTTAGATATTGGTGAACCTCACAGGAAAGTCTGGGGCAAAAGCCCTACTGATTCAGTCTTGAAGATCCTAGGAGAAGCAGAGTTGCAGCTGCAAACAGACTTACTTGAGGAACTAGATGTAATAAATGGTAAGCACAGCTGGTCCATTATCTGCACTGCAAGTGTAAGAACTGTCAGATTGGCACTTTGTCTACAGAAAAGAATTTTAAATTCATAGAAACATATTCTGTCCTCTCTCTTGCTTTCCACTTCTGGGTGTTGACTCAGTTTTAAATGTTCTAAATGTCAGCTGATACTGAAAGACACCAAAATATTTCTAACTCAGTGGAAGTGGTAAGAAATTAAGAAGAATGTGCTGAAAAGGAAGGATCTTCGTTTTGTTGAGAAGTCTTGGACTTTTCTTACTGCAAAACCCAAGTCTGTTTTTTAAAAGGATGTCATCAACTGAGTATTGTATTAGATAGGTCCTATAAACTTTGTATTAGCATGTGGCTTACCGTATCGGTGTGCTTTTTTTTTCTTCTGGTCAACTCCTGCTTTTTGTCTTCTCCAAGGACAAAAGGACTAAAGTTTATTTCAAGTATAAACTTGTATTAATGATACTGTAGCAATTAAAATTCAAATTTTAGTATTTCTAGCTTTCCTCTTCCTAAGAGTTGCAAACTCTTCATAATAGTATGTAAATTTTTCTATTCTATTTTCCTTCAAAGAAACAAAAATTCTCAACTTACCTTGTAGCCACATTGCAGTTTATTATTGAACTGGTTAAATAACAGCATACTGTTGTGTTAGGTACTGCAGAAGTACTTCTTGAAGGAGGTCATCAGTCCTCATCAGGGGAGAAGGAAGAGAAAGCTTTTCCTGCTGTCGGAGCTCCATCCTCAGTAGCAGCTAGTGTCACAAAGTCTGACACGACTAGACTGGAAGAATCTCAAAGAGCTGGACCTGCCCAGGTGCAGAGCAAACCTGTTACGCTGCAGGGTAGGTCATTTCCCTAGTAATTCCAATTGCAATCTCTTTGCCAGCTCAGTGAGGGAAGTAATGCTCCTGTATACTTTTATAGACTCCCATAAGTAATGTGCAGTTTGTTATTAACACTTTTCAGGTAGGACCAAGAGCTTTCTATGCCTGTGTTGTAATTTGATTCACTAACATATTTTGTAAATTTCCAGAAACTTTGTTTGCTAATAGAAAACTTTCTAGAATACAAGTGGAATTCTAAAGAGCTTCCATTTTTTTCGTTGCTGGTTTTTGGTTTGGGTTTTGTTTTGTTTCTCCCCATCAGTTGTGCTGGAATCTTTTCTCCTGTGTGATACGGGCACCTTGCTGACATCTAGGGGAATGGTACTGAGGTTTTTAGACAGCATCGTTTGTTGGAGCTTTAAGATAATTTCCTTGTATCGGAAACAACCTTTTAGCTCTGGGCTTACAAAAGTTCAGTTATTTCTACAAACGGCAGAAAATTATTAAAGCTGGAGGATTTAAGTGTAATCTTAAGATGTATAGTCTCTTCTGGCTTTTTTTGTTGTTGCTGGGGATTCATTTTCTATGAGGCATATGATTTTATTTGTTTTAGAACCTGATGATTTGGAAGCAGAGATGTTGGAAGAAACAGAAAAAGATAAAAAGGACCAGAATAAGGAGTTTCCCATCACTCTTAATGAAGCATGGGTAAAAGAGAAAGAGGATAAGTAAGTACTCTCATCTTCTGATCCCTCTCTCTCTCCTGTTCGAGCAACCAGCTTTAACCAAGTAGGACTTACTTACATCAGTTAAAACATTAAGCTTAGCTTCATTACTTGCCTGCCTTGTTAGTTTTACTGCACTTGGTGACTTTTTCAGTAGACTAATGGCTATTTTTTACATGGTGTTTCCTCTGGATGTGATATTTTATAATAGGGCACAACATGACGGAAGAAATGAGGCAGCTTCTGAGAAGCTAGCCCTTGATGAACTGCAACCACAAAAGGAAGCTCCTGAAGGTCAGTTGAAGCCTCTTGTTTTGTAGCTGGTGATATGCAGTATTTGAACCATCCCTTCTCACTTGTTCACTAACCTTGAAAGAACAGGTTTTCTGTTTTCATTTTCCTTTTTTAGTTCATATTTCTAAAAAGGAAATTTCTGATTGGATTAGGAAGACAAATTGTGGGTGTTATTTTTACCACTTAGGAAGAAAACACGTAACAAGAAAACTAAACCATGTATAGATGAGCAATGCAGTGGCCCACACTGATACTTAGAAGTGAATGTCAAGTTTCTGAACATTACAACCTTTTAAAATGACTATTGAAAGTGGTTTGAAATCTATTTACTTAATAAAATGTTGCTTTGTTGATAGATATCTCAAACTAATACTAAGCTGCAGCTTGGATTGAAAAAAAAGATGTTTTAAGCAGCTGCTAATGACAATCTTTTATCTTTATTACACAGAAGTGCTTGTTCTTCAGAAGAGCTTCACTTCAGAAGGTCTGCAAATTTTACAGTAGAATAGAAAATATATTAGCATAATATGTCAAGCATCATTAGTGATACTATTACAGCTCTTTATGGGTGGCTTAAGCAAACCATTTGGGTTTTTTTTTTCATGTGTTTGGGTGAATTATGTTGATGTAGCTTTGAACAAATCTAGTATAAGGCAAGAAGCAACAGATGAAAGCAGATGACATCATAATTTCTAGCATGGACTGGATAACGAGAAACTGGAAGGCATGAGAGCAGAACCAGCTATAGCTGAGGGCTGCACCTTCTCAAAAAGTTAAATGGGAAAATTTCACATTACAGTGTATTTACTAAAATAATTCAAAGATCATTTAATACTTTTACAGTGCTATCTATTTTCCCCTCTAATTGTACAACAAATGAATTGGTTTTATTCACTTTAGTTACCTTTTTCTGAAGAGCTTGGTGTTTTTAATCTGTTTAGATTTGTAACAGACTTTCTTTTACCACATCAGAAACGTGTTCCAGTGACTCTCTGCAACCCGAACCCTTATTCCAGAGGGTAATACAGCCCACAGCTGTACCTACAGCCTCACCAGTTCTGTCAGCTCAGTCTTCACTGGAAGAGCCTTTTGTTCCTCGTTCACGTTCCATATCACCAGCAAAAAATAAAGGCAAAAGTTCATTGTTGATTGGACTTTCTACAGGGCTTTTTGATGCAAACGACCCAAAGGCAAGTTTAAAAAAAACTCAAAAGGATTTAACCAACTGTCACAGGTTCTGGCTGTTAAGCAGGAAGACTGAAGAAGAGTGAAAGGAATTATAGCTGCTTTCTTGAAGGCATTTCCTGACCAGTGACATAGGGTTGAGTGGCAGCTCATAGTCTGTGAAATAAGTGTACGATGGTGGAATGTGGGTTTTATATGATTTTTTTTACAATTTTAAGAAGAGTTGTAGAACTAGGAGATGAAACAGACTTCAATTATGTGCAATACTTGCCCGGGTGCTGAAGTGGGAAGTGCAAAAGAGTGGCTGCTTTTTGGAGAAGCAATGGTGGCAAGGGCTCTCTGGAGATTTGCACACCCACGTGGCATCCAGTCAATAGGCAGTAAAGGATTTCCTAGGGGGGGGATGCCACTTACAGAAGAATGTTTCTTCTTTTGGCTCCCAGCCTGGTTTTTCTGAGTGCATGAAAGAAGTTGCACTGTTGGTGATAAACTGAATATTGAACACTATCTATTTGCTGATGCATTGCCAGGAAGCGTAATATCAGGGGCAGTGCTGTTTGCACCTGTGGGAAAATGAAAGCTTCTTGACAATCTTGCATCTGTTTTCACCGATTCTTGTAAATAAATTTATGACTCTAGTTTTGATTATTCAAGAGTTAGTTTATCATTAACTTCCCTGGTTTATGAAGCTGTGTGGCAGTTGGACAATGACTGCAGAAAAGCTAACTTGTGAGTAGGGGGAAGATGAAAATTCTTTGTATCCT
The DNA here is from genome assembly GCA_024336885.1 of Actenoides hombroni. Taxonomy (NCBI): domain Eukaryota; kingdom Metazoa; phylum Chordata; class Aves; order Coraciiformes; family Alcedinidae; genus Actenoides; species Actenoides hombroni. The sequence continues at coordinate 2,318,410 of WUAM01000407.1, read as the reverse complement.
TATCAAACCTAGAAAAGTAATGTGTGCTTTATAAAGAAGTTGTTCAGCGTAGCAATACGAACCGCTTCAGGAGGCCACTTTGCACTGCAGATTTGGCAGGTGCTTTGGTCCCAAGTGTTTGCCATAGAATTGTCAATGCAGTAGCAGATGAGCTCTACGTTAATAGTAGAGAGCTTAGAGAAAAGCACCAGACGTGGTGGTGCTGCTGCTGCAGTAGACTTGATGAAAGAGAGTAACAATTCCCTTTCCTCATTTGGATGCAGCAAAAGGATGTTCAGTGCTACTTCACAGTAGCTGCACATGTAACATTCTGGAATCTCCAAACTATACCACTGTTGCAGCTGTTACCTAGAAACTGAGGAGACCTTAAGCCAGGAGCAGGGCAGACAGAGTCAGTGTCCTATCTTTAGGCAGGTCTGTATGCTAACACAAGTAGGCTAATTGGAAAAGACACATTTTTCAAAATACCTGAAAGCTTTCAAGTGGTGGGGCAAAGTCAGTCTTCTAATAGGTACTTCACTTTGGTAGCAGTGATCAAAAAGGGTGGTTACTCCTTTGATGGCAAGAATACCCTAGCCATGTGCTGACAGAGATTTGGTATTTGAGCGTGTATGGGAATGCACTCTGCTGGTATAAATTGCAGCTGAGGAACTGTATTTTTTTTGGTTAAAATGTAGCAGTTTTCATAAAGAGTGAACTCTGGACATGCAGGTATTCAGAGCTATGCTGAAGGAAGGCGAGGCTGATTGGTAAAATTTCTTAGTGCAGATTAGGTCTTGTTTCTTGGGGTTTTTGTTTTTTTAATACTCTGGGTTTTCTAACACAGTTTAGTAATTTGGGACAGTTCCTGGAGTTCTTAAAGGAGAGATTTAGTAGATCACTGAACAAACAGTTACTTTGGTTCCATGTTGCTTTATTACCATTGCAACTAATTACTGTTGTAATTTGAACTTCTTGCTAACACTAGGGAACTACCTTGAAATAGACCATTAACAAAAGTCACTGTTTTCAGTGATCAGCCTAGAGAAATAATAAAATGTCATTTTAAAAAATATTCCTTTGTCACCTACTTAAAATGGTTCTGTGATTGGCATACATGCATTTTAAACAATTGCATGTATATATATAATTTATCTACTGCAGCATTTCTTTTCTTTAGATAGCTGTCAACATAATAAATTAATCTGCAGAAAACCAGGACCTGCCTGTCAGTTAATCTTCTTAAAGCATTTCCATTACTGTAACCTGTAAAGGCAGAAGGAATGCTTTCCTTTTAGCTGACATGATGCCAAATTTTCAACAATTAGAGTATCTGCACTGGGTGCATCATTATTTTGAGATCGATCTTCAAATGGAAAAAGGACAAAAAAATAAATAATCTCCTTTGAAAGTATTTTGTAACTTCAGACTGTCTTTAGTATTGTTACCAATTGGGCTTTCTGTTACCATTGCAGATGTTGAGAACATGTTCACTCCCAGATCTTTACAAACTGTACAGGACTTTAGTCGATGTTCCCAGCATAGCAGATGTGCAGCATCAACAAAATCTGGAAACAGATGATACGGAAGATGAACAGGCCAAAGAAGGACCCTCTGATTCTGAGGATAAGTGAGTGTATCACTTTTATCAACTATTTCAACAGGCATCTTTGATCAAGAGTACTTCTGGTTAGACATTAAGAATTATATACAGTATACCAGCAGGGAGTTTAACCCAAACTTTAAAAATCCTGCACTGAATCACCATTTACTTTGAGTCTTGTCCCAGAGAACAGAGAAGCTAATGAGATGTACTGCTTACAAGAGCTGTCTGAATATCCTTTCCAAATTTCATCCAGGCTGCTATTCTGCCTGGCTTCTGCACTTTGCATTCCACTGAAACACCTCAAAGTTGATGGCTATTGCTCTTCTAGAAATAAAGATTTCTTGAGTATTTCCTTTCTTTCTATGTTCTGGAAATACTGTTCATCTATCTTCTCTACTGTTTATTGGGATCGCTGTCAAGTCCCCCAAATTCATTCAGGGGCTTCAAAATCTCACCCTGGCTCTTGACTATTGCCTGCAGCTTGGGAAGCCTGCAGGGATAAAATTGCCTGGTCTATCTGTTATGATAGGACTTAGATCTCTTTTTGCTCCAGATACATTTTTATCTGCATTGGGAATGTTATATTTGCCAGGTTTCTAAACAGTGCATGAATACAAAGACTTTGAAATTATCTCCCTAATAACGCTGATTGATGAGGACATGTCATCATCTTTTTACGAAGCCCTCTGATATGTGTTTAGCTAATCTTTATTCCCAGTGCCTTGCATGGTATAATGGTGTCAGTGCTGAAACCTTGTTGGACTGAGGACCCAAGTATTTGTCCTTTTGGTTTTGTTTTCTTCCTTCCAACTACATTTCCCATTTGCTGGCTTAACGAAAGAAGTAAGTGCTTACTACAGGGTTTGTCTTGTTAAGTACTGATTAGATAAACTTTTTATCACTTTCTTTTAGCATGTCTGGGGAGGCAGATACAGATTTACAGGAACTCCGGGCCTCGATGGAACAATTGCTTAGGGAGCAGCCTAGTGAGGAATTCAGTGAAGAGGAGGAGTCTACTTTAAAGGCTAATGTCATGGAATGCATAACAAATGGAACAGAGCCCGATGAAGGAGATGAAAATAACCCCAGCAGTGAAAGTGCACTTAATGAAGAATGGCAGTCAGGTATCATTTCTGCTGTGCCGGGTTTATGAGTTATTAGTTGATGTTAACAATTCAAAACAGACTAGTGCTTTTGCCTTGTATACTTAGAATGAAAAAAAAGCTCTAATTAATAGTTTTCCTACAGAAGCTTAAAACAATCTGACAATATTTAGGCTGAGTGTTAAGGTCCCCATGTAAGCGACGTTCAAGGTTGTACATTAAAGGCTGGCTATTTGTTAGGCAGCCATTATAAGTCACTTTTTTCTCTAGTTGTCTAAAACTTGTCTTCAAGGAAGATCAAAGACTGTGCACGTCATATGTTGAATAATTCATGCCTGCAATGCAAGTAAGAGTGAAAAAGAAACAACAATTGACATGCCTGAAGTACCTGGGATCCAGCTTACGTTACGATTAAGTAATTTAACGGGCAATCAAAAGGAGCAAGAAATTATTAACCTTGTCGTTAGCCCAAAATAGCTATTAATGCAGTCCAACTGAAAATGAGACAGAAAAATGCATTATTGCTTTTAGCATTTTGTATTCACTATACACAGCGGTGTCCTGAAGTCTCCGTTCTGTTTTCTAAATTTGGGTTGAAAGGTAAGTGTTTTACTACTGCAGTAAAAGAAAGTGCATTTAAAAATACAGTATAGAAAGATGTAGAACTCATCTAAAACATATCTTTTCTGTAATTTTGGTTTATTGAAGACAATTTTAAACAAATTGAAAGTCTGCAAATGTACCTACAAGATATTATCCATAAAATACATCCCAGGAAGTATTTTAAGGTAAAATCAACTTAGGTAATACCATCTTCTTTCATTTATCTGCCAGTACCAGTGTTACACGCTGAGAACGTACAGTGCTGTCTGTTCCTGTGATGATGTTGCTGTTGCAAGTGTTCTGGTGTGTGATGTCAGTGTCCCACACTCCAGATTGGTGACATCATCAGCATTGCAGGGGGCATTGCTGGGAGCGGGAGCAGGGCCTTCAAAGCCCAGGGGAAAAGACAGAACTTGACACCAAAGCTGTTCAAGATCCACAAGCTAAATACATGATTAGAAGTCATCTAATGGGTTTTTACACATATACAACTGCTTTTTTTTTTATTTCAATGACAAGTTCTTAGTGATGTGACTTTTGATACTTGAATCAGGGATATGATTTGGACTACACCTTATGCACTAGTCAGAGAGAGGAATTGAAAAAAGTCGGGTTTTAATACTAACTCACAAAGTCTGTGATCTACCAGACAATGCTATGTGTTTTTTTAAACCATTTGATAATATAAGCTTTGAAATCTAAAAAGTTGTATATTTTTCCCTGGGTAGATAAGTCTTTTTAATAATCCAAATTCTTATTTAAGGAGATATTTCTCTTGGGCAAAAGGAGTTTGTATTTCATAATAGGAATTTACATAGGGAATTTTATCTTGTGTTTTTAAATGGATTTTTTTTTTTTTCCCCAAACTTACTTAATGTTTGGCTGTTACAAACCTATTTGTAAGATTTTTGTAGCCTATAAGCAAAATGGCTAACGATCAGGGTTTGGTTTTGGAGGGGACAGCTAGATGCTTCCTATTTGGAATTCAGAATTTGTTTGCTGTCAAGAAAGGGACTGTTCCTAATCCTTGCAGGTCGTTCAGAACATCTGCCAGCATTTGTCTAGTGCTCCTGAGCTTACTTGCTTTCCTGACATTTAGAGGTCTGTGTGGATATCAAGTTTAGGGACACACAAACAACATCAAGAATGCAGGAAAACTGAGGGGGTTTTACTGTTGGGTTTTTTTTTCTTTACAGATAACAGTGATGGAGAGATTGCCAGCGAATGTGAAGAATGTGATAGTATCTTCAGCCATTTGGAAGAGCTGAGATACAACCTGGAGCGGGAAATAGGCTTTGATAAATTCATTGAAGTTTATGAAAAAATAAAGGTTTGTGGAATAACCTCAAGTGGAAAATATTTTAAGAAAGTAGCACCTGGGGCTGTTTATTCTGCCAGCAACTGATTGCATCGTGTGACTAGAATCAATGCTTATTTTTTTAGTCTTTTATTCTGTTCTGACACACTGCAATATTAACAGAGAAAATGCTATGCCAATGGATTAAAGAGGAGAACTTTGGTCTTAATCATGAATTTGATTTGATAAATTTGAACTATTTAATTCTATGTCCGTTTTGATTTTGGCACTGTGGTTTGTCCTTTCTCCCAGGCTATACATGAAGATGAAGATGAAAATATTGATATTTGTTCGACCATAGTTCAGACTATTCTTGGAAATGAACACAAACACCTCTACGCCAAAATACTTCACCTGGTAATGGCAGACGGAGCCTACCAAGAAGGTAACCCGCTGTACCCTGGCAGTTATGGCTTCTCTCAGGTTCTTTCTTGGGTCATACACAATAGGTTCTAACATGCTTTTATAAGATGTCTGTGCTTTGTTACATTGACTGGCTAAGCAGATAAAAATACCTTTTTTCACAAAGGGTATTTTTGTCCCCGTAACAAAACGTGGCAAGCTTCGGTTAAGCATGCTGGCCTCTCTGACTCAACAGGATGTACCTATGCACTCAACTCTAACAACAGTTATCTCATGAAAGGTGCAGTGTAAGTATTTAATTTCTGTAAAACAGTTACACAGATTGGGAAGATGGAAATACAGAATAAAACTTGGAGAATTGAGAACAGTTTTATCTCAAGAATTAGTGATTTTTTTTATAGCTAAAATAATATTGTTCTTTCCCAAACTCTTCTTTTAATGGGCTGCAGTATCATTGGTTTTCTGAAAAGAAAATTTCATGTGGCTCTTTATCCTCAAACTGCCATTTTTCAGAAGAATTTGTTGTGGAGGTACCATTAATCTTGTTTTTCAGGGGACTCAGTAATACATGAAGGGAATTTATCTTGCCTGGGAGTCCTGCCTAGCTTAGCACAGATTACTTGGCAGACAGGTAGTTCCTAGATCTTTCAGAGTCACTCTATGAAATACCACACAGACTGCTATCAGTAAGAAATTATTTTTTTGGTTGTTTTCTCTCACATCAAAAATTTAACTGCAGTTATGTAGATTTCTAATGATGATGAAGGTCTTGACTGAAGAGAAAAAAAGGAAATATAAAATCTCCATCATTTTTATAGAAATCACAAGCATCATCTATTGACTTTAGAAATGTGTGCAGTGGTGATTATTTAAAGTATTTTGATTTTGAAAAAATATTCTACTGCACGTTAACTACAGTCTGCTTTCTGCATCTTTTAAATTCTTTTGCAAACGTGGTGCAATAGCAGGGAATAAAGAGTCAAATAAGATTACAGCCTTCTGTGGTCATCTCTCTCGGGGAGAAAAAAAGTCTTAACTACTTCTAAAAACAATAATCGAAAAAAAAAATAGAATACAAATGACATTTTTCCAGTTTTGCTTTGCTAATCATAAAGGACTGCTCTGTAAGAATAACCAGCACTCTAACATTACCAGTTTCTTTTCCTTGCCACTTTGCCTGAAGGATATTTAAAAACTAGGACTAAAAGGCTGAAGTGACAATTTGATGAGATGTTGCCATACAGATTCTAAGCTGCTCTCTGAGTGAATCCTATTAAAATGAGCTGACTTTCATCTTGCAAAATGCTGATTAACAAGTGGCTATTTTTAATAGCTCTGGTTCTAATTCTGCATTTTACAAATCTGGGGTAAAAAAATGTAAAGATGTACAAAAAATGTCAGAAGAAAAAGCAGCTCTTGACATTTCAGACGTTCAAAGTACATGTAGTACTTTAGTACTAGAGTACATAAAGAACCACTTTAAATGGAGATATTTAAAGAAAATCTATGCTAATAAAGGTGACTAGAGGACAAGTGACAGTCAGAAGCATGTTCATGAGCTTCTGTCTCAAAAGATTTATACCATTCAGGGAAAAATTAGAGAAGATCTATCCTGCTCTTTACTAAGAGGACTGTTCTAACTGAAGCAGGCCACTTGAGATGAAACTCTCTCAAATTCACTAATCCAAGAAAGATGAACTATTCAGTGTTTGTACACATAGTGCTTTCAAGGCAGTTTTGGTAACAGTCACCTCTTTTGGATTATCGCCTACTAAATTGTGGTTTCTAGTTTGTTCTGTACCCCAGCTTGATTGTGTGTGTGTGTGCACGCCACTCCTTTTCACTGTGTCTCTCCCCTCTCCTGCTTTTCCCAGATAATGATGAATAAACCTGACTCAGGAAATCCCTTCTTGCTGTCCTACATAGCGGTGTTTGAAGTCTGCACAGCTGAACAACAACTCGTAGTGGAGAATGTCAACGGCGCCAGGAGAAGCAAGACTTCAACAAAAGAATGTTGATTGTATGAAAAAGAGGAAACCCTGCCTTTTAAACCTGAGATACCTGTCTCTCATGTGTACTTGCATATGCCTTCATTACATATTAGATGCCCCAAATTGAAAGACAAAGCAAAAAGCGAAGACGTAACAAAAAAAGCCAAACCCTGTAATGTCCCAGATTTCTAAAGAAATTCAGGAAGGAATACCTGTAGACAGTCTGATACAGAGCTGAGACCTACACTGGCAAGCACAATTTCTGCCATATCAGCAGGGGGCTGGTACAGTTAACCAACAGGAAGCGTTACTGTGTTGTGGAAGTACCCACAGCTAGCTATTCACTTTACATACTTAAAATAGCCTCTCTTTACGCCTACAGAAAGAAAGTGCTTCACTTTTTTTGACTCTCATGGTTGGATTTTAATAGCATGTTAATCTTGTGGTCCAGTTTGAGTATTTCACTTTTTTTTATTAATAAAAAAAAAATACTGTATTTTGAAGCTGAAGGCTTCTGTCACTTTTTAACCAGTGCCCTCTGAAATAGCTTAATGGTGTTTCTAAATCGAGGCAAACTGGCACTTCAGTCATCACTGAGATGTTTGGGGGTTTTGGAGACTGTAAAATTTATTTGGAGCTAGAATTCCTTCCCCACTCTCTTCCCATAATCTGAAGTGTTTAGCTCTTTTGAATCTTGTAATCTGGTCAATCATAACATAGTATGCTGTTGAAGTGAAAGGAGTGGGACTTTTCCACTTGATTTTTAAATTCTTAATTCCTGTCTTTAAACTCATGGCTTCAGCAGCCACAGGAGGTAGTACAATACTGCAGGCACAACGTCTCATCTTTTGGCTCATGTTTTGTAGCTTGATTTTCACGACCCTGAAAGAAAAACCAAGTTTCTTCTGCTCCCCATTCCATTGTTTCTCCTGTCAAAGCAGTACTCGATGGGGCAGACATGATGTATGCTGTTGTTTTCCAATCAGTACCCCTGGAACAGCTTTATTGGCCTACTCGTACAGTAAGTCACTTGTTACAAGTTGGAGAAAATATCTTTTTTTTTTTTTTATTTATTTGTAGCTACAGCCGGTCACAATCCAAACCTGTTAAAAATTACTTGTACACAGAAGTAAAACCAACTGTATATATATATATATTTTATTTAGAACTATCAAAATATGTACATGATTTTTGTATAATTGTTTTATGGTGTTGTTATTAAAGTTTTGCCCACTGAAAAGTGTTACCTTTTTTAAATGCATCTTAAAGACAGACCAAACTTGCTCTGTTTCAGCTGTATCCCGGGAACCTGCGATGAGAATAAAATTAACAATCATAAATGCCTTCCAAATATTCAAATTTTAATATCCTTATTTACTTGAGAAACACCCCTTGCCTTATCTAAGGGGAAGGTGTGATCACTGTTGGAAATAGTGCCAGTTCTGTCCTATGCTGCTTCTCTTCTCCTTCCCCTCTTTTTTTTTTTCTGGGGGGGTGTGGAGGGAGGCTCTTCACCTGGCTTCACTTCCATTCCACTTTTCACTGCTGCATAATCTGCTCAGACAGATGATCCTCATGAGCTACCTCATCCATGACATTTAGGAAATGCATTCTAAAGGCTTGAATAAAGAATGAGTCTGCATTGTTTTCCTTTTTCAGGTGTGGTTTCCAAGTCAAACCTTGGCCGTGTTGGGAAGGGAGGAGCCAAAGCCTTCAGATTTAAAAGAACACAGATTTAACCATCCAGAAAGAAGAAAATATACCAGCTGGTATATTTTGCATTGGGGGGGTTTGAATTTTCTCCTGGTGATAGTCTTACTGAAATTAAGGGGTTTGGAGTGTCTAAGTCTTTGAAGATGGAAATCGTATCGTTATGGACATTCTGCATTTCTTATGCAGCCTGCTGGATTGCTTTTGGTAAGAAAAAGGGACATAATCTGCAGCCTTCAGGCTTTACAGACAGAGAGCTTTTTATCAATTAATTACTAGAAAAATAGGCAGAGATTGTGCGCAGCTTTTCAACAATAATCTTCAGACCTGCCAACCAATACTGGATATCCTTCAAATCCCTCAAGAGCTAATTTAAGATTGACACAGTAAATAATTTTGTCTACTAAAAAAATACTTCCATCTGAAATTTTAAAGCCCTATTTAATGTACACTACCCCAACAGCAAGGAAAATGTGAATTCAGGACACTTCGCTGGTCTGTGTGTAATCACCTCCTGAAATAGGAGAGCATTTGGCTTGCTATTCATATTATAGTCACTATCAAGATCTTCCTGTTGAAATTCTAGTAGCAAGATGAGATCTAGAATGGTATTTTTGACACAAACACACTGTAAACTATTTCACCTTCTGTCCCTGTCCTCAGTTTGTCTTCCTGACAACTGTAGTTCAGGTGAGGAATCTTTAAAAAAGGAAAACACACTCCACAAACAAAAAAAACCACTCCACGTGCACCCCTCCCAAAACCCAAACCCCTGGTGTCTGTATGGTGCTGCCCTGCTGATCCAATTGTCGTTCGTGACACTGGAATCTCCTGGTTAACTATGCTATTTACAGCTGGAGGTATGCCTTGAGTTTCCTGACCTTCAACAGAAGGAGTAAAACCCCAGCAGTGAGGCAGAACTAGGGAGAAATGCGTCCCCAAGGCCTGTGGCAGGAAGATGGGAGTCTTGACTGCTACCTGGCTTCATTCTGAGCTGAACAGGTACAGTAAATCCTATCCTGAGCACCGCTGCCGAAAATCTTCTTTGAAGAGCAGACCCTGAAGAGGCTTTTGCTCTTCAATTTGCTGAACTCTTGTGTATTAGAAGTTGCTACTAGAAGGTACTACCTGGTTGGGCAACGTGAACCAAAGCAGATCACTGACATTGCTGTTGTCTGGTAAGCAAAGGGCTAGCTGTAACAGACTTCCCATGTACCATATTCCTGCCAAGGTTCTCTGCTCTGAAGACACCTGCATTATTTCTCAATAACTCTTATTTCAGCTTGTAGTGCTTCTCTCTCCTTCTTGTTCTGATTTGTGTGGAAATTCTGTACGTTTATTCAAACACCCTTTTGCTCTACAGCTTTACAACTTTGCTTAAATCTGTTGAAGACCTACTAAATATTTATGCACGATCTTTTTTTTTTTTTTTTCCACGTTTGTTTGCAGGGGGAAAGCACGTTCTTTCAAACCTCTGACTGCACTCAACTCAAGAGTCACACTGTGAGTTCTGAGGGCAGCGCTTAGAGCACACGGCCCCAAGCCGGCCGGGCTCACGGGGCGGCGGTGGCCACGTCTGGCTGCCAGTGACCCCAGGGCCGGCTTTGCAGGGGGTGTGAAGTGCAGGTTGCACTTTGCTTGGAAAGATGTGGGGCTGCCTAGTGCCCTAGGTAGTGTCCTGAAGCTGGGGGGCAGTGAGTCCAAATCGCCTGAAATTCCTACGATTTTTAAGCATTCCTTGTAGAAGGCCATGTTCTGAAAACCCTGCGGATAAACCCCAATCTTTGTATGCGTACAAAACGTTGTTGTTCACAAATAATTTCCAAATCAAAACCAGGGAGATGTACATAGAACTCAGGAGGGTGACAAGCCTTTAGACAGAGCACAGCTTCTCAGCTTGTATCAGGCATGTCATTCTTACTCTCCTTTCCCCGGAGGACAGGACGGCACGGAATGTCCCGCGTCCCCACACGGCTAGGTACAGGTAGAACTTTTAGCACAGTTGTGATGGTGTGTATGGTTGGTGACTGTATCAACCTTCCCCTCAGCTGCACGGAGGGGTAGAGCTGTGCCCCTGACTCAACTACTGATTTGACTTCCATCTCTCTGCTAAAAGCACCTCGTCGAGGCTCAAGTGCGGGCAGGCTCTACTGAATTTTATTAGCTGTCATAAACCAAAGCTGAATACAGAAATTGGATTTTTCAATCATTTTCAATGTCTTTCTTCCCAAATAATTGTGTGCTTTCTCAAATCTTTTTAACTCTTGTTCGTTCGTGAGCTACGTAGACTAAAATTTAGCATGAAACGGAAATCGTTACCGTTCCTGGAGCCGCCTTATTGCCATTTTCATCACAGCAGTTTAGATGGAGCAATTTGCAGGGTGTAAGTACGAGTTTTCAAATCCATAAAGAGCTCCCTTTAAATTAAATTTGTGTGCTAGTGCAAGACACTTCCACTGCCTTTCCAAGTTGATAGGTTCTCCAGCCGAGCTGATGAGTTCATCAATTCAAATGGCAGCACTCTGAAGGGCTGGCTTGCGCAAGAGTCTTAAAAACACTTCTTCAGCAACTGCAACCCTAACTGAACTGCTGCCATAAAGACACATTCATTTTTAGTTACTTCTGAGACGCATATACAGGAGTTCAGCTGCTCCTGCTAAATTGCTTGCCTGGGGCACTTCTGATCTGATGCACTCTTCCAGATTTTATTTCCGAGACGTTTTTAATCCAAGATGGGATTTAGCTAATTCCATCAACTCTCTTTTTAAGGGTACAGTTTAAAAACTCACAGAGCCAAAGGCTTTGAGAGTGTTTTTCACCTTTCCTGCCCAACAGAAGCCAAAGCCAGGCGGGTTGTATGGTGGGAACACTCCGGTGAGGTAACGTTTGCTTAACTTCAGGATGGCTGTGACAGCTCTTTCAGAAGCCATTCCTGAGGTTGACTGTATCAAGTGTGAGGCTGGGGCATGGCATGAGTCACTTCTACTTGGCTGAGGGATGTTCCCTCAGGGACTGTAGTCAGCCAGGAGAAAACACAGTCGAGTTTCAAACAGTGCTGTGGCTCAAGCTAAGGCAGACATGCTCTGAGGGTAATGGAACCATAACCAGGTCCTTAACGTACACTAATTTGTGCGTATCCTGCAGACAGCCCTGACAGTAATCTCTTCTCTGGGGGAAGGGATGAAGTATGCATTTTTGCTGTTCCCTCAATATAGGATAAAATTTCCCCCAATTAAAATTTTAGGCCCAAAACTCAGCAGTTCTGGCTCTCCTAATAAAACTTTTACATCTCAAGCAATATTTTCGAGGTGCGGTTTTTTCTTTCTATTGCCTTCCCCACCAGCAGTCAGGAGTTCTTATTGCTGTTTGTTTTACTGCAGCTAGAATTATTTTCAATGCTGTCAGAGCAGTTTTGCAGAAGTAATGCACATAGCCTTTTTTTCCTGAAGAAGTGATTGATTTGATGGGGATATAGAAAAGACAGAAAAGCTGAGCTGCTGTCAATGATGAGCTAGAGCTCTACCTCTTTTACCTACTGTGGAGCTACACCAACATGACGCTGCTTAAAGGGTCACTCGGTCTCCTTGGTATAAACTGCAGCAGCTGCTGTACTTCTCTAAACTCTGGTTCTGCCTTTGTGTCGAGCTGTAACGACTCTTGATAAAGATGTCTAAAAGAGGGTACCAAAATGCATCCAATTTGCCACTACTGTAGCACGCTTAGTTGATCCTCTCCCACTGACGTTAGTTTCGATAACTTAGATGGCAATTTGGGAGTATTTTAGTCATCCCCTTCAAACTTTCTAAGGTGAAATGAAAAGGTGAAGATTATGGCAGCTGAGCTTCTCAATGGAGTAAATTTAGACTTGATGCTTGGCATGCTTTTATGCCTTTTGGATTCGAAGACATTTCTTTTTTCTTCTTTAATAGCTTTAAAGCCTTATTTAGTACATCTGTATTTTACTATTAGTAAACATATATGGAGAATTATTTCCACAGCAGTGAAGCATCTCTAATGTGATTTTTAGCTGTTAGTAATATAGCTGGGGTTTTTTCGGCCGTTGATAAGCCTGATTGCACTGGATTGTACATCCTGTTCCACCATGGACTTTAGTACATCAGTTAACGATCACAGAGCCCTAACTCACTGCATTCACTTCATTCACAGCAGTTCCTCCTTTCCTCAGCTGGCCACTATTGCTTTCTCTACACTGGGCAATCTTGTTTGTCCAGGAAGAGACTCCAGCAATAACAGACAGCGGGATTAAGCATTGGCAGCTGGGAAAGAGAGCACAGTTCAATCCCGGCCTGCGACCTTTGTTAACCACGCAGTGACACTAGAGTAACTAGTCTGCTCAGCCTAGGGATGAACAGATTTCCCACCATAAATACCAGTATCCAGCCCTGTGGACAATAGTGGAGCATGGATGAGCATAGCCGTAAGGGCCTCCTTTCTCCCAGTATTACAGAAAGCATGAGTCAGCTCCCACTGGCATGCCAAGATGCTCGTGCTATCAGCTGTCTGTGCTTTCCTTCTGCTGCTGATTACCAGGCCCAGCAAACTGAAAGGCGCACCCCCCCCCCTCATCTTTGGCACAAAGCACGGCACCGCTCGTTAAACTGCCGAGGAGATGGGCTTGTGCCAAGTCACCAGCCTCTCAGCTGCAGGTGCTGAGGATACAAACACATCTCCTCTTCTGCTTACTCTGCCACAGTGGAAGCAATTGCCATCAGCAGGATGGAGTGTAACAGAAGGAGCTGTAACTTAAACCACGTTCTGGTAGTTGCTAAAGCTCATCTGTGAAGGATGGTGCAAGGCTGCGTGTGCAGCATTAGTGAGAGAAATTGATGTTTGAACATACAGGCTGAAACAGGCCTGCTGAGGAGCAAAAGCTGTGTGGTGTATCATGTGTATCTTGCATCGATCAAGCCACGGTGTGTGTACTTCACACCATTTTTGTTTTCACTTGCGGCAAAACTCCCTGCAGATATCTTATTCTGCTTTAAAGCAGTTAAAAATGTGAGCAATCAATAACTGAAGTAGTGAAGCAAATCTTGTAATTGTGAAATTGGCCCTTTCTCCTCGGATAGACCATGTTAGAGGGATCACACCAACCCCCAGGATGAAACAGATCCGATCCCCTCCTACAGTTACTAGCTTTAACAAAGCTGTCTGATACCTCAGCTCAGGTCTTTTCCGTTGAAATTCAGCAGCCTTGCATACAAGGCCTTTAAGATGTGGGGTGTCACTCCTGCACCTCAACTCTGCATTTCTGTCTTAGTGCTGTTGTGAAAAACACGCCGCTCGCTTGCAGTTACACTGATGTTTGTGGCAATTGCAGGTGCCTCGTTTCTGCAAATCAAACCCTGATGCTTTTTCAGCCTTAGGGAACTGTATTTCCTTGCCATAGGATAACGGAGAGGTCAGAAGGCTTTGTGATCCTTGGACAGAAGACTGTGTAGGATAATAGAATGAACTGGGGAAAAAAAAAAGTGTGCTGAAAGCATCTGGGAGTTTTTTGTGCATATTAGACAATATATTCTATACTCACTTTCTGTGGCTAAGTTTACTGTTAGAATTCGCCAAATAAAACAGCAGGGAAGCCTTCTCTGTGTTTCTTCCTCCTCTTTCTCAGTAACATTTTTACATTCACTCCCTCCCTCTTCTAATGGAAGCTGGGGGGAAAGTGCCGAGTACGGCACTAATGACATGAAGAAAAACACTGAAGGAAGCAGCAGGGAGGCCAAGGTTTCAAGTACTCTCCCTCCCTTGCCCAGGAAAATTGCAGTGACCTCTTGACACCTCCCATGGGAAACTTTAAATCGACCAGAGTATTTGCCAAGGAAATACAAAAAAAAAAAAGGCATTAAAATAGTATTGTTTCTGATTTAATCCTCCTAGAGGCAATGAAAGCGCGCTGAGGTTCCCGCAGCAGCTATACTGCACTCACCTCACTCTGGGCAGCAGTGTGTGTGCCTGTGTATCAGGACTGAGCACAAACCACCTCCACACACGCACCGGCACTCACTTGGGAAAAGGGAAATGCCAGAAATTGAGTTACAGCTCGTTCCTGGATTATCTTGGTATTTTGGTTAAAACTACCATGGCTCATGTTACGTGACACTACCTGGAGTCCAAACATGGTTAATTTGTCCTATGAAAACAAAAGGGGAAGGCATTTCAAGTTCATCATACCCTGACTGTTTGTTCTGCCATGGTTTTGCTGGGGTAAGTTACTCAAGAATGATTGCTGGGACCCTTGGAAAATACTCTGGCTTTGTTATCTGCCAGTTGCCAATTTTCTTGTGAGATCTGATGATCAGGACTGAAAGGATACTAGAGTACACTGCATTTCAAGGGTCTCCATGCCATTTCTCTTCAGACCTAGAGAATGCCTCTGCTACCCAGCAGCACTTGCAGATCATTACTAAGCTTGTTAACAGCATTCCAGGAGACAAGTCACTAAACTGGAGATGTGTGGTTTAGTTCTGGGAATTGTCCCTTTCCTTACTCTGCAGCAAATTATTTAATTTCTCCTGCAGAGACAATGATGCCAGTCATTACCTCCCCTCAGTTGTCTCACCTTCTCTTACCTTTCCAGTCTTCTTGGTTATTAGTTGCAAAGTCTTCAATGGATGAGGTAGCTCTGCCTTCGTGCTCCTGATTCCTGTCAGAGAAAAGGAACAGGACAATAAGTAAGAACACTTCCAGAATGCAATACCAGAAGGTGGTTCCCTGGCTAATGTGAACTAGCACAGAGGAAAACAACCAGCACAGACCATCTGCCAGCAACTGTTTTGAACACACCTGCCTTAGCTACATTGAACTATTTAGCTGCACGACATGGATTAAAAATCATCCATTTTTTTAGTGCAGGTGTGACCTTAGAAAAGAATGGTGATAGAGCTGCATTAGCAGTTCACAGTGATGCTTGTGAACAGATTCTTGGCACGCCAGTCCGTTGTCAGTGCCCTCGTCACATCCACACGCAGAGAGTTGCCGTTTGCATTTTCTGGGACACGTGGGAAAGCATTACTTGAAAATGAATTTGACTGTAGCTCATATCGAGTGTATATTTAAGAGGTATTTAAGGGCTGATTCTTAGCTAAAGGGATGGAATCCAGCTGCCTGTTTTCTTTGGCCCTGAGAGTCAGTTTGATATGATTTACATCTGCAGAGCTGGCTTCACAAAGAAAGAGCTAGAGGGTTGGTTCGGAGGCATTTTTTTTTTGGTGTGTGTGTGTGTGTGTGTGTGTCAGTAAGTAAACATTTTACAGCCCAAATTCCTAGTTCCACAAAATCAGTGACTTCAGACTGTGGGACAATATAAGTAAGCACAAAGGCTGGAATTTATTGCTAGTAATGATCTATGAGATAAGATTCTCAACTAAGCCAGTGAGAGAGGTCTCTTGCCAGATGTGTGGGAGTGAAAGTGACACAAATCTACAAAAATAAAAAGAAATAAATAAAAAACTCCTTGGCAATCCCAGAGTGATTCTATAGCCTTGTAGCCCTAGCAGCCTCAGAGAATTCATTGTGTGTCCCAATGTCTTCATCGACTTACAAGCCAATTCCCAAGCTTTATAAAAGAAATCCAAAGTAGTGCCACAAATACTCCATAAATTTCCCTCGCTTCCTTAATCTTATTTTGAACAAGGAAAGTTTGGGGGTTTATTTTTTCTCCATTCCTCTGTACAGAATTATGGTAGCAGAATGACAGGGATTCTGAAAAAAAAACACCCACCCAAACACTAGAGAACCTGTCCTTTTATTTTCTTCCTTTCATCCCAATGCAATTCAAAACTCTCCTTTGGAATCAAGCTACATCAGAAATCCTTGGGTTTGCTTCCAAGGTATCGCAACAGCAACGGTACATGAGTGGTACAGTGATCACATCCAAACCTCTGCCTGCATTCCTTCCCAAGTGTACTAGAAACTGCACATAGCTGAAGCTGTAAACAGGGTTTTTCTGTACCTTTCAGACAACACAAGAAGTAAAATTGGTGCTAATGGGGATGCAACTTCCCTTGTAGCTGGGAATATACTCCAAAGAAGGATGCTTCAGTCGAAGGAAATGCTCTACCGTGGTAGAAGGACACTGCTTTGGCTAGCTTGGGATAGATATGTTAGTGCACTTGAAATGCTGCAACACGTTTTCATTTCTTCTATCTTAGTCTACAAACTCTGACAAAACCCATCTCATCACTCATGTGTGTTTGATACCACGGCACAACTGCTCAAGTGTGGCAGAGACGTTTGAAAAGTAAACATGCTGATAATTCCACTTGCCTGTCAGATAGCTCTGCCCAGCAGGCACTTTTAGTAGGAAAATACTATCCCAAGGAAATAAATCTCCTTGGAAAAACTAGCTCAGCATGCTTTTAAGAACTGAGATGACAACTTTTTTTTTTTTGCTGGTGTTTTTTGTTTGGTTTGGGTTTTTTTTTTCAGTTGGGGCTTTTTTTGTTTTGTTTTGGGTCAGTTTTTGTTTGTTAGTTGGGTTTTTGGGTGGTTTTTTTGTTTTGTTTTCTGGTGAACTATCAAACTATTGCAGCGTTCAAAAATCTAAAATGGTTCAGTTTAGAATTTAAACAAGCTAGCAAATTCTTCGTGTAGATTTTGCTCTAAAGACACACGAGTGTGGAGAGGTGTCACATATTTATCCCAGAGCATCTTACCAGTCCCTGCTCCTAAGACTGGGAGCGTGGCACAGCTACATTCAGACTGCTGTGCTGGGGCAAAATCCAAAGTGACTGTCACTGCTAAGTGAAGAGAGCACAGTGCTTTTCAACAGATTTTCTGATTGAACAGCAAGAGGAACTGCAGGACTCACCATAAAACACACACAAACCACAGTACAGATGTATCATTGCTGTTACTATACATTTCTCATGCTTTAATGACCACAACAGCACAAGTGGTTTTTACAAGTTGCCCCTCTGTAAACGTACTGCCAGTAACTGCTCTTAGAATCAAGACACCTAGAATAAGGTGTTTGGTAAAAACCTGCAGAAATGTCTCTGGTTTCATTACGTTGTCATGCAGTGGTGCAAAAAAAGAAATCACATCCCTGAAGTCACCCGTTGGAAAGCCCGCGGTCCGAGCGGACATGAAAATGTCTCATCTGAAAAGAGTGAAGGGGGCTGGATGCTTAATATGTTCTGAAGATACATGTAGGTGTGAAAATGCAAAGAGGTCTGAGGTGCCAGCCTGCTACTTTTTGGAGGGCACTTTGCAGACAGGACCCTTAGGCTTTGGCCAACAATGTTTTCTCTAATTTGAATGCAGGACCCCTCTACATAAAATAGCACAGTGCTGTGAATTCTTCCCTACTCTGAAAACTTACTGACCAGTTTTGTCTGGCTCTCGGGATTTTAGTGAAGCTCAAGTGCATTTCCAGAAATACGAAATACAACAAAAAGACAGAGCCTAGGAATGGCAGACCCGTGATGGATACAGACTTCTCCCCACACCCACAACTCCCCTCCCTCTGCTCAGCAGTTGTGCAGAAGTGCCTACCACTCGCCTCAGCAGTTCCACCTCCTCCTATCTAGTGGAGCATTTTTTGCTCCAACAGTATACATGCCAAGTATCCAGTCTCCAGACGTTCAGCTTCTTTCAGATACTTTGGTAATGAGGTGTGGGAATGAGGCCTAAGTCAACTCTTATCAATGTTGAATATCCTTTCTATGATATTATGTTTTTGCTTATTTAAAAAGAAAAAAAATAATAACTAATGTTTGGGCCCTGCAACTCATCTCATCTGTTTGGGCTTGGAAAGCTCCAAACATTTGTCACAACGTTCCTCAAAGATAAACCAGTTTAGTCACTCCAGCCCGCTACCACTCGATGTGGTTGATTACAGTGCTGCCTGATCTCCATCTCGAGTCACTACCACAATAATTCTACTTAAACATTTATGTAACTAGTGGTCTACTGTTCATATGAAACAGCTTTACCCTGTGACTTGTAGCCTCTGCAAGTGGGGAAAATATTAACAGGTTTTTAATAGCTTAAAATTTGCTAACAATATAGCAAACTATTAAAACAGCGTGTAAGTATTCCAAAAAGTCTAGGGCAGTCAGTAACTCTAAAACTACATCATGAATCACTTAGGACTCTTTGGGAGAGCAACTCGAAATGGGATTGGGAAATACCAAGAAAAGGACTGAACAGAGAATCTGGCATGTTCTGTCCCCACGGGAATCCCCGCAGCGCTAATTCTAGAGGTACAAAGAGGCATTGGGACCTATTCTGCAGCCTCACAAATGAGGCCCGTGGCTTATCACCTGCATGCAAGGAAGGAAAAAGATCATTTTACTGTAGAATAAACTTATTAAGGTGGATTCTTACATTTCTGTACCTCTTCTGAAATAGAGCTGTGCCATCGAGGTTGATTTCTTTAATTAAACATTCTTCTTTGCTTTTCGTTTGTTGTAAGGGCAATTTCAAGCTTGCTGGTTAATGAGATGCAAGCACTACGTTCTCATCATTTACATCAAATTCTGGACCTGGTCTGGCAGTGGGTGCTGCAGCTGGGCTACGTGGATCACAAGCATCACTGTTTTCCTGTGACTACCCTGGTGAAAACGTCTTAAGATAATAAAAAGCTCACCTAAACCCTGAGAATTTGTAACCTGTTTGCTCTTTAACGCCACAGTCACCTCTTCTGTTGCATACTCCCTCACTGTGATGCAAGTTATTACAAAAGCATCACTATGTGCAAAAGTGCAATTCCAGCTTCACATTGCCAGAGAGAGCTAGTTGGTAACATTAAGAGACAAATTATACTCTCCTCAAGAAAACAGGAAACCAAAAAGGAATCAAAAGTCGAACGTCACCTCTGTCTTGTCAGGTGTGAGACACAACCAGGCAACTTCTGTCTGTACCCCAAGCTGAATGCCTAGAATACAGAATAAAGATGTAAAACTAGAAGCCAAAGCGTACTGAAAGCACAACAACCCATTTCTCCTGCCTCCTCACAAACACAAGGACAGCAGAAATCCTTCTGGCAGAAGCCTTGGAAGTACGTTTGTATTACAGTCACTGTTCTAGTTACGAGTAGCTCACGACGCAGAAAGTGCAGCAGGGGCAGCACAAAACTCAGGGTGCCAGCAAACTGACTGGATCAGTATCAACCATGCTGAGCTCCACGCTGCTACACCTCTGCTAGGCGATGTAAAGCTAGCACTGACAGCAGCACAGACCTCTTGTGGTATAAAAGAACCAAAAAAAACCCCAACCCCAAACCAGACCACAATCCCCTCAACTCCCCAGAAAACAAAACCACCAAAAAAATTAACCCCCAGCTCTTTGATGGAAAAGGAACAAAGTCATTGCAGAACATCCTTGCTCACTTCCACCAGAGAACGAAGCGGTTTTTGCAGTCATCTCAAGATTTTTAAGGATGGGATTCACAAATAGATAAAATATGCCTTTATATGCTTCTTCTCACAGGCCAGGGTTTCTCTGCTTGGCACTCAATCACTTTTGTTTCGTGAATCTCAGCGTACAGACTGCTACCATGATGTTTTCAGGCACATGGGTTATCCTGCTGCCAGGGGGAAAGTCTTCAGGGCCATTTTGTACTCTTAGAAAGGAGATGGGACCCAGTTTCATTTCCCAGCACATTAGTGTATTTTAGTGTATTAAATGCTTTTGTACCGCTCTGCATTAGTTTCCAAATGCCCGTGTGTCTTGAATGATTTGCACGTTAACAGGTGGAATCCCATCCTGAAACATCTCATGCTATTTCTTACTTAAATTTCCTAAGGAACAAGGTGTAAACGACTACAAAGTGTGTCTGTCAGTTCCTCGTTCCAAATTACTTCTAATTCACTGGCAAAACCTGACAGAATATTTGTAAAGACATTAAAAGTCCATAGACTTTATGGAAAGCAGTGGTCATAGCCAGAAAAGATCTAAAATTGAATGTCCCCTCTACAGTAAAGGGTGCAGCAAAGGTCAAGCAATCTCTCCCTGTTAGGCTGCCCACCCAACAATGACGCAGCGTTGCTCAAAGCCAGGCACTGTGTATGCTGCCTCTCATTTAAGAGACAGAGGAAAACCAATTGATCCTTGGAAATGTGACAGAAATGGGAATCATTGCAGTATGGTTTAGGGAGGAACAGAAAGCATGACCGGTTTAGCAGAGAGAGGTGAAAACATGGGGGGGAGGCCTGTAGGGTGGCCCACATAAGAATAAGATGATAACAGCAAGAGGGAAGGAGCAGCAGGGAGGACACTGTGGGCTTACTGCACCAAGGATGCTGGGTATAGAACACAGAACAAAAGAAAGAAACCAGGTGTTACCTGTTCTGCTACTGACATTTTGCCTTTTGCTGCCCTGCCTATCGCCCTTTGCTTTACCCAACAGCTTCCAGATAAAGAGATAGACTATACTCTAGGAAAAAAAAAAAAAGTTGTGCCTGAAAACCAGCTTTGGAAGTACAATTTATTACAGCAGAAATGTGTAAGGTGTTTTCACAACTATAAAGAAATATTAATAGACATTATACCTGCAGAAATCCAGGGATTTGAGTAAATGGAGGGATCCTTCCTTCAGGTCTGTGGCTTTAATGGTTCCCTGCCCTGTGCAATCTCTTGTTCGCATCAATCGCTCAGTAGGAGCTGTGCAAGGTATGACTGCACCGTACAGCAGAAAGGAATGGTTTCAAGAAGGGAGGCCTCCTCGTGTCAGTACCTGCGAAGCACACGGTTCCTGGCTGGAAGGGAGAACGAACAAATGCTTCAGTGGAGTAGCAATTGTGGTGCCTTTCAGCCCTGGCATCAGAGGGCTCCAGCCACCCCGAGTCAAGCGCTTCACCCGTCAGAGGGCAGTGGCGCACGTCAGCACGCAGATCAGAACTGTCTGAAAATTAACTGCTCCTCCTGCCCAGGAAGTAACATATTTATCCGATGCTCTTCATGTTTACTGCTTTGGCTGGTATCCCAACCATGTATTTGGTGTTTTACAGGCTTTACATAAAACAGCATCAAAAAGCAGCCCCGATAAAAGGGCTGAGCTTTTCATCCTGCTTCCCTGAACTTTCATCTTGCTTCTCCGGCACACCACCTGTATTGTAAATTCCTCCACCGTTTTCATAGATATTTTACATTCCTTTGGCAGCAAAAGAAAGCTTAGACAACTGTGACTGTTCGTTGCTTACAAAACTATGCTGGGAAGGCTGGCATATGATTACCACGCAACCTTGAGGAGTTGTTTCGGAAGAAGCTCTGTCTACGTACGCCCAAAAGGGAAATCCAATCGTGACATGAACTTTTGGTTAGATTCGACAAGTCCCTATTTCAAATGTACTGATTATCCTTTTTTTTCTTTTTTTTTTTTTCCTGTAGCAGCAGCAGCAGCAGCACTGACACAGCAAGGAAGAGGAATGCTATGAGACGTGGGGAATATTCTTAAACATCAGATGTTTACACCCTTCTTTTCTATTTATGTCACCGTACTCCCTGGAAAGCACAGACACAGAGCAGAGCCCCATCTGTATCAGCTTTCCTAAACTCCCAAGAACGGGGGTGGAAACCTTATTCCTTAATGAACTGTAGACATTAAGCATTTTCAGTGTTTCTACTACTACTAAAAAAAAAAAAAATAAATTTAAAAAAACTAGAGATGCATTCAGTGTGAGCACTTACTCGGAAATCCTAATTCTCACGGAATATCATTACCACAGAAAACAAGCAAGCTAACAACTGCAGAAGGCAAGACAGAAAAGCCTGTCACGCTGTCAACTCAGGCAAACCCACACAACTCACGGGGGGAGAAGAAAAAATAAAACCCAAAAGCTTTTTATATACACTCAAAATTCAGTGAGAATGACAACAAACTTGAATAGCTCTAAATCACACGCAAGAAGCAAGCTTTCAGGTTGCTTCCTTTCGGAGCTGCAGCTGACGAGATGATTAACTGGAACTCAGGCATTCCTCGAGACTTTTCCACCATCCACAGACAAGGAGCAGCAGCAGCCGGGGGCAGCGCTCCGCGGGGCACGGCACCCACCTGCCGCCTCCTCTACCCGCACCCGCCCCCGCCGCATCCCACCGACCCCCACAGCCGGCCACTTCCCGCCCCCCGCGCCCCGCAGCCCCCCCCCATCCCGCGGACACGCCGCGCCGGGGGGCGCGGCCCCGCCAGCACTGGCTGGCGGCCGGCCC
>WUAM01000407.1:2257014-2295423 GCA_024336885.1 Actenoides hombroni | reverse complement strand
GTTCCAACACGGAAAATCAATGGCGCCAGGTTCTCTTCTTCCCGCTGTGGTGGTTGAACTGGGCACACGACTGGAGGCCGGAGGGACGATGGGCCACCTTCTGCTCTGTGAGAACTTCAGCAGGTCAGGCTTCTCTGTCTGTTGGGCTGAATGCCTGATGGTAGCAGTCGGTTTTGTTTTATCCCAACCAGCCTGGAGAAGAGAGCCCAGGGTGACAGCTCACACAGTTTGACCGTTGAGCAGGATTCAGAAACCTGATAGGTGCTGAAACAGGTGCTGCTGTTGTAACCACGGCACTCGCTGCCCTGCTGTAGATCCTGGCAGACCTGGCTTGTCCAAGGAAGCTTCTTAGGTCAGAAAACAACAATGAGGCTGAAAATGTGTGTTCATAG
The DNA here is from genome assembly GCA_024336885.1 of Actenoides hombroni. NCBI lineage: Eukaryota > Metazoa > Chordata > Aves > Coraciiformes > Alcedinidae > Actenoides > Actenoides hombroni. The sequence goes on along the minus strand of WUAM01000407.1, from coordinate 2,295,031 downwards.
GTAAAGAACTTTATTAAAGCATTGAAAATAAACATGGGATTGCCAAGCATATCAGCAAGTGTAGATTGGAACAGATGTTTAAAGCTCTTCTCTGAGCTAGCAGAATAAAACAGTTCATAGAAATGTCCTATCAGTAAACATCTGCTGGTCAGGTGCCCTTAGAGGAGCCTCACGTTGTGATAATAGATGAGACTGTAAAGTATGCCACTTGGGGGGAAAAGGGGTTGTAGAGATATGCAAGCAACTGGCTAAATGCAGTTAGCGTCGTGATTGGGATTGGTGATGGTAGTCTGAAGAATCATTACTTGGTGATGCCTGACTTTGAGGATTGTGTTTCTGCGAACTTGTAGGAAACCTGCTTTAATTTTTTACTAAACAAATAAATAAACAAGAGCATACCTTCTGTGGAGTGTCAAATACGCCTTCCTGCGTGGATTCCATCCTGTAAAAATCAGGAGAGCCGAGGTGCAGCTTCACCAGGTGAAATACTCTCCTTGGAGAACGTGGAGATAGCTGCCTGCTCGTGTTGTGGGAGTGATCATTAGAAAGCACGTTGGGAAATGTCTCTGAACCCTGTGTGCCTGCTTTTGTTTCCTTCCACGCTTCCTGAGGTACCGGGTTCTGCTGTTAGGTTTCCGATTGCTGGTGCAGTTTTAATTGCTTCTCTGTAACACTTCTGTGTGCTGTGTTAAGCTAGAGGAAATGTAATGCAGATTATAAATATAAAAGGGAAATGGGCTGTCTCTCGTGGTGTTAATGTGTTTCCTCTCAGAGATAAGTAATTAACTAAAGAGAGGGAGAATAAGCAAAAGGATGGATTGTCTCCATGTCCAAAGGCGTTGGGCTGGGACCGAGAGCTTCCGGGCACAGTTCCTGGCTCTGCCACAGACATCCTTTATAACCTTGCACAGAGTCATTCAGAGCTCTTTGTGCCCCTGTTTCCCATCTGCAGACATGGCTGATAGTGCTTCCTTTGTTTGACTCACTATTTGAAACTCCATACTCTCTAGGGCAGAGATGGACTTGTTTTAGTTGGGATGTATCTATAGGGTGTTTGACAGTGGGTCCCCAGTCTCAGCTGAGGTCAGTAGATAACTGCTGTTCATTCTCTCACTTGTTGACTTCCCCATTACTGGAGAGCTGTTGATAATCCATTTCCTGCACTAAAGATGGTCCAGTGCCTAGTGTTACATTGTTAAAAGGATGTCATGTTGTTTGGATGTTTAATAAGGAATCACATTAATATCTTGGTGAGGAAAAGCCAGACACTCAAGAGTTACTGGTGGAAACTGGTCTTCCATTCTTCACCTAGAGAAGTCTGCACCTGCCTGGCACACTGGGGTATAAATGAGTGTGGGTTTTTGAAAAGAATAAAGAGAGGATATCTGATAGGCATGATGCTGGTAGTACAGAAATATTTATTTCTATACCTTGAGCCTTGATAGCAGTCTTTAACCTGCCGGCTAGCCTTAATTCTCTTGATGAAATAGCTGTGAAACTCGTGCAATCCCTTTTATTCAGGAAATAATTAGGTGTTGAAGTGAACCAAATCCATAGTACTGAAGCGTGATACTCAAATCCCTTCTAATTTTGTTTCTGATACCCTGTATTTCCTGTGTCAGTGGAGGATGCCATTGTATGATGGCTCTGTTTTCAGGTAGAAAAGGGGACTGTCTTCCCTTCATTGTCCGATTGAATAGTCCTCCAGTTCTGCAGATAAGTTTCAAACTGCCCACCTGAAGTGAAATGGTGTCTTTTCTGCATTTTGATTTGGCTCCTGAGTTACAGGCTATTGCTCTACTCAGAAAGCTTTGATCATTCAGAAGATTTAAACTTCTGCACAAAAAAAGAAGTCTAAAGCCCTTCTGTTTCATGGGCTTGTGAAGGAGAGCTGGTTTGTTTGTTTGTGTGTTTTAAGAGAATAAAAATCTGTGCTTTTTTCTCTTATTACCACAGAAATCTAATGCCAACGAAATTGCTTTACAGAGGTGGTGCAGGGTCTGGTTAGAAAAGTCAGGAGTGCTAGTGCTGTGTTCTGGGAGTGCAGCATCTGCCTTCCTGCAATGGCTGCCTCTCATTCACTGCCTTAATACACATCCTATATGATGCGCTGCAGGACCAGATTGGGATGGGGTCAGCTAGAAATCCCTCTCTGTCCCTCTTCTTGACCTGATGGAAATGGTTTTCACATGGTGCTGCCTCTTCTTGCCCCTGTGTTTAGTGCACGGACAGGAACTGTGGAGAACAGCAAGCCTGAGGCTGCAGCTGTGATAATAAAACTGGGAACATGTTATGTTGAGTTGTTTGTCTGGCTTTTGGTGGACTTCCCCTTGCCATGCGTTTGGCCTTCTCCTTGGGATATGCTTAACACCTTCCTTGGTCTTTTCTTTGGCTCCATCATTGGCCTTTATTCAAACCTCCTCTTGCCTCTGATCTTGGTGTGCTACTTCCAAGAAAAAGAAAACATGTATTTTTCTTCCCTCTTGTGTCCAATTTGTCCTTGACTGTGTCAAACGTAGGAAACATAAAATAAGCAATAAGAAAGAAAATGTTCTGTTGAAGTATCTGAATTACAGATGCTCTTGTGATATTTATGACTAAATCTGCTAAATGAATAACGTGTAGGTTAATATGACTGTATTGCTTAGCCTCCTTTCGTTTGAAAGTTTCTTTTTGTTGTATCTTCTCCTGTAAATCTTTGCCCGTATGCACATCCTAATGAGGACAAGGATGGGTCTCAATAATTAAAAGTGACCTATCAGCCAGTCAGCCCTGCTCGTCCATACACCTCGTTACTGCTGGCAGGAAGGAAGAGCGTGCATCAGTTGTGTCTCGGTGCCTGTCAGGTGCCTCTTTGTCAGGAGACAGAAGAGCCCATCTCAGGAAATCAGCAGCGGATTCTTAGGTCAGTTGCACTAGATCAGTTTCTTTGCTTTTCTTTTCACATCACCAAAGCAGAATCTGTTTGGAGAGCAAGTCTGGTTGGTTTTTTTGTTGGGTTTTGGGTTTGTGGGTTTTTTTGGACCCAGAACGAATTCTTTGAGGTGAGCTGGATTCATTTTTTGGAAGCAAGGGGCCCCGAGGTGGGAGAATTGGACATCCAAGTGCTCTTTTGTGCATCTCTTCTCTTCCATGTGTATGGAGGGCGAGATGGCAGCGCTGTGCTCTGACAGTCGGACTGAGCAGTGGGGCTAGCTCTAGTTAGAGCCTCGCTGCACTGAGAGTGTCTGAAGAACTGCTTTCATTTATTCTCATCCCATAGATACTCCGGGGCTGCCTTGCACTTTGGGCACAAAGTCCCTAGCTCATCTTGGCCGGCACAGAGGCCTACAGTTGAGTCTGTTTTCTCTTCTGCAGTCTTTTAAACATCAGGAAATCCTTGAGACACACAGGAAGGTGATCTGGAGATAAGGACACTCCAAAGAGAGAAAGTGACTCCAGTATTTGGAATTCTTTGACGTGTGATGCTTATATACATACCTTTAAAATGTCATTCAGTGTTTTCTGGAAACATACAGGTTTGGGTTTTCCAGTGGAGGGGAAAATGAAGCACAGAAGCCAAGCTCTTCATGTTTCGTTTACAGATGCTGTTGTCAAAGCCTCTCAGAAGCTGAATCTGCTAGGTACATGAAAATCAGCTGTGGCACATACGAGCAATCCACCAAGGAAATCATTTATCCTTGTACCCTTAGAAGCTTAGGACCGAGGCACTCGTTTGACTCTTGTTGTGGCACTCGAGCATGTGATTTGTTACCCGTGGTTAAGCTTTTGCAGCATAAGAGTTTGAACACTTCAGAATTTTAAGGAATTTAACTTCTTGTCTAGGTCTTTGTTCCTATCTTATTTGGGCCTTGATTAATTCACCACCACCACCTATAGTATAAGCACTTAAATACTCAATAAATATAAAAAAACCAAACCCAGAACCTGCAAGATTGTGTCTGATCTCCTAAAAATGAGAACAAAGTTCTCTTGTGTGCATGTATGTGCACTGTCTGTCTTGCACAGTAATTTTGTTTGAAGCAGTGCTGATAGGCTCGGGCCTCCCTCATATCATTTTTAAAATCTGGTGTGAAATTTTGTGGAGTTTTTCTTGTTGTTTTTGGGTTTTGCTTGGTTTTTTTGCTTGTTTGTTGGTTTGTGGCTTTCTTTGCCATTTTTGTTTATTATTATTTTTTAAATGGAACTGAAAGCTCTGGTCTGGTGCTTGACTGTTCTTTCTGTCTTCCAAGCTGCCATGACTCTTCACAGTTGAATATAAATTACCTGCTTTGCTTTTCTGTAAATCTGCAAAGTCTATTTTTTTTTTTCAGTTTCTGGCTGGGAAGTATGCTATTAATCACAAATGCATTTTGATCAAAGGTAAGCATTTCAGTGGTGCTGAAAAATTAATACAGCTCTCATTCTCCTCTACTCTGAAGTGGAGGAGTACTCCTGCCAGGGTTGCAGAGAAGATAAGCCAGGCAGCAGAGAACGTCCTCTTGGCCTTGAGCGCTCCTGCCGCACTCCTCAGTCTTTAGGTGCTCCTTTGCTAACAAAGCTGGTTTTGTTTCATGGCCCCGGTGTTGCATTAAGGTGAAGTAGCTCTGCTCTCCTTTTTATACAGGAAAGACGTGCATATTACGTGTCTTGCCTTTCTCTTCTGAGCACATAAACTTACAGAACATACATGTATGTTAAAAGCTTTTTAAAGAACCAAAGCGCTGTTTTATCTCGTGTGAACCACAGCTTTACAAGACCAGCTTTTGAAAAGCTCTGATTAAAGACAAAAGTGCTGACTCCTACGAGGCTTCCAAGCCGCTGAACTCAAGATAAAGGAAGGTAGTCTTAGTTGCACAGAGGAGTAAGAGGATCAATACTGAACAATTTGAAGCCAGTCTCTTCAGGTATTCTTTATTAGCATGCTATCTTTAGGTTATAACCTGCATTTTAGTTATATATGTAAAAAAAAAAAGGGGGAAGAATGAGGAACTCGTGACTGATTAACAAGTGTTGAGATGAAAAGAATTCCGAGATAATCAGATGACGATCTGAGCTGGCATATATAGGGCATAGCTGTTACAGAAGCTTATTTTAAACAAACCCAGTGAAGATGAACTCAGTGTGCTGGGGGAATGTGCCTCTGAGTAAAGGTGAAGCGGAGAGCTCGCTAGGAGACAATCGGCATCTCGTGGGCCTTCGCTCGTTTGTGTGTGCCCGTGCCCTGCTATCTCACCTGGTCGTCTTTTCCATGAGCTAGACAAGGATCTGAGAGGAGACTCCTAAATCTTATCCACACTAGCAGAGCTAAGCCATTTTCAAAACCTGTTTAATTTAACACAGTTTTAAATCCACAGCCTTATTAAGTTAATAAGCCTTCAGCCTTGCCACCAGATTCTGTAATCCTCTTAGATCTTTGGACTAAGCAGGGCAGGGATAGTTAAAAAGTAGATGAATAGATAATCCTTCAGAAGATAGATAGGTTTTCCAGAAATAAGTGTTGATACCTACGCTGAGTTACGAAAGGTTGAGAAATGCTGATCTGAACTTGGAGTACAAGACACAGTACCAAAGTACCTGCAACTTGAGGAGAAAGTTGAAAGGACTATAGCTTTGTTCTGCTAGGGAGGGGAAGAGAGGATTATTATTTTTTTTAATGCATTAATTCTTGGTTTACAGCCCAATAAAATTAGGTTAAATTTTAAACATAGAATGAGGTTAAAAAAAAAGGAAAACAAAATCAAACCAGTTTGTGACATTGTCATTCTATGTATGCAGATTAAAAGCTGCTTTGTGGTTCGTTTGTGAACTATCTTGGAAAATCTTTCAGGCAATCAGTACTGAGCAAAAATGAAAACATCATAGTATGATAATGTGGTATTGGCCAGCCCTGCAGTCTAGGTAGTACTTTTGTGCAGTTTTGGCTCTTCTAGCCCTATTAAGCTGTGTCCGTCTCTTGAGCAGAGCTCCTGAGGTAGTGGAGATGGAGAAAGGAAAAATACAACCCAGTTTATAGTGGAAGAATTCGTTGTAACGTGAGGATCACTGCCACACACGTTCCCACAGCACCAGAATAGGAACAGAGGAAGTGGATGTGGGGTGCAAGGCAGCTCTGGGAGGTGCCGAGGGTGACCTGGCGTTTGGAGCGGGTGATGGAAGAGCTGAGCACACAACTGGTTTGAGGCATGAAAACAATCACTCATCCCCTTGAACGGATGGGAGAAGGCCTCTGCGAGGAAGTCATTGAAAAGCAGAGAGACTTCAGTACTGAGGGGTGATGGAGCAGAGCAATAGTGAGTTACGGACTGCTCAGTGGAGGAGGAATTGGTTGGATTGTCACATTCAGAGGGTAGTGGCCGATGGCTCAATGTCCAGATGGAGAATGGTGACAAGTGGTGTCCTGCAGGGGTCTGTACTGGTTCCAGTGCTGTTTACTGTCTTCAGCCATGAATGACATGGTGAGATTGAGCGCACCCTCAGCAAGTTTGCAGATGACACCAAACTGAGTGGTGTGGCTGACACAGCTGAGGGACAGGGTGCAGAGGGACATCCAGAAGGACCTGGACAAGCTTGAGAAGTGGGCCCATGTGAACTTCATGAGGTTCAACGAGGCCAAGTGCAAGGTCCTGCACCTGGGTTGGGGCAATCTTCAGTATCAATACAGGCTGGGGGATGAAGGGGTTGAGAGCAGCCCTGAAGAGAAGGACTTGGGGATACGGGTGGGTGAAAAGCTGGGCAGGAGCTGGCAATGTGCACTTGCAGCTCAGAAGGCCAATCGTATCCTGGGCTGCATCAAGAGAAGCGTGGCCAGCAGGGCGAGGGAGGGGATTCTGCCCCTCTACTCTGCTCTGGTGAGGCCCCACCTGGAGTTGTGTGTCCAGCCCTGAAGTCCTCAGCACAGAAGAGACATGGACTTGTTGAAGTGGGTCCAGAGGAGGGTCGTGAAGATGATCAGAGGGCTGGAACATCTGTCCTGTGAAAAAAGGCTGAGTTGGGGCTGTTCAGCCTGGAGAAGAGAAGGCTCTGGGGACACCTTATTGCAGCCTTTCAGTACTTAAAGAGGGCCTTTAAGAAAGATGGGGACAAGTCTTTTTATCAGGGCCTGTTGCAATAGAACAAGGGCGTATGGTTTTAAACTAAGGAAGGGTAGATTTAGTCTAGATATAGGGAAGAATTTTTTCCCAAGGAGGGTGATGACACACTGGAACAGCTTGTCCAGAGAGATGGTAGTACCCTCATCCCTGGAAGCATTCAAGGAGAGGTGGGATGGGGCTCTGAGCAACCTGATCCAGTTGCAGATGTCCCTGCTCACTGCAGGGGGGGTTGGACTAGATAGCCTTTAAAGGTCCTTTCCAACCCAAATCATTCTATGATTCTGTGTTGAAAGAAAACAAATTATGGTAGTAGATTTGGAAAATAGCAATAGACAGATTGGATAAAAAAATGATGGAGGAGGAAATCAGATAGAGCAAATGACACTCTGCTCAATGGAATTAGAAACCTGGTGAGGAGGAGGTGCTGGAGGAACAAGTTGAAATAGCTTGATGTTTGAGGAAGGTTTTGGAGAGCATCAAAATAGAAAAGTTGATATGGAGGAGTTGGCTAGACAAAAGGTGAGAACAAGAATTACATGTGTTGACTCACATGCCATATATTTTCCTCCAGTATGTGTGCATTTTAACTTTAAAATGCCGTGTCTTTTATTTTTCATTCTTTATTTTGAGGTACTGTGTCATGGACTATATGACATTTAGAATATTTCAGTTCCAAGATGGTTGAAGAACTTCCTATTCAGGACTGTGGGGATTATTTCTAGCATCTCTGTCAGTCACTTTAAGGAGTCTAAAAATGTCCGTTTTGTCACTAATAAACTATTCTCGTAGTCCTTGCAGAACCAATAAAGTTACACACTTGAATCTGCTGTTCAATGAACTCAAAAAGAACATAGGAGAGGGTGGGCTAGTGTACTGGGCCTTGCTGGGAAACTGGAAAAGATTCATTCACAAAGAAGGAAGGTGGAAAAAAAAACCCAACAAAAACATTTGGTAGCATTTTCTTTCAGTTTTCTTCCTTGTTTCCTTGGTCTTTTGTGGAGTCCTTCTCTTAGTAATAGCTGCAAAGGAGGAGGTAAACATCCCACCAGCATTATGGAGCATGGCTACAATCTTACATACTATTCTTGTCAACTTCGATAAGAAGAATGAGGTTTTTTGTGGTTCAGGTTCTCCAAGAAAAAATAGTGGAATGTTTTCAGTGTGTTTTCAGCTCACCTTTCTGCAGTGTGGTTAAAAGGACAACTGTCTTTCTAGAATTCTGTGTTCAAAATAGATGCAGTAAGGGGAATTTGTGCTTATCTTTCCTTTCACTAGTAAGTGGAACTGGGTTTTTTCGGTCGAGGAATAGAATGGTTAGTGGGCTTTCTCTGGAAACAAACTCCCAAAGCAGTTTACAGTTCCAGGAAACATTTATCTTCTCATGCTGAAACCTCTGAACCCGGAAAGAAACAGAAGGGTCAATGAGAGCTTATTTCTAACTTCAGCTCCTGTTGTGGGTATATGCCCTTTGCTCAGGAGATCAGACTTTTTCCTGTATCCAATTCAGAATCCTGTTGCTTGCACCAGGGAGCTGGTGGCTTTTATGCTTCCCTGTTTGTTATTTTACCATCTCCCTTCCTCTAAAAGGAATAAAAATGACGTCCAGTTTTATTTTAAACATCCTAGGAGAGGAACTGATTATTCTGCACACTCCATAGAAAGGTTGTGTCATTTTATTTATTAAAAATAAATTTAACAAATTAAATACTGATGCAGTTAAATAGGAAATATTTATAATTGCATACCTAGTGATTGATAGGGAGACTTGGGGTTTTTTTAGTGTATTGCTCTTGTTTCAGATTTTGAGTTTGCACTATAGGGAGGCAAAAATGGGTTCTGAGTTAAAACACCACGACTGTCAGGACCTGTTTGTGCCCTTCATTTCCTGCAGCAATCACAGAATTTTACATGCCAAAGCAGATGACATTTAAAAAAAACACCATCTTAAGTAAACTTCCTGTAACACGGCATCCTTAAAAATACAGAGTTTAGATTAGAAGTGGTTAAAAAAGAAGAAATGAAATGATTTGAGAGGCAGTTCTGTACTTGCAGTAGCAGAAGGGTATGGATTTGCAACAGTCAGAAGCACAGTCCTCAGAAGAAAGCGGTGTAAGTGAAGTTTTTGGCCTGCTTAAAAGAGGATTTCGATGCACCTTCACTTAGATCTAGTCAGATTAAAGCCCAGTTACACAGAGCCAGGCTGAAGTTAGGTGGTTTATCTGAATCAAGCATAGGCACTAGCTTGGCCGTTGTAAACAGGCATGTTTTACAGCTCCAAACCCCTTCTAGCCCACTGGGCAGTAACCGCAGCATAGCTGAGGGCTGGGCTTTGTTAGTCTCGCCCGCAGTAAAGCAAAGCTTTCCAAATCACCCAACTTTCAAGCAGATGTTAAATAGTTGCCTCCAGGCTTTCCTAAGTTTTGTTTGCATAAGATACCTTCTGGTGCTGGAGAAATCCTCTTCACGCTTAAACAGATAATCTCATGCTCAGATCTGGACGCTGGCTGCCAGCTCGTTTAGGAAGTCACGCTGTCCTCTTCTCTAACTGCTGTTTACAGGGTGTGAGGTTAGGAGCCCACGGCTTCCTAGAAACAGCCTCTGATTATTGGGAAGCCAAATACCTCTGGTCCTCAAAGCTGGAAGTTCAGTAAGAATTTGTAAGACTTCAGATAAGCCCAAACCAATGCATTAATTTCCTAGGTTTGAATGCATGAACGTGTGTAAAAACTCAGATTCCCATTCTTTCACGTGTTGCATTTCAGAGGAAGAGTCAGTGAAACTTTCAGTGGAGTGTTGCTTTCTGACTTAGGGAAAAGCCATTGCTTTGCACAAAGGTGGGCCAAACTTTGGCACCAAATGGACTTCAAATGGCAGGGCTTTGGCAGTGCCACAGAGCTCTGCTTTTGGGTGCAGATTCCAACACTGAAATCTAGGCTGAACATACTGTTAGGTGCCAAACTGCACTTTATTTTCAGAGGAGTTGATTTTTATCAGGATAAATTAATCTGAATGTCTTAGCAGCAGTACTAAGTGGATGAAATAGCATTTGACCTGTGCTGTGTTTTGAAAAAAAAAAAAAAAAAGAATACTTCTTGCAGATTTCTTTCTTCTGTTCAGCATGTTGAGTTGAATGGAAGAAATCTGTCCAGAATGATCTTGTGTAAACACTCGCTGTGTTTATGGTTTTCAAGGTCTTGTAGCTATAGAAATAAAAAAATGCAGTTTTGAACTTTGCTATTAAAATATATAATTGGAAAATACTCCGTTAGAATGCAGAAGGGCGTTAATGGCTTCCATGAAAACAGACCTGGTAAAAAGCAGTAAGTGCAGCAGATACCCTTTGTTAGAGGGGTGCTGCTCTTAGTCTTCCTGTGGTAGCTGAAGCAATAGGAGCCTCTGCTGAAGGCACCAATCAACATAAATCTGGAACAGGGGAGACGACCCCACGAGGGCTGATAAAACTGGTCCTAAATGCCACGGTTGGGTCATTGGTCAAATTTGCTGAGGGAGAGTTAAAAGAAGAAAGAAGCAGCAGAGCTGTGCAGGAACCATCAAGGCAATAGAACGGAGCCCGCAGGACTTGCTGGTAGCTCTAGCAGTTTGGAAGTACGTGGGTGGTGTTTCTTGGCCATGTTATTTTTGGAGGATCATGATTTTATGAATGTTCTTGGTAAAACCTCTTTTTGCATTATCATTTTAAGGACCTATGGATGTTGGCTGGCAGTTCGGATCCCAGGCTAACAAACACTTGGTGCTCTTAATCTGGGCTTTTTGTTTGTCTTTGCGTATGTTTTGATAAGACAGTGGAAAAAGAGGGTTGGATACACAAGTCCCGTGGTTTTTCTGCTTTGTCATTTTGTCAGCGTGCATCAAATCTACCTGAAGTGAATCGCCTTAATTAAGGTAATTCAGCCTTTTGTTCAGTATCTACCGTGCTGTGAAGGTGGGTGCTGGTGATTGTGCTCAGCCACGTAGATTTTCGGCCCCCTTTCTGAAACCGAAGTTGTTGTGCTCTTTGAAAATAAAATACCCACTGGGAAAAGAACTAAACCCCAGCTACTCAAATCCCAGGCAAGTGCCTGGGTCGTCAGGCCAGAGCATTGTTTTGCCCTCCCTCTCTGTGCTGTGGTAGAGGTCAAGGGCAACCCATGCCAAGACATCTGCGGTCCGGTAGCTGGATCTCGGGTCGTGTTGCATCTTGGAATTGCACGTACCCATGGCAGTTTTTATGGAACTAGCACCTTTTTTTTTTTTTCTGTTTTCCCTCCATCTCCTCGTTTGTGTCCCCAGTTCAGGATTTGGTGAGATGATTCTGATTGTATATTTTGTCTAGAAAGCCCAAAATTGAGGACGGCTTGAACTGTGGTTTTCTTCTATTTTTTTGACCGTCAGATGGGGAGCGTAACGTTTGTTGTTTGTGTTGGCTTGGCTCTGATATTTCTCTTCTCATTTTCCTCTGTAACGTAAAAATGAGATTAATTTAGGAGAAAGTAGTTTGTTTCTGACTTCTGTTTTTCATAAGAAAATAATAACTCTTGGGATAAAACTTCACATGTTGGAGTATTATTGTTTTGAAAGAAACTAATATTTATCAAAGCAGAAATTGTGTTTGGGTTGGTTGGGTTTTTTTTTTTCCCACAAGTTAAATCACTTTTTTAAAAGCTTTAAAAACACATATTGCTTTGAATATTCCATTTCAAGTTAGCTGTATCTCTAAGATCTTGTGGGGATTATATATCTGCTATTGAATTTGAAGGGGGGGGGGGGGGAAGTAAAAATGGTAATTTCAGTGTAATGTTATTTCCTCAAAAATAATAATAACAACCAACAAATTGCATTGAGATATATGTGAACGTCAGGTTTTCATAAGACCTTGCACATTGTATCTAGCCTCTCACTTGGGCCAATTCAGTGTTCTTCTCTTAATAAAACAGTGAGTGTCAGGGATGTCCTTTCTAGGTGGTGGAAAAATCTGGGTAAGTTTTACGTGGTTTCTGTTTGTGCTGGTTTGGGCTGGGATGGAGTTAATTGCCTTCAGAGTAGCTGGTGTGGACTGTGTTCTGGGTTGTTGCTGCAAACAGCGTTGATAACACAGGGATGTTTTCCTTCCTGCTGAGAAGCACTTCCACAGAGTCAAGGCCTTTTCTGTTCCTCACCCACCCCACCAGTGAGGAGGCTGCGGGGGCACGGACAGGGAGCTGAGAGGGGACCCAGCTGGAACAGCCAACCCCAGCTGACCAAAGGGATAGTCCATACCAGATGGCTTCATGCTCAGCACGTAAAGCTGGCAGAAGAAGGAAGGGGGGGGGACATTCAGAGCTGTGGTGTTTGTCTTCTCAAGTAACTGTTAATATGGGATGGAGCCGGGCTTTCCTGGAGATGGCTGAACACCTGCCTGCTGATGGGAAGTGGTGAATCCATTCCTTGTTCCTCTTTGCTGGTGCTTTGTTGTTAAACTGTCTGTATCTACACCCGTGAGTTCTCTCACTCTTACCCTTCTGATTCTCTTCCCCCATCCCAGCACAGAGTGGGGAGTGAGCGAGCGGCCGCGTGGGGCTTCATTTCCAGCTGGGCTTAAACCACAAAATGTTGCAGAACAAAGTATTTGAAAGCCTGAGTAGTGAATCAGTATTTTAAAAGAATCACTGAGCAGTGTAATATTCCTTTGTTTCCTTTTTTTTTTTTTAAAAGCAAACAAACAAACAAAAAAAACCAACCCCACAAAAAACCCCAAACAAAACAAACCAACCAACCAACCAAAAAACCCAAACAAACCAAAACAAACAAAACCCCAAAACAACAACAACAAAACCCCCAACAAAATAGTACTAAAATCTTCTACCTCCAAGAAGAGAGAACAAGCGAGGCTGTAGGAATGTAGCATCACTGAGAAATACAAGCACATGCTGCTATGGCTCTAGATGCAGGCTGGCTGTTCAGCTTGCTGCATGCAGATGAGGGGATGAGGGCAGAACAGTGCCTGCAATATGCTGTATAAAATGTTGGCACGAGGAAGCTGAACGGCTGCTGCGTAGACATCACCCCTTTGTTCTCTTTCCACCTTCTCCATTTACTCTGTGCAATGCTTCAAATAAAAAGCAAAGCTGGGATTTTTATGGGTGTATTTTATGGTTTGCCTTTTGTTAATAAAACCGCTTGTTAATGTATGGCTTGATTATTTTTCTTAACGTGAATTACTTTTCTGTATTGCTTGTGTTCAGGGTGCTCCAGTGGTGATTGTCTTATCGCAGCCATAACGATGCTGAAACTCAGAGCTCTGTTGCAATTTGTGTTGGTGTCAACCAATTCATGTAATTTTGGATTTAGAAATGTGGTCACCCTAGCAGAGTGTGCACAGCAAGGGCTGCTGGGCTGGCTTGGCACTCTCTGGTCTAATCTACTCAGTAATAATTAGTACAAGCATTACAGATAGTTCCAGCCAGGCAGCATTAACACCAAGTTTCTAAGAAATCTCTTGTGTCCAGTTTTGTTTCATTAGTGTTGGCAGTGGGAGAAGCAGAGTAGTATGCTGCCAAGGTTATTACCAGTGTATGACCCAGGCTGTTCTTGGCTCTGGGCTGAACCCAAACCCCTGGAGTCTAGCTTACATCACTACTCTGCTTTAGATGTTTCTTAGACCAAGCGTGGCAAGATTAGGAGAAATTCTTGCTACAAGTGAAGTGCTGGAGGCTTCTCTGAAGTGAATCATCCTTGAATGGGCAAGGCCATTGAACTCTGAGCCCCTCCACTAGCGTTTTGTGGGGCGTGCTCTTTGTGTTTGGATTTTTCAGTGTGTAATGATAACACTGCCATGAAATGTGCCACCAAGGTATAGCAAAACTGCTCTGACTGTCCAAAAGGAAACGCAGCCTTTAGCACTTCAACAGTGAAACTGAGGTGTTCACCTATCTATTAATCTGTTGCTGAGAACTGTTAATAAGCAGGAGAGTCTTTGTAAGTATAGACTTAATAGTAGTAGGTTTAATGATGAAGTTTATTAATGGAAGCCTTGCCCCACCCATACTTGGCTCTTGTTGAAATTCAGTGTACTTTCCATGACAATTATTGGTGAGAGATCTTACTTCAAATGCTATTTTCTGAAACTAATTTTTGGCACTTTTTTTTTTGCAGCACACAGATAATTCATCCCACGTGCTGTTTTTGCAGGAACCTGGTGTTGCAGTCAGGTGGGCAACATCAGATCTGGCTCTCTGACCAATCTGTGTTTATATTCTTGCCATCTTTTTGCTAGACTGACAAAAACTTGGCTGTTAAGGTGCAAGATACTGCAGCTTTGATCACATAGCTGAGCTTTGATTTAGGTTTCCCAATGACTGGTATTCCAAAAGAGAGTGGGCAGGTAGCACGTAGGTAGCACTGAAAAGCAGCACGTGTCTGAAATCCTGCCTCTCCACAGGTGAGGGAATTCATTTGGAATTGGAAAAGACTATACAATAAAAAACCCTCTCTCCCTAAAATAGAGCAGTCACTTGAAACACAACAGCAAAAAAACCTACCAGGTGTTTCAGTGACTTGAGTACTTCCCAAAATCCGTTGATCTTTTATTCTCAGTTTGTGGAGCTGTAGAGTTCTCTACTCCTGCTTCTGGAGGGTAGGCACTATCCACCCACCTACATGCTGTAAGGCATCTCCACCCTTTTCTTCAGGTCATGCCAGAAAAACAACAACCAAACAAACAAAAAGAATGATTGACTCCATTGTAAAAGGTCAGTAGAAAATGAACAGGGAGTAAGACAGCTACCGGGACTGATCCGCAGCTCTGATTCAAGAGCATCTGATACATTTAGTATTACTTGATGCTAAGTGCCTCCAGATCAGCATGAGGGGTGGTATTGTCCCCTTCGTTCATCAAAGGTACAATTGAAGTTTGCTTTAATGCCTGGCTTGGTGAGTGTAGTGAGTGCTGCTGGTGTCAGTGTGCTACGATTCTGATAGAATACAGCTGAAATAGATATAAGGTTGTAAACAGTGACTTTTTTTTTAAGCTGGCAGAAAAGCATGAAACAGCCAAAGCTAAAGATCAGCTGTAGACTGAATGCTGCATTGCAGGTCCAACGTTAGCAGATCACTTGTGTGTTAAGCAGGTCTTCATTCACAGTGAAAAAAAAAAAAAAGTGTTTCTGTTGGGTTTTCTTTTTTTAAGTTTTGGGGGGTTTGTTGATATCTTTTTTGCTTCTTAAAAGCATCTCGGTGACTTTAGAGGGCACAGTTTTAAGAGAACAAATTTTAAATGAAAGACTGATGGTGCTTAGATTAATCTGGAGTTCCCAAATGAAAAGTAATCCATTTAATTAACTCAAATAGAAGGTGGAAGGGAAAGAGATGTCAGCATGCTGACTGGGTGAACAAAACTGACCTTCAGTCACCTGACCATCTTAGTTTAAGATAACTTATTTGCTTTCAGATACTGTGCTTGCATTCAACAGTAATTTTTAGTTGAAATATTCAAAATTGACTTAAAAGGTTTATAGTAAAATAGCTTTAAAATTAACACTGGATAATATAAAATAATGAGAGATTAAATATTCTTTGGCAAAGAAGATGTTCTATGCTGCTGTTCAGCTTCCTTACAAATTATGTGGGGGAGAAATCCCTCATGAAAGCAAACCTGATGTGTCAGATGCTTAGAGAGCTTAGGATTCCAGGCTACTGGGGAAATTGCTTTTGTTAGTAGTATTTATGACTCAGGACTATTATTTGAGAAATTACTGGGACACAAGCTATGAGCTGTTCGGCAGTTCCTGCCCCTAAATTACTCTGGAGTGTGGCAGTGATGGAGTATGTATAGTATTGCCTTCATCTTGGATGGAATGGGTGAATATATTTATAACTAAATATGGAGATAAAAAATAAATTCATAAATAGATGGAGCCTGGAACAACAGGTTGAATTGTAGTCTTAGGTGGTATAACTAAGGAAAGAGCCACTGGACTTTAGTAGGAGTAGTAGGAGAGTATTCATTTCTGCAGTGGCAAAGTCAGTATGTCTTGTTTTGTGTGAATGTGTAAGTGAAGATACTGCTAATTAGTCTTAGTGTACCCTTTCTGGAAACAACTGCTGAGAAGGCAGGGTATGGCAGTATCAAATACCAAGTTTTATTTATTTTCTTATTAGCTATTCACACGGATAAACTTTTTTTTCAAGTTGCATTTCTTTCTCAGATAGGCAATGGAGAGTATTCCTAGGCTTTCTGGGGGGAAGAGGGACAAGAATTTAGCCATAGCAATTAGTTTCACCTATGATTATATCTGCATTTTAGCAATCACCATTTTTTCCCTCGTGTTTTTGGTTTGGTTTGGTTTTGTATTTCTTTTCTTGCTGTTGGAATCTCCGTTCGAGTCTGAGCCCTTTGTAGAAAAATTAGAGTATGGTACCGAAATACTGTATAAAAATATATGGAATGGACTGGATTGCCATTGCCATCCTGTTTCCAGCAGATAGGCAGGTGAGGCCTGTAATTCTCAACAGCTACACTCGAAGGGGACAGAGAGAGTTGGACTGAATCTGCTACAGAAGACTGTCTCCCATAGTCAGGATGTAGTTTTACGTACTACTCGTTAGCTTTTAAACTTTCCTTTTCTGCTAGAATTTCTTACCAGAATAGTTTATTTTACTGTCCACTGCAGTAAGCAGAGCAAGCTGTGAAAATAACGTGCTGCTTTCAGAAGTATGATTGAATCCCATTATTTCCTTTCAAAGAAATAACAGGTTGTGCTGGAAAGTTGTTTTCCCTTCAGTGTGTCTGTGAAGGTGGAGACACAGCAACTCTACCAGTATACTCCTACCTCTAGTAGTCAGTGTATTCATACATTCATAAACACTGGTGTATTTATTTATGCCTTCAGCCAATGTTACATACACAAGGTACCTCTTATTGTCCTATATTCTTCTATTTCCTGTGATATTGGCAGTGTTCCCCCGTGCTTTGTCTTTATGCACGTGTAGGGACCTTTCTAGTGCTACGTGTTGGGGTTGGGATCTTTACATGTTGCTTTTATCTTAGGTTCTTTCACTGTTTGACAAACTAACATAGATGAATCACCACCCTCGGTATGCTTTTTGCTGTGGTAAGCTCACGTAGGCATGTTGAATAAATGCAGTTTACTTTCAGAGCAAATCATGAAATATTATGTTGTGAAATTAGATAGTTTGGTCTGTTTATGGAAAAAAAAAAATAAAAATTGCATTTTTTATTTCATGGGCAGATAAAAAGATAAACACCGAGCAAAGTTAATCTTTGTCCAGTGCTGTATCAAAAAAAAAACCCCAAACTTTAACGGTGGTTGTACAACTTATTTCTGTTTATTCACAGCTAAGCTTATTGCTTCTCTTTAGTTTCTATTTATCAGGTGAGATTTCTTTTTTCCTTGGGAAATGGACTTGTACTTTTGAAAAGAAAGGCAAAGTAAACATACTACTTTGGGAGAACAGAATCAACCCCAACTGAATGTACTGAATAAGATGACCTTGTGTCACAGCTCTAGAATGAATCTAGCAGTATTCTTTCAGTCCAGGTTCATGTGGTCAAGGCTGGTCCCAGCCCAGCCTCGGGAAAATAGGTCGGTGCATGACTTGGATAACATTTCTGTCTTTCAAGAGAGTGTATTCTAGGGAAGATGTGGAGGGTTTGTAGCTTCTTAGAGGTTTGGGTGCATTTGTATGTTATAGAAAAGAAAAAGACAGGAAGCGCTTACAGAAATCTGAAAATTAATTCAGAAACTTCTGTTTTGGTGGGGGTTTTTTTTCTCCTCCTTGATAATAAAATGTATTAATGAATGCTATATTGTAGTTAAGACTGCGAGTTTCTGTTACTCTGAAGTTGAATATATGACATTGGGCAGATCACTGGAGTCTCTCTGTGAGCTGAATCCTGATCTGTGGCAGGTTTATCTGTAGCCATTGAAACTGTTACCACTTCTGCCTTCTGCTGAAGGGTACTGACAGAGTCAGTTTAGGCTATTCAGCAGGTTATGAACTATGCCTGCTGATGAGCTAGCACATGGGGGGTTTTTTCCTCTTGTCCTTGCCAAGTGGACAGTAATCTTCAGCAGGAAAGTGGAGCAGAAAATAGAGGCAATAACATTTTAGATGCTGTAGTAATGTCTTGCAGAGAGGATAAATTAGTCTTTAGTTCTTGATCTGTGAAATTACTGAAGCAATTTATTTTTCATTTATTGAATACAGGAAATGTGCTGTCTTTTATTCTAAATTTTTACCAGAAAAAATCATTACACCTCAGGCAAGTCTTAAAAGTAGTACAGTTTTGCATAAGCAGATATTTGTTACTGAAATCATAAATTACTGATTGCAGCGGTGGCCTGCATTGATAAAATAATAAATGAGACAACTAGTTGTAGCACACAGAAGAGCTGGGGTTTTTTTTTTTACATGATTTTTCTAATTGTATTTTGAGGCCTAATTTGATTTTTTAAAAAAAAAATATATGTTGAAGTTGTAAATGGAGCAGATCTGCTTTCTGTTGGATATTTGTCATTCAAAAAGTGCTGCATGTCTCCTCCTGTTTTCTAACGAAATGAGCACCTATCATCTGTATACTCACAAAACGTTTAGTTTCTACCACATTAAGGTGGTCTTTGTGGGCATAACAGATAAGAAATCTCAAATATGGAAGTACTGCATATTGATGGTGTTTATGCTGGAATATCGTGTGGTATCTTTCAGATGATGCACGTTGCTCTTGAACTCTGTAACACAAGGAATTAAGGTTGGTTACTCATAAATGAGTTTTGAAAGATTCTATCTGCATGCTTGTTGAAATGGAAATCATTGTACGGATGAAACAAAAGCGATAGAAGTTTTCCAATGGCAAGCAGAGTCTTAAAAGAGCATAGACAAGTCCTGGCAAAATTGGTTACAACCCCCCTGTAGATTACAGCAATATAAATCAGAACTTTTTAGCATAAATTAGATTAACTGTATAGGGTGCTGTGTTTGTGATTTGTTTTTTTTAATTGATGTTTAATTATTTCTATTATACATTCAGTAAACAGAAAAATGGTCTTTTTCTTATTTTAGATTTGTGTATACAGCTTTAGTAATATGCATTTGAGTATTCACCTCAGAAAGCTATAACTTAACTAGCATACAGACTGGGCTTTAGCCTCTTTCATGTGCAGTCCTTAAGTACTTGCATGATGTCATTTTATAATACAGTTTTTAAAACCTTGGGTACACGTGTGTTTTGATTTACTCTGGTTAGATCGATCAAACCTTAATCAGTCAGATGAGAAGTACGTAGTAAAATCACTGCAGAGCATGCTGTGGATCAATATAGTACCTTACAGTAGTAGTAAGAGTCTGAAAACAGATTACCCAAGTTTCAACAGCAAGATTTCTTTTTCTTCTCTAATAGAAGAGAATCAAACTTCTCTACCTAGTGAATTTATTGAATTATTGAATTTTTTTTGAGAACTTAGCTGTACTGATTTAATTTTATAATGTTTCCTAAGATATGTGGTAGAAACAATAGGTTTCTTCTAACTGGTTTACTACTATTTGTACAAATAGGATTACTTTTTTTTTTTCCTTGGCATAGTGCTTTTTTGAAGGCTAGATATTCTTAAATTAATCAGTAACAAGCATGTTTTGCCTGCAGAGCTTGATGCTTTATTTTGGGCTAGTTAATGCAATACAGAGGCTAGAGACAGGAATTCTTTTATCCTACGGAACAGAAAGTTGAAATAATTAATTTTACAACGTTAGTTGTAAAAATTCTGTAGTATGCTGTTTCCTAAAAGTCTGTGCGTATGCATCGTTTCACAGTATGCTGTTAAAGATGCTATCAGACTTCACTCAGGTGCTCAGAGAATGCATTATGTGATCCAGAAGCATCATGCCCTGTCACTATTAATAATCATGGCTGATGATGTTCACAAGTTTTGCTCTCCTTGTTTGAATTCTAACTATTAACATCTCACGGTGTTATGAGTAACTACAAATGTTTAGAAGGGGAGCAAATGGTTTTGGTTGCTCTAGACAGATTTTGCTACAGAAAATGTAAATCCTGAGCTGTGGCACCCAATATTATTGTTTAAAATGAGGCTGGGGGTTTTTTAAGCTCATTTGCTGTTTGAAGGAAAACCCCAAATGACCAAAATCAGAAATTTCTGTGTTCTGTGAAAACCTTTTCAGCGGCTCCCACATTTGACTACATTTTTTTAGGTGATTTCACTTTTGAATTAAGAAATGTAAAGATTAAGTTTTATTTTCCAATTTACTCTTCATTGAAACATGGAAGAAATGTACTGTCTTCTCAGTTGTATGCTTCATACCATCATCTTGTCCTTCGAAAGCAGACTTGTTTCCCGAGTGCTGTGGACTTATAGCAGGCCAGTCTAAAGTAGGCTGACTTTTCTGGTTCTTTTTTTGATGTTTCAATGTGTTAGTTATTGTAAAACGTCCTGACGTGATACACTTTGTTTTTACTTCTGCCCAGTGTTTTGCTTCAAAAAAAAGTACGTGTTTTAGGAAAGGAATAAAGCAAACTGAAGCGAGTTCCGTTGCTTTCAAATTCTTCTTCATTAAACGTTCTTGTGGCTTTAGTTTATGTGATTTGTCATCCGGCGGTAGCCAAAATCCTTTCATTAGAGGTGGTTAGAATAGATTTGATACTTAAAGGAGAAACCGATTAATTGTCTGTAGTTCTGGCAATCTAAAAATGGAGTGCATTTCCAATTACACTAAATATGATTCGAATTACTGTTTGTCTGGTGTTTGTGCATATGGTATCTTACATGTGGGGTTGGGCAGAATCTTTAAATCTCTTTTTTTTTTTTTTAAAATGATTATTTTTGATGGGACGTGATTGCAATGTGCGAGCCATGTCGACTTGAAAAAAGTGGTATTATTTAAAAGGAATTTCTTTCTCTCTCACCTGCATGCTGGAAAAGGGACTAAAGCTTTATTTTGTACTAGGTAGATTTGTCATTAGTTGCAGGAGTGGGTACAGTCACCCCCCCAAACCTTCCTCCTACACACGCTGTACATTGTTTTGCAGGCCTTTAGGCCTGTGCGCTTCTAAACCCAAAGACTCACATGTGAGCTTGGAATTTCACACCGTAATTGTCCTTGGTTCCTATTCATCTGCCGTGAAATGATGGCCTGGGAGAGTGACTCAGGTGGTTGTGGTACAGCATGAAAACGCGGAACGGTTCTCCGGAAAGCAGCCTCTGGGCAGAGCAGGTTTCTGTGCTGCTCACAGCTGGGCTGGGGAGAAGACCCGCACTGGTGGGAGCCATTAAAGCTCCTCTTGTGTGGAGCTTGGGTGAGCACGTAGGAGGCTAGTGGAATTCTTCCCCTGAAGATACTTCTGCCAGAATGGGAACGGGTGCCCTTTTAACTCGCGCCGTTGTTTGTCGCCCTCTGACTGGAGGCCGAGGCGGTAAATACCGCTCGTCCCAGCGGGCAGCTGGCAGGTACTCAAGAAGAGCTGCTCCTCTGAACTGCCAAGAGTCTCGGCCCAAGGAACGAGGAGCCAGTTGGCAGAGCTGTAAACGAGCCGGGTTGATCTTTGCGCCTCTTGGCAAGAGGTGAGATGTTCCGAAGGGAGAGGTGGGTGGCGGGAGGGCCCGTTTTAAATCCCGGCCTGCGCTTCGGCGGCAGGGGCCACGGAACGCGCTTGTGTGAAACCCTCTCACCGGCGACTGGTGCGGGGACTGACAGCCGGGTGATGAAGTGGGGTTGAAAAAAGCAGAAAGGAAAAAAAAAAGGCTAAAGAATGAAATACCCTGTTCAACATATCGGCTATCCTTTTACAAGAGAGGTCTCCGGTTTTGCCCAGCTATGGAAGTACTTTGTTGTATGGTTTGACGTGATGTTGTACTGTTTCCAGTGGCGGTTTTCATTCCCTGAGACTGCCAGCTTCGGGAGCCCAAGAACTATAAAGAAAAGGAAAATGGGAAACAAAGGCTTCATTTTTCCTGCTAGTGTGTAGCATAGGCATGGGGAGAAATAGCTGGTGAACTACAAGGCAAGGAGAGGAAACATTTTTCCTTCTAGCGTTGCTGGTTCACAGTAGATAGTTGTAATCTTGAATCTCTGAGTCTTTTCAGTGCTTCCTCATCCACATCCTCTAGAAACTGGGAGGTTTTTTTGGCAGTGATTTAAATTGTGCCTCTCTCACTGGGTTGACTAAACTGTCACCGTGAGCAGTGTTGTTAATAATTTTTCATATCATTTTTGTAACAGTTTTCTCTAGCTGTTGACATGTAATGTTTATTTTTAAGAAGGACTGTTCAAACCATTTACTTTAATCTTTTTATGCCCACTCTATTTATTTCTGAGAGTTCAGTGTGATTACCAAGGTATATTTTAATATGTAGGAGTTCCAGGGTAGTTTAAAATTTTGAGCTTTTGTACCTGCCATTCTTCTGTAATCTTTGGATGTTTTCACATTTTATTACTAATGTCTTTACTACTATTAGGCAAAGAGCTGTGGTCAAGGAAAATTACTTTAGTCTGTGTTGCTGGCTGTGAAAATGCCATTTTTGTACAGTAGTTGAAGGGAATTGCAGGTCATTTGTATTTTAGCCAAGCTAAAAGTTAGAATTACGAATTAAAATTATACTTCTCGGGCACTTTTTCAAAGGCATTTTCAAAGAAATATGCTGTACCTCTGTACATTTGAGGAGTGGTCATTAGAAACAGTTCGGTCTCTGCTAACACTGCAGCAGTGTGTTAGGGAAGCGGGAGGTCTGCCTTTGTTCTTCAGTGCCAGAAGTAGCAATAGCAAGAGTGCAAAGAGGTTGTGAAAGCTCGTTAGTGTAGATAAGGGTTGTGTCTCTGCTAAATAAATTTGGAATTTGTAAGGAAGAGTGGGTGTATATGAAGAACACGTGTGGATTGGTCTGGGATGAGTGTGGAGCAACCCCTTTTCCCATACGAACGTGTGAGGAGATGGTGATGAAGATATGGGAGCAATGAGAAAGACCTAATGAGAGAAAATAGAAATATCCTTTTGTATATTAATGTGGCATTTCATTGTGTGTATGGTTGGTCCACTAAGTCATTAATGACTTCTGGTAAGTTTATGGGTAAAAACTCGGATTGCGTTGGAACACAAAGTGAATATTTGTTTCTGAGCATTCTCCCAAGTCCTAATCATTTCCTTTTAGTGGTTTTTTTTTTTTCCCCTTAGACTGAAAGAGTGTATATGTTCTCTTTTAAAAATCAGAACAAAAGTGGCAGGAAAAAATAAGGCAATAATGAGTTGCAGTGTGTTACAAAAGGATGAATGACATTCCTAAGGGAAACAGAGTAGGAGGGCAGGGCAAAGGTCATTTAAACGCTGGACAGTAGCAGCTATTGTCTGATGGGAAAAATGAGGATCAACAAAAAGGCATATTTCTTCTAGGGAACCTACGTTCCCTGCCACAAATATTCAGAGAAACAAAACAAAATTCTAACCTTCAGCGTTCTGCAAGTGATTCCTTCCAAAACTCATCGGTGTTAATGCAGCAGCAAAATGGAATCCTATTTCCCAAGGAAGTTAGTTACATTTTAACTGTGTAAATTTGTTCCTTTAATGCATTTGACTAGGTGCTTTGAGGGATCGGAATGGAAACTTGGGCATTTTCTAATGTCTATGTTAAAATACTCCCTTTTTCTGCTGTGTTCAAAGCATGCTTTCTGTTCAAACAGCCTAGTAGGTCTGTATTGCAGAAAGCTGCTGTCTGTTCTCCTTTTACTGTCAAGCTGCTAATGAACCACTTTGGGCCCAAATAGGAATGAGTACTAACCTAGAAATCACAGAATCACAGATTCATGGAGTGTTAGGGGTTGGAAGGGACCTTGAAAGGTCATCTAGTCCAACCCCTCTGCCAGAGCAGCATCACCTACATGAGGTCACCCAGGAACGTGTCGGGGTGTGTGAATGGATGTTCTGGGTGGCTTCTGGCAGCACTGGCTAACTTCTGAACTGGAACCTGGCATTGCTTATTTGTTTCAAGAAAAGGAAGAGTAAGAGTTCTTTTATATATATATATATTTTTTTTTTTTTGAGTAGAAGTAGAGCTGTAGTAAAATGCACAGTAGGGATGCTGACTGCCCGTGTAACGACAGGCAGTTTCTGAGATGACCCTGTGTGCATTGCCATCAGTGTAAATGAGTGTGTGAGCATTTTTAAATCATCATTGGTGATTTTTACAAGCATTTTGCAAGCTATAGCAACATAGTCATTAACTATTGCATTATTTATTTGTTTTTAAATACTGATGAGTTTCTCTTGGATTTCCTGACGTAATTTGTCATTTTTGGGGGTGGGGCAACTGGAGTCCACCTATACATCTGGAGATGGCTGATTTCTAATTCAAAGATCTTTTGAAATGTTAATACACAAACAGTATATAGAAAATACCTAGGCTGATGGGCATTACCTTTTCCATTTTCTGTTGCCTGCCTCAAATACTGTAACCCTGACTATGAGTCAGGCTTCAGAATGCTCTGTCAGAATGGGAAGGTATTTAACGTGATGAATTTAAATGGTCCATTTAGCAGGACCTACATATGTATGTATGTATATATATATATAAAAAATGTTGACTGCAATGGTTTTCTGGATTTTGTTGATTATTTAACATGGAAATACATCTGCAGGGCATAGTTTTTCAGCGATACTTGCCTTCAGTAGGATGAGGGGAGAAGCGTGTGCATTCACTTTTATTGAACTATTATTATTTTTAACAAGTAGGAAGTGTACCAGTTACTAAGTTCTTCACTTGTTGTGCTTAGCCCTTAAAGTTAAGGTCACACTTGGGTTTGTACTGCTGAAAGTAGAGATCATGATGGCATATCAGCCTAGTCCTGGTATTTGAATCTAGTCTTAGTTGCCCACATGAGGGAGTGGAGCTCAGTCCATCTTGAGGAAGGGAAATGTGAAATTGTCCATGAAAGAAAATGAAGAAGCTTGGCCAGGGAAGAGTACAGAATAAGACCAAAAAAATTTAAAGTCAGTAAAAGTTGCATTTTGCAGCTGTTTTCTCCTGCGCCAGATGTATTTATATGAGATTTATCTACAGCTAACTAAAAATAAAGTCTAAGTCCTGAGAGAATAGATGTTATAGGTGTTAAAGCAAGGGAGAAATTCTGTAATCTGATTTCAATATTAACTTAGAACACGGTATCCATTCATGTGTGTGCAGTAGTTTCCTACAGGGAAAAGGGTGAGTGTGTGTTGTAGCACTGTTGATATTTGAGTTGCCATCGCCGGTACCCATTGTATGAACCTCTGAAGTGCAAAACTAAGTGTCCTGTATTCTGGAAAGAAGAGTGAGAGAGAAGGGAACAAAACAAATCAGCTGAAGGGAGTGAGGACTTGTGATTGTGAACTTTTTTGTATCTCTGTGTAAAATGAAAGTTACAGCAGCTCATCTCACTGAAGGAATTTTGAGTAACTTTATTGTGCGTACCATAAATAAAACCTTAGTAAGGAAAACTGAAAATGTAGTATCTTTGTTTGTTCAAATGAGTAAGAAATGGAGACTTATGATCACTGATTAATGATAAAACAATATAACACAGTTTCATTTCTAGAAAGTTAAAATAGTGGTCATGTCATTAGGTTGTATCATGGTGCATATATATATATGGTGTGTGGAATGTAAAGTTCTGCAGACAATTTCACCTCAGCGTTTACTAACTTGGGAGTACTTGAGTGTGTAACGTTACTGGCTTTTAACATAGGTTGTATTTGAAAGGGAGAGACAGTAGAAGAGCTATCTTGTGTCTAAATGTAATTGGGTTCCACTAATGAACTAGTGAGCCCAGCTTTCTGTATTGTTGGAGGGGTTGCTTTGTTGTTCGACTGAAATGCCTTTCATCTTCAGATGCCACTGACAGCAGTAGGTAAAGTACAGTCTCTGCACTATCTGCTTCTTCTCAGTCTCCAGAGAGAGGACTTCTCTGGGATTGCTAGTTTTTCACTTTTGCCTGGATAGATGAAGCTAAACAAGATATCTTACAGATTTTGATTGCTTGTTTTGGGGTTTTTTTTTATCCCTTTAGTAAAAAGGGGGTGGGGGAGTAGAGCTACTGAGATCCTCTATGGGATCACTCTTGTTGAAATAGTTGCTTGTCTGTCTAGAAATCTGGGATCTTACCAGTCCATTCTGTGAACGTTATTAAACATTTGCATGACTTGCCTTGGTTATAAACTGAAATACAAAATGCTGACACTTTTTGAAGCTAGTGAGAAAAGTCTTTGGATTCAAATCCTCATTTGTGTTGCAACGTGTCTTATCTTCCTCTTACATATAAAACCAGCGTGTTAGCTTTGTGGAGGGATCTCCTAACTTGCACAGGGTATGCCTTTCCTGTCTTCCCATTTTCCATATTTACTTTCCCATCCTTTATTTCTTTATTCAAGTGGTGGAGTAAGTTCCTTATTTGGTAAATATTTTTATAAAATAAACTAAAATGCTGTTTGGCGTGAAGCTTTCTCTGTTCATAGTGCAGGTTTCTGTGGCTCTGTGGCATCACTGCTCTTTAATCTGTGGACAAAACGCAACAAAATAGAGGTTTTGGTGCTTCTGGATGGGACCAGTTGAGCAGACTAACATCTGTCATTTACTTTATCAGAGGAAACTCCCTGGGGAGACGGATTGTTGCTCAGTTGATGTCAGAGATATAGGTCTGGGTATGGAGTCCTTGCACTACAGAAGCCTTTTCAGAGACTAACTTGCCCAAAGCCTTTCCCTTCTCCACTTGGTTTCATCTACCTATTTATATGGAAAAAGATGAGGTTTCAAGGGATTTAAGTAAATGATAGTTATAAGTATTAATAAATGCAAGGCAATAGGGATCAGCTTATGTTTGGAGAGTTAATGATGCAGGATTGTTGTCGGTGCTTGAGTAAACTGATTTCTGGATATAGTAAAAAACCCCCAAAAAACAACCAACCAAACAAAAAACCAGCAAGCACTTCAAGAATTTGTTTGGAAAATGTTAAAAAAAAATAATCCAGAAAACAACAGAAGTTGGGTGGTTAATCCACATCCTTAAAATAGAGAGGATTAAGCTAACAGGTTTAGAAATGTAATAGTTTCTTTCTTTATTATGTTGCATTTTAGGGAAGCTTCATCACGATGGGGTGTAAAGAGAAGTTTTTCTTACTTAAAGAGTTTGGAGACAGCTCTTAATTTTATAGAAGGTAGAAGGTAAAATTGAAGACAGGAGAAGTAAAAAACTCTGAACCTTCCAATGACGTAGCTATGCCAGGGGTAAGGGCTTGTAGCAAAGACAGGAGGAGGGAGAGTTTGGCTTGTACTTTCAGTTACACTGATAGTACAGATACTTAAATGGAGTTACAGAAAAACACAGTTTTTTCATCTACTAAACACCAAACAGCCATATGAGAAGAGTCTTAGTGCTTTAAAGAATTTTTAGAGTTTTGAAACTCTTGAAAAAGCGCAGATTTGTTCCATGTTTTTTCTTTAATATTAAAGGACAAAACGTCATTTCTCAACTGCTACGTTCAGATTTACAAGCAAACCTCTTTGTATTATGACCTCTGTTTATGTGTAGCTGGCTGCAGAGAGGTTCTGTTTTGTTTTATACAATCCAAATATGTTCAAAGTTGCTCGAACTCATTTTTCTTTTGACTTTATATTTTCTCGATATCTCAGAGAATTAAAATTGAGAAAATATATTAGAATTATATATATTAGCATAATTTCATTTGTGTATGCAACAAAACAAGGCTAAGTAATTCAGCTCTGAGTTCTTACTGGGTTAAACTCAGTGTCAAAATCTCCTCTAAGGAGAAAACCCCCTAACTTTCAGTAGGCTTTTTAGTTGAAATGTTGTTAATGCACTATGAAGCATAAAGAAGTACCATCCAAATGACCTTTTAGGGGTGATATAATGGGAGAATATCTACTGGTATCTAAAGCAAGTAGTTTCATACCTTCTGTGTTCCAAAATCAGCTACATTTTTGCAAATCTGAGATTCGTGCCGTCGATGACCTGATAGATCATGACCCCTTTGAAGAGAAGCTGGACTTGGATCCTTTGCCTTCCTTCTCTTGATGTTAGATCAGTTTATTAAGGAACATTTTGAGTGCGAGAAAACAGTCAATTCTTGAAGACTAAGTATATCTTACATGTAAGATTTTAAGTATAGTTTTTTCTGCTCTTACTCTTGCAGTTCATTGGCATGACAAGACATGGTGTTTGAGAAGCAGCCGTTAAGAGTCTGTCTGGTATTTGTAGGATGTCAGCCTGCTTCACCAGCTGTGAAGCCACGGTGATGTAATGGGAAGCAACAATTCAGAAGAAACAGCGTGTTAGTTCAGATGAACGACTTGACAAATGTCAAGTCTTTAGATACAGCTTGAGGAGATACATCAAGCTGAAGTCAATGCTATGTGGTTTGTACCAGAAACTGTAAGGTGACAGTATGTGGGTAACCCTAGTCCTTATTAAGAGCTGGTTAAATGAGTTGCTCCGGGTTTTTTTCTGAGCTGCAGGGATGTTGAGGCTCCCTGGGTGCTGTGCAGGATGGGGTTTGAAAGCCAGGCAGGTCTCCTAATAGCAGCAACCTGTCAGAAGCCCTTATGCTGAATGGTCACCCTGTACCACGTTTCACAAGCGGAGG
Organism: Actenoides hombroni; assembly: GCA_024336885.1. NCBI lineage: Eukaryota > Metazoa > Chordata > Aves > Coraciiformes > Alcedinidae > Actenoides > Actenoides hombroni. Next base: position 2,266,327 of record WUAM01000407.1, on the reverse strand, counting down.
CTCGCCGTTGTGTAGCGAGCCAGTTAGGTGTTGAGGTCGGAGTTTTATCCTCTGCCTGGGGAAAAGGAGCAGTGATCGCTCGGGTGGCCGCAGGGCTGATGCCAGCTGCCTTTGGATGGTTCTCTTAAGCAGCTGGGTTTGCCTCTTAGTGTCCTCTTCCCCTCTCAGCTACGGAGCTTTTCTTCAGGAGGCTGTGGTTTTGTCATTCCCCGTTGAGGCAGAGAATTTTATTTCACAAATCGGGCATAAGGTAATGGGCATTCATCAGTGAGTGAAGCAAAGTGCTCAGCGTGTGCTGGGGTAATCTGGCAGCACAGATCTCCTCTTCCCCTAGACAGCCCAGGAGAATCCCATTGCCTCAGTCTGCGTCTCGCCGAAGCTGCGGTTACGCCGTAATATTTAGTTTGGTGTCCTGCCTGAATGTTTGCTTTCTAGCAATTTTCCCCTCCATTAGCTGATTGGTCTTTGTTCAATGTGTGGAATATTAGCTAATGGTACACTGCAACAGTCAAACCACTGAACCCCAACAAAAGAAAGAGCTGACTTTATTCCTTTTTGCTCCTTGGGCTAGGGGAGGGTAGAAGACCATCTGCTTTCTCCAGTTTGTGCACATGTGACTTTCTTGAAAGGCTTTTCAGCTTGGAAGTCTCCTCTGGTTAAGAAGGTTGCTTACTCTCATTAGACTAAGATTTAGGCCTGTGCCAACACTGCAGTGACTTGTGATGGCTCTTCATCTCTTCTGTGTCCCACAACATTGGGGGTTTGCTGGGGTCCCTTACCACTCTCGTGTGCCCTGCCAGGCAGCTGGAAAAGGGACTCCTGTGCCTGGTGTCAGATTATACACGTCCTCAGGGAGCAGGCAGGAGCCCCAGAGAACCGAGCAGAGGATGGCACTAGCATGGCACTCTGCCTTTTACACGCCTGCTTATTTTAATGCAGCTTGATAGAAAGGGGAGTGGAGCTGGCCAAGACCGCAGGGATTCCCTTTCAAATGTAACCAAGCTAAAAATTGCCTTTGGCTCCGTAGCAGGCGTGGAACATTTCCTACAAATTGGGTTTTTTTCGTAAAGTCATGATCGGATCTTGGAATTTTCATCCAGGTTATTAAGGTTTATATTCTAGCTCATGTTTAGAGCAGATGTTCACGGTAACAATTACTGTTTAGAACAAGTTTCCAAAGTATTCCAAGCTTGTATTGTTGTTGTTTCTAATACATCAAAATAAAATCAATGACATACTTTTGAAGTACACGCTGTTTTGTGATGATGACAATGCTGATGACAGTGCTGGCTTGTAAAACGCTGTCCCCCCTGACATGTTAAGCTCCTCTGTACAACGTTCAGAGACTCATGAGGAATTTAAACAGAAGACTTCTGTGCATTGTTAAAGTTAGTGGCAGCATTACAGGTGTAGATTGAACTACTAAGGAATATTTTTTTAATGGTTTCTCGTATTTAAGTAGCATTTCACACAGCAGTTTTCATCAGCTGCAGGTAGACTTTACAAAACCAAACTGTACTACGCTCTACCCATCTGGAAAAGCTTTTCCTTGTAACGGGTTAGTGGAGTGTTTGCAAAGGCCGTTTAAATCAACGTTGTGTTGACCTGCACAAAACCATGTAAGGACGTTCCTAGATATATCTTTTTTTTTTTTAAAAGGTGGCACGAGAGGCAATGTGTGACTTGTCATAACTTCCAAGTAACTTAATCGGAAAAGCCAGCTGTCAAACCTTATGTGAAGAAACTACTGAGCATATAGCTCTGCAAAAACAAATAGGAGCATGTATTTAGCATTCCCAATTGAAAATTTGGGCAGCACAAAACCAGCGTGATGCGAGAAGCGCTGGAGACATCATCTTGCCAAGACTGGCCATTTTTATACAGAGCTATTACAGAATTATTTACTGTTCATCTGGAAGTTTCAACTAAACATAAGATAGTAAGATATCAAGACTTTGTGATAGATTATCTTGAAAAATATTATTCTTGAAAAAAATTCTACTGTTTCTTTGCCTTTTCTTTGATACGTTGGAAAAAGAGCTGTGGTAGCCTTGCTTTTGCACCATAAACTGTGTTTAGATAGCCAATCCATGGCTTCTTTCCTTGCTTTTAGATTTCCTCTCAGTCTGCAAAGTTCACGAGTTGAATCTGGGGAACTGAAAAAAAGTAGTTTCACGTGGAAGGCCTTAACAATTTTAGTAAATAAGGATTCCTGTTGCGATCATTATGAAAGACAGTTACTCCTTTGGCCTTTCCTTCCTGAATTATATAAAGACTGTTAGGGGATCCAGCGAAAACTCCAGTCACGCCTCTTCATAGGGAAGCTCTGCGTTGCGTGTAGAGGACACAAAGCCTGCTATGAAAGGTACATGGCAGTGTGTGGCTTGCTTCTTCCTTTTTTGTACTTCAGGTTTCATAAATAACCCTAAAGACTACTTAGTCTTTGTTACCAGCAACTCAAAGCATTCAGGATGGTAGGGGAGAACATTCCAAACTCATCTTGAAAGAAAAGAAAAAAGTCAAGTTTGGAGGTAACTTTGACTTTCAGATTTTTGAAACTCTTATTACCTTTTGGGCCTCTTTTCGTAGGTTTATTTGTCAGTACATCAGAGTGTATATTTGAAGCCTAGAGTTTTTAAATAAATACTAAAATCAGAAGACTGAAAGTCACAGAAACTGGAATACTGTGACCGAATCACAGAAGCATATGAAAATTAACACAAGTGTGATTATTCGTCTGCCAGGTCTGTGTAAATATTGCAGAGCTACAGAACTTGTGCTCGTGTGACTTAATCCTTCTCTGATACTGAGGAGATCTGACCTCGGTGCAGTGCAGCGACAGTAATGGTAACGTTAATGTAACCATTCTGATGGGGGAAATCCCAGATTTCAAAATAACTTCTCAGTGTTTGCTTCCAATATAGAGACTGCTGGAAATGTATTTCTCTCTGGAGTTACCTGCAGATAGCTGTAAACAACAGTTTCTTGTACTGGAAGGATTTTTAATGCGTTCAGGAACAGATCTGCACAGGCTCTCTGTATTTATTCTTACATTCTGCCTTTTTTCTCCTCCGGGATTCCTAACTGATGTAGATGATGAATTAGTGACTCTGTACTTGAAAAAAAATTAATCTGTTGGGAAATGTGAGAAGAACTTAAATAATATTGGAAGGAAGAAGAGAGCAAAGGGAGATTATATGTAGTTAGCTGTCGACTCTTTAAATAAAATTTTATTAAAAGCTTGAAAAAGAAAATTATTTACTCCTTAAGCACTTAATGTAATATAAAGGCAGAATTGTCCCAAACTGAAATTCTTCAGAACAGTTTTTATGCAGCTTCTATTAACATAATGTTAGTTTCTAAAAATACAGATAATTATCTTACATTACAGAATGTATTGAAACGTATAAAATATGATTAAATTATACTTCCTAGTCCAGGAATTTAGGAATTTTGGACTGCCCTAATGAAGTTCAAGACAAAGTATTGGTTGCTTAGAAAAACAGTAAATAATATTCAGTATAGGCAACCTCTAATATATATGTTTGGCCATTCAAAGGGGCTAATTTCCCAAAGCTGAAAAACAGAACAAATTTAGGAAAACCAAATCATATAATGAGTTGTAGAAAGAAGGAATAGTAGTTAATAGAAATTACAGCTTGGAATCAGAAGAGTGATGGTAAATAAGGGGCTAAAGTTACCCTGAGTGTATATAAGTACTTTAAGAAGCATCTAAATCTTAGTAGCGTGGTAAGCCAGTGGAAACCTCCTAATGGAAGGAATAAGTTGTCAGCTGTCGATGTTTTAAGTTTAAGACTTGATGCCTTTCTGGAAGAAGTGATTTTCTGCATCACAGGCTTAATGGGCTCTTTAGAAACAACCTTAAATGCAGGCTTTCAGGCAAGGCAGGGACAGACTCACAAGGAGCTCCGCTGAAGGCAGCAGCTTTTGGACAGAATGTGTCATGGGCCACATCAGTGTTTCTGTGCTGCTCTTTCCGGAGCTGTCTGGGGTCGCATCAAATCCTAAACCTCTTACGAAGAGAGAACAGAGTTGAGTCAATAAAGAGGAAAATTGGAATGGCCACAAAACTTGACAGGGAGGACGGTCAGGAGAAACATGGGAGTTTTGTTGCTTACGAGATAATTTGTTTGGAACCTTGAGCTCAAGCCAGTGGGCTGAAGAGTGTTTGCCTAGCAGGAAAGTTGAATGAATGTGTGTGATAACAGCATCTATATTGGCCTGATGCCAACTTTGTTGTTATCACATGCAAGTTTGGTACCCACATGAATATATATTCAGGGCTTTTTATTCCGGACGGTATTTCTGTGTCAGCACCAATTCAGACACATGTGCTGAGTGGAACAACTACAAAACTGAGGGCCTTGTTAAGGCAGTTCTGATCTGCAGGGGGGTTACTATACATTTCTGTTTCTTTTAAGAGGAGGTGATCATTTTGATTCTGTACAAGTAAGGCAGAGTCCCGTACAAGAGCTGAGAAATACCAGCTCCAGTAGTGGTGGGCCTTAAGGTGCAGGCTGTCTTACCAAGGTGACAAAAAGTGCTGGAGTTTCAGTTAATTTGAGTATCCTGCTCAAGGAGTTGTCTTCCGTCAGGCCTTGCTGGAGCCTGAATCAGAGAACTCTGAAGCAGGATGACTGAATTCTGCTTTCCAAATATATCTCCATCAGTTTAGTAGCATGAATAGTTAAGAGAGAATGAAAGAGCCGTCAGCCTTTCATTATCCTGTCTGATTCTTAACTCTTGGCTCCAAAGCAGTGCTTTCCCATAATAATGCATTACGATTGAACCGCATAATTAAAAGACTTTTTCTCTAAATGAGCAAGTTGTACTTCTCCTAAGTTCTTCTTGAGAATGTAGTTGTGGAACATAATTATTCTGCACATTCCCTGTTAATGTAAGTAGGTGGTTATTAATTGGCTTGCTATGGAGTCTCAAAGGCCTTATGTAGCAGATGCTTACAGGCTCCTGAAAGTTTTAGAAGTTAAAATTGCTCAAGAAGTGCGTTGTCTCAGTACCACAGGAGAGCTTGCTATCTTGTCCAAAAGAACTTCTGATATCCAGTCCCTTCTTGTTGTTAGTGACTTAATCTGAGCCGTTTCACTCTCCTTAGGTGGCAGGATTTGCAAAAGATCTGTCTGGATACCATGGAGTTAACTTTCATGAAGTGAACTTTTAGTGGGATCAACCTGGCTGGAGTGAGAGCTGTTTTAATTATTTCAAAGAAAACATTGAGATCATGGCAGGTATCACATTTTACAACCAGAGGAGTAAAAACTTTTTTAGGTTGGAACAACTTTGGCTATATCTGTATTAGCAAGTCATCTGCGGTGGGGATGGATCCATAGAAGAAAAACAGTGAGTGTGGAGGACTTGGTGGCCACAGCCTGTGTTTTTTCAGAGGTAATACTTCGAGCGGACTCTACTCTGATTCCAGGGGATGTTGGAACAGTAAATCACTGTTGGAGCATGTCTTCCATTTTAGTTTCATCAAAAAGTAGTGTAGTTCATTTGTTTTAGAACTGCTCCAAAATTAAACAACTGTGTACAAGAACACACTACTTACTAAACTTTGTCTTATGTATAGCTACATTATTAAAATACTTATGTAGAGGGCTGCATTTGAATCTATGGCATGAACACATAAATGACAATTATGAGCAGATCTGAGGCATTTAACAGTATAAAATAGAAATAACCCCCCGTTGTTGCAGAAGGAATTCATTAACTGGATAAAAGAAGGGATTGGTTCTTTTGTATCATAGACAAATGGAAAAAAATTACCTTCCTTACCTTTTCTGAGCACTCAAGAATAAAAAAAACCCAACTCCCTGGTATAAATGTATTTTTCATAGGTACAGAGACTGGTAAATGGTGGTACAAGTCCAAGAGATACTTCAGGTGTTGTTTTACAGAATGACTACAAAGTTCTGATAGCACTGGGAGACGTGAAGGGCTTTTAGGAAGACGCGTATGACAACAGGATGGAATTGCTTTTCAATCACTCTTTGAAGTAGAAAGGATGTGTATTTGGAAGTGGAGGACTTCTTTCAAGGAGCAACTTTCTGCATCTAACACCGCAAGCTTACCGTTTTGAGGCAGCCTCTACCACATACCAGAAAAGACAGAGGGAGGTATCCTGAGGAGATCATCTGTGGACAGATTTAAGCTGGGTTAAACCAGTACATTCACGATCACCTCATCATTTTCAGATTTCCTCTTCTTTCCGCAGCGAGCGCAAAGACGGTTGCTGAAACACCCTTCGTTTACGGAGTTCCAACGCTTCTAGTTTTGGTGGCACAGCGAAAACTCTCAACTAGACCTCTTTTGAGCTAAGTCCTGGTTGGTTTTATGTGCTGAAATACTGCGAGGTGAACAGGTTATCCTTTCGGTGATACTCAGCCTCTTACCGCCTAGCATTGCTAATGCTCAGTCACATCTTGTGCTTCAAACCAAACCAAACCTCTTGAATAAACCTCATCTGAAAGCAAAATGGAAAAATCCTTTCCTGTCTATTCTAGAATACTTAGTTCTCCTTTGTGTACTCTTTATGCAACTCTCCCTACCTCTGACAGTGGAATTACAACAAGGAGAGATTTTGCCGCATGTGAGCTGGTGGTTTTTGTAAAAATGAAGCACTTCTGTACAGTGAAGGATGATGTAGAGCTGGGCAAGTCGGGAGAAAACTTGGCCATGATCTAATGGCGTGACTTTTCTTTGACACCTTGCTTAAATATTAGTTCCCACCTAAAACCAGTGGTAGCTCTTAATTAGCTCCTTATTCCATTAAGATAAATCAAATAGGGGGGGTTTGTGCTACTTTACAGAGAGGTAATCACATATTGCTGGAAATGTGTTTGACAGTGAAGAAGCAGAGTAATACCTGTCCTCAAGGGAGAGAAATTCATCTTCCAGGTCAGGGGCAGCTGGGGATGGTGGGGCAGGCTTGCAGGAAAGCTGTACTGGTGGAGCAGGGAACTCCTCACTGAGCTCCCTTGCAGAAAGGAAGTGTAGGGAAGGTGGAAGCAAGGGTGGGTGATGCTGAAGAAATTTAGAAACACTGAGCATGTAGATAATGAGGCTAAGAAAGGAAAAGCTCGGGCAGAATGGAGACCAGGGAGGTTACAGAGTTTGTTGGGAAGGGCTTGTCAAGGTGCAGTGACAGCAGAGGGGAGCGTGGTGTTGCCAGGTATGGCTGGGCAATGCCTGGGTACCAATTCAGACCCAATAAAGGCGTGCGGATCGATGTTATTTTCTACGCCGATGCGTTGATGCTAAAATGTATTCGTGTGAGCAATAAGGAGTGGGAAGCATAGTGGGTATTATGGGTTCAAGCCCATTGTAGATATACTACGCTGAGCAGAAGGCTCATTTGTGCCAGGCTGTTTGTCTGCTTTTACAGTCTGGCTGAAATAACCAGGAGGTGCAAACTCCAGCTTGTCACTGCACAAGTGATAAATGTTAACGTAGCATTCTTCTGGCTCACTCTGTTCTTTTGTTATGGTAAAGAGCATGCAGTAACATTTATCTTGCAAAAAAAAATGCCCAATTTCAGCTAGGATTAGTTGCCTCTTCAAAAGGCTGGCCAGCTGCTTCAAGTAGAGTACCATAAAAATGTTTGAGGAAAAAAAAAAATGTTCTAGGAAGCTTTGAGGCATGAAAAATTAAAAGGATAAGTAAAAATAACCAGCAAATGGAGTATGTCATTTACTCTGTGCATGCAGTGGACGTACATTTATATGTACTACAGTGACCACTAAAATTAGCACCTTTTCTTTTTCACAATAGGCAAGCAGCTGTTTGAACTCTGAGTATTAAAGGAATTAAACTGATTCCAAAAGAACGTCAAGGGGGCGAGGGGGTTTCGGGAAAAGGAGGACATAGTACTGGTCCCAAATGGAGTTTAGCAGAAGTCCCTCTAGTGCCTGGCACCAGGAGTTTGCAGGTAATACCTGAGCAGGATGTGTGACAGTGATGTCGTGTTCATCCAGGGGGTTGAACAAGCACCTGAACTCTTACAAGATAGTGGAAGTGATGGAAAATAAACCTAAAACCATTTTCTCAGCAGGGAGTGGAATGTCAGGTGCTGTCTCACAGTTTAAAATCAAGTTCAGGAGGAGAGCTGTACGTGGTTACACTCTTTTTTTTTAAATATGATTGACAGGGTCATTTTAATTGTATACCTTGTGCTGGTTTGGTGAGAAATACATGAACACTTGATCATAATGGAAAGCAAAGCATGCTCAAAAAAAAGTCACGGCTGTCAACCTCGATAGGTTTTCATCAAAAAATGCAGGAACCTCTTCATTTGCAACTCTGTGTCTTCCCATTGCCCAATTTTTGGCAGCAAAGTCTTTGAGAGATGAAAGGAACATCTCTTCGTGCTGATCTCACAAAGAGCAATCTTACCAAGTACCTCCCTTGTTCAGAGCCGTTTGCTGGCTTTGCTCCTTCTATATCATGTTCAAACTCCTCACCTTCAAAGCGCAGTGAGAGTTTGCTCTTGGCAATCTCTTTTCTCATTTAGTCTTTTCCATTTTTTTCAATCTGTCTTCTCACCTGGAATTCCCTCTCCTTTTCGTGGTGCAACAAGTAAACATCATAATTTTCACATCACGGTGAGGGAAGCTTGTTTACGTTCAATTTGGAAGAGTAAAAAGCTTTAGAACAACACAGAGCATTACTCTTAGATTTTTCCATTGTTGATAAACCCTCTGGAGCTTGTGGTACTACTGTTAAAATATCAGCTTCCTGAAGTGGGGACAGGGTCTGCTGTGTGCCGGTGCTTCATCGATAGACCAAATGTTCCAATCTTCTACACTAATTAGATATTTATTTATTTTTTAAAGCAAGCGAACAGAATGTGTTTGTAAAATGATTTCTCAAGGGGTGCTGAGAAGTGCAGGTTTGTGAGAGAATAAAAATAGATCAGCTTTTCCAGTCTTGATGGCTCACATTTAATGCAAAAATGGAAGAGAAGGTAAATATTCTGAGAAGGTAAATATTCTGAGAAGGTAAATATTCTGAGAAGGTAAATATTCTGAGAAGCCACGTTAAGACTCGTAGATGATACAGGTATTTGTATTTGTTTCTTACCACTCTTCCAGCATAGCACGACCTAGTGGGACCACATTAATAATGGTATCTTTTCTAGGTGTTAGCAGTACTGGATGGGGCTGTGTAGAATCCTGGTTTTCTTTCTAAGGCAATGAGGTTTTGTGTTAATGTGTTTAAAAAAAAAAAGGGGGGGGGGGGGGAGGGAGAGACTGTATTAATAGGAGAGATTTCTTTA